>CM067893.1:10934405-11354036 GCA_034621355.1 Mycalesis mineus | reverse complement strand
CCAGTCGTTACAGAATGTCTAGAGATAAGAGCATTTAGTCAGAAACGATTTCAAATCTTTTTAATTGTTATAGTCCTTTGTATTTCATTTAAATACAATTATGCTATATATATTATGGGTATTGCCTGAACTCTTGAACGACCGATGGTGAAGAACCATAAAATTTCACAATTGACTACCTACTTAAAATAATGAAATTACTGTAGATTTAACAATTCAGGTCTTTAATAGTATTTCACATCTTTGAAGCGATATTATTGTTTATTTAACTTAATTGTTATATTATATATTAATTATTGAAGGACTCAAAGTAACGATATCATGTTTGCAAAACTTGCGAAACGAAGTCTTTATTCTTGTCGCAAAACATACCTAAGAAAGACCAGGACACAACCTCCGAACTTCAATAATACTAGTTGGAAAGGGAGTCGAGCATACTGGACTTTCAAATATTTTTAAGCTAGTCCAGGCACTTTACTCCAGATTCAACAACATACTGTGATAGAAAATGGTGGTGAGATGTCACCTTTGCATACTATTGTTTAATTTTCTCTTACTCTCGGCAAGGAAAATGCGCCTTGAATTTTAATCAATAATGCAAAGTTTTCCCATTATTCGTCTTCAAACTTTACAAAAAAAATTTATTTTCGTATTTCCTTGGAACTTAAGATTTTTTTTACTAAATTTACGTTGGTACCAGTGGTAGATTCTCAAAATGTGATCATATTATGCGGTACCTAACTCTGCCAACGAATTCCAAATTTTAAGTACCTAAGCCTCCTATTTTAATTGTAACTTAACTTTCAGATTGATATTCTATATAAATAATCTATTGTCACTGAATCAGAGTGTTATTGAAAATTCTGTCATTCTGTTAATTTGTTTAAAAAAATGGCTATAATATGGCTATAATCTAATGAGACGATTTTCATGTATAATTTTTATTGGAGTTATTATTTTGGACGAAGTATTGTATATCGGTTTGCAAATAACCTGTTCACGTGCTTAAAGTATTTGGCTTATATTCTTTCTTCTATTTCTTTTACAATTGTTCAATGATATTTATCAATCTATAATTATGTTAAATAATTTTGACCATGTACCTACTAAGTGCATGCGTTGTTTTAATGTACTTAGATTGTTTTGCTGGTCCCCAGAGTTAACAGATTTATCATAATCTATTAAAAATGTCGGTATTAAATAATTTTGTTACACGCAAACTTTTTTAATCAGTCCCGCCGAACTTTCCTAATACGAAGCCATTCAAGTAATCGGAAAAAGTACCTCCCTACCGCCATTTCGTGAATATTCAAACTGGGATAATATTTCAGTTCCCATGGGGGACCCAACATTTTGTATTGTAAATGGCAGATACTAAAAATTTATCCAATAAGTTCGAAAAAATGGAAAAAAAATATTCATGAAGATTTTTAACAGATATTATGAAAAGGTAATTTTTTGCTTTTTTCGCATTGCTGTTAATTTAAACTTTAATTAAATTATAATCACCATGTTTTTAAATATATTTTTTATTTGTAAGTGCCAAGTTTGATTGGATTAGATTTGATTATTAAATAAATAAACCTATTGCCTAAACCTCAATTGAGCTACTCGTGTCACAAAACAACTCTAGATCTCTGATTTGTTCTGAGCTATAATTTTGTTCGTCATAAAATTCTGAAATCCGGGACTGAAAACTGAGAGCCATTGTGTTTGTGTGTACAAAAATATAATAGGATTAGAAATGGATTACTATATAGAAATCCATTTCTGATTCTGTTCTATTTTTGTACCTAACCTAAAATAGAATATTAGGTTTTGTCGAGGTCGGGAATAGTCCAGTTATTCCAGTATACCATACTGGAATAACTGGAATAACGGAGTTAGCTAGTTCTAGTATTTACTTCGTACCCCGAAACGTCTTAGAAAAAAACAATTGCTTCGTACAGGATTAGAATCCAGGGTTTTAGTCTAACTACTGGACATACGAGACACTTCAAAGTAGGTACATAGAATAAAGTAAGTGTTCTAATGTGCTGCAATAACTCTTAACTTGAACGTGGTACGAGCATAACGTAGATAGGTACTTCAATTACGCTTACGTGTTTCAGCATTTTTAAAGTGAGACCCTTTCACATTCATTGCAGCAAACGAAACATTATGACCCTGAGAGACGTGCGATATAAAATTTTACATTAAAAAATCTCTCCCAGACATTTTTATCTACCCACTCTCTCTTTAAGAGTTGAATGTAATGTTAGGGAAATAATGTCCGGTATGTGTGTAATGTTAGGGAAATGGTATCAAACTTGATTTTGGGTGAGCATGTGGAGTTCTAATTATGTGTTTTTTAATTTACTCTGTAATAGTATTTAATGTAATCTTGAACGTTAATTAAGATCACTAATAAGAAATGAATTTGAATTACAAGATTTTCTGATTTTGATTCTATTTCTGACCTGTAGTTCTATAATTAAGGACAGTAATTCAACTATTAAAACTAGAATCAACGTTAAAAAGAGCTATTATTAAAGTTATCGTTCTATAATTAAGGTTAGGTTCTAAGTTACTGAGTCTAGAACCGTTTAAAGCTATTATTATCATAGATGTCGCGTCCATCTGCGTCCGGCGTACGTAATTCGTACTTAGCCGGTCCGGTGGACGTTTGCACGCAGCGGACGCAATTACACGTTCGAACGGACCGATGACCAATTGAAAGTTTCTAAAACGTTCCCATTATTTGTATATGTTACTGTTACTACTGTTAGCAACTTTACTAACAGTGAAAATAGTAGTAGTAGGTAAATTATGTTTACTCTGATGTCACGAACTCGTATGACTAACGGTATTCCAATGATATTTTAAAACTACCCTTTTTTCAAAATTACATAGGATTTTCTATTTTTTTTTCAAAATTAACCGTGATCCATTATTACAGATTGTTTTGTAAGTGCCGTTTTAAACCTCAATTAAGCAACTTGTATCACAAAACAACTTCATATCTCCGATTTGTTCTGAGATATAATTTTGTTCGTCATAAAATCCGAGTTCTGAAACCTGGGACTAAAAACTGAGAGCCTTGCATATTCTCTTATTTATTTATTATTTTAACTATCTAATCTTGCCTGTATCCACTTTCGTCTAGTTTTCAAAATTGAGTTTTTTAGAATACCTATTCATTAATTGCGTCTCAGTACCAGTTTACTATGTAGGTACTTAATAACCAGGTACATTACAGGTAAATAAAATATAGACATGAAGCACGTTATCATAAACACGGTCAGGTTTGTACGGTTTTATAAATAAAAATAATAACACCTATAACTTACAAGTAAAGAAATTGGAGCAATATATGAGAAGGGTAGAATAGATTTATTAACTTTCGACTACCAAAAGAAAAATGGCGGCCAAGACGTGAGTGAAAAACTAAACTGTGTGAATCTAAAATATAGCAGAGCAATATATTGCATCCACAATACTATTTTTCACCCAAGGTATCTACTTCTAATCTTGTATAAGTTTCTAAAATTGCTTCTAAAATTATCTAAGTTTATGAGGATATGAGGGATTTTCAAAATTGTTAGTCAGTGCTATCTAAGCCTATTTGATATAAGGAGGGAGGCCTGGCCCTGTAGTGGGCCTTTAATAGGCTGATAATGATGATCATGATGAAGCCTATTTGATATAAGGAGGGAGGCCTGGCCCTGTAGTAGGCCGTTAATAGGCTGATAATGATGATCATGATGAAGCCTATTTGATATAAGGAGGGAGGCCTGGCCCTGTAGTAGGCCGTTAATAGGCTGATAATGATGATCATGATGAAGCCTATTTGATATAAGGAGGGAGGCCTGGCCCTGTAGTAGGCCGTTAATAGGCTGATAATGATGATCATGATGAAGCCTATTTGATATAAGGAGGGAGGCCTGGCCCTGTAGTAGGCCGTTAATAGGCTGATAATGATGCAATTATACAACTCGCCGTGTTAAATATATTCCAAATGAAGCCATGCCGTCGAATATCTATGAATAATTCAGAGACATTTACAATTTCGTCTTACATAATAGTCAATTTATGCCCAAGTTCCTTTATAATTTTGTAAATATAATAAATTGCGTCCTTCCCCAAAGTCAGTAACTTGCATAATTCATTGTTCCGTAACTTGCTACTGCGATGATAGCAGAATTATAATATAACGTAATTATAATATATTTAATAATTATAAGTAATAAATAAATAAATATTATAGGACAATTACACACGTCGCTATATAGCCTCAAAGTAAGCGTACTCGTAAAGTAGCTTGTGTTATGGGTACTATGATAACTGATTAATATTTTTATATATATTATACATAAATACTTACAATATACAGATAAACACCCAGATACTGGAAAACATCCATGCTCATCACACAAATATTTTCCAGATGTGGGAATCGAACCCAGAGCCTAGGACGCAGAAGCAGGGTCACTGCCCACTGCGCCACTCGGCCGTCAAATAATATAATAAGTAATAAATCATTTTTCACTTCTATAGCAACAAATTTTCGCCAGAACTACCAAAGCACAAATAAAATATATGCATATTTTTATTTATGCATATGATATAACGAACTTTTTTAAATTCTTTTATAGCTGCAACGCTGTCCACGCATTCTACTACAAAATTTCGCAACTTTAAGTTCTATTTTCAAAAAAAATCTTATCCTTTTTTATAAATATTTTGTCTAAACATTCCATTCTTGTCACATGCTTCTTAAAAGGTAGCACCACCAACTTTGTAACTCCGAGTTTATACTAAAAAAGAAAGAAAAACTAATATTTTATATCCCGACCTGCACAACTCATACGCAAGATCTTTATCATAACCTAACCACTAGGCAGTCAATTAACATATTCTGTAACACCTCATGTTACGTGAACTCCTTTAGTGTACTGTTTAATCGAGTAGACATTGTTGCATTTGACAATTCATGCATATTATTATAATTGTATGTATTACATAGCTATTAATATTCTGGTTAAGCGTATCATATATATAGATATTCTCGTACCTGGCTAGCCGAGATTTATTTTGCATTTTTTTTTGGAAATTATACGTTTCTGAAAAATGAAATCTAGTTAGATTAATCGCCCACGTAAACACCCCGCATCATAAATTTTGCTTGAAATTGAAGAAAAATACATTTGTCGTTAGCGACGGAAGGTATTTTATAGAAATACACGGAAACCAAGAGTGACGCGGCGACATGTCGCGTGCTGCTGCCATCTACAGTCTAGTACTAACTCGTACCCTTTCTGTATAACTACAGTAAAGGAACGAGTTAGTAAGTTAATGTGTGGTAACCCACAGAATACCTACAAGTACAAGCTAGTAGGTACTAACTTAGAACATAATAATTATAAAATTTTACTTATTACATAAACATTGATTTAAATAACAATTAACAAGTATGTTTGTCGATTCTGCTAAAATAAGTAATTTGAATTTAACATTCTACACAAGTAGAAGTACCTACTGTTAATACTCGTAGAACTAATATTTTTGTTTCTCACAGCTATTATCACAAAATAACGTTTAATCCTGTGCTAACCTTGCTTGTTAAACATATTATAAGATAGCTGTATGTTCTGAATGTTAAGTATAATTCCATTTTGTCGAGCCTTGTAATAACAAAGGACTGAAATAAGAGAGCAATATCGTTGGAGATCATGTTATCCTCGTGAGACAGGTTAGAAGTACCTACGCAAAGTCGAGAAAGTGCGAATTTGTGAAGTTACTTAAACGTTAACTTAGTTATAATACCTACTATTAGTTAGTCTTACCTACTCTACCACAGTAAATATTTTCTTTTTTTTTCGACTTGTTCGACATATTCGACATATACACAGTGGCGGATTTACCAGCAGGCTGAGTAGGCTGGAGCCTAGGGCGGCAAATTTTAAGGAGCGGCAAATTTATTTCACAAATTTATTATTTCGGTTTACAAATTAACCAAAAAGAAGAAAAAGATTTGATGAGACACCAGATGAAGATATTGGAATAGCTGCGAGTGATCATTTCAGGGTTAATACGTTTCTCGTTGTCATAGATAGACTCATATCCGAGTTAGCAAAACGGCAAGAGGCTTATCAAGGATTTAACGAAAAATTTTGATTTCTTACCAAAATGAATGAGTTGTTACCATCAGTTCTGACAGAAAAAGCCAGTTTTTTACAAAAAAATTTTTAAATAAAAATAGAACCGACTTAAAACGCACTAAAATGTAAAAAATAACTGTGTCAAACTGTGTGCGTTTTGAGTCGGTTCTATTTTTATTTAAAAATTTTTATTTCTCACTTTTTAGTGATTTATCGCCACGTAACGTACTCGTAATATACTGTCATAGTATATTATGTGGCACTAGTAGCCAAAAAGATACCGATACTGAGACAGAAACCGAAATCGCTGTAAGCGTGCCTCCAAAATTTGAAGAGTTCCTTCAATTTCCCCAGGATACCATCATCAGATCCTAACATGATGACAATGGGACCACTTTGGAAGTATGCCCTTTCTAATAAAAAAAGAACTATCAAAATCGGACAACTCTGTAAAAAGTTATGCGTGGTCATACATAAAAAAAAAAATATATACGTGTCGAATTGAGTTTTTTTTCGTCGGTTAAAAATGTATCCTAATGATTTAGAAACAGACCTAGTTCAGGAATTACTACACTTTCAAAGCTACCTTTCGTCTGAAAGAATTTCAATAAAACCAATTTCTGGATCATTAATAAGTCTGTCTTCATTCCTGCAAGAACAGAATCTAGGAAACATTTATCCAAACTTGGATATAGCACTTCGTATGGCTCTTTGTACACCAGCGGCAAATTGTTCAGATGAAAGAAGCTTCTCTTGCTAAAGAACTACCTACGATCGACTTTAAGTCAAGAAAAGCTAAACGCTTTAGCTCTCTTGTGCATAGAGTCAGAGCTAATGAACAAGACGATATAATAAATGATTTTGCGAATTCAAAGTTCGCAAAAAAGTATTGTAATGCTTTTATAATTTAACTTAAATCATAATGCTAACAAATAATAAAGAAAAGATATATTTATTGTATTGTTTTTAAACTGTGAGTGTAATAATAAATGTTAATCAACGTTCGCCAAATGTATTTTTTTTACGTAAGCTTAATTCATATTTTGTAAGTATTGTATAGTTTTAAGACATACCTTACCTTACTTTAAAAGTGGTATACGATTGAGATATTTTTTCCTTAAAATAATGTTTTTTGATAATTCTTTGCTGTAAAAATAATCAAGGATCTAACACGGTACCATAGTTCTCAATAATAATAACTATATGGGAAAAGTTGAAGTAACGAGGACGATGGGGCACAAATTATAAAGTTGGAATTTTATTGATAGAAAATTGATATGATTGTGGACTAAGATATCAAAATTTAGAGGCGGCAAAAATTTAATAGCCTACGGGCGGCAAATCTATAAATCCGCCACTGCATATACACGAATATGTCACGTATGTGGCAATACAAGGTTTATATTTGTGTAATTTATAAGAAAATTATATAGGCATCGGTGTCAGAATGCCCTTAGTCTTTTTTTTCTACTTTTATTTAAAATTTTCTTCATTAATATTGAGCACCGATTTTTCATATTCTATCTATGTAATGCCTCTAAACTTGTATACGGGTGGTTACATGAAAATCGATGCACATGCACTTCTGCTTCAGCACTTACTAATATAGCAGAATAAATGTACTTCTAAGCATACACTTGCATAAATTTCAAAAATATTTTCTTATAATTAAAATCCTTGCTTAGAAATTACAAATATCAGTCCCTAGCTGTGTCTCTGCACCAAATGTTACTATTTGAGGCATGAAACTTTAACTCTATAACTTTTGAATGTTAATAAAAGTATCTATAGTATCATTGTTCCGGGCTGCTGCAACCAAAATTCAAAAAACCGTAGGTCGCTAACCTCCGTAGAGGAGATAGCACATTAAGAAGATATTTTATTAACTGTGCCTTATGATGTTGATTACTAAGTTTAAACTATCATTTATTTTTATTTACATTTTTTAATTATGATATAAAAAACACTATAATAATACGCTTGCGGGGCCTTTGAGGACCTAAGACCAGTGGTCAGGGCTTCAAAGTGACGTAAATCTGCACTGATCGATCGACTATCACAATATCAGGTTTATTAGCTACAATATACCTGTCAGTGATAATCGTTATTATTATACAAATTTAAACATCTTTTCCTCCCGTATGCGCGAACCTTAACGTTTACAGTCATATATTCGAATTAAACGAGTAATCCCATTTATGTTTACGACTCTGGTAAGCACATTTCGTACAGCGAAACATTTTGTTACATATTTTTTTGGGGACTTTTGATGACGTTAAATTTGCCAAATATTTTAAAAGCTTAGTCCCCTGAGTAAGTTTTCATGTAAACAAAATGTAATGTTAGAATACTCTAATTTTTATGGTTATGGATGTTCATTACACGTTATGATTCCATACAAATACTGATAAATGGATGGATATTTTTGTAAAAGCTGAAAAGGAAAAATATCAATATATTGACCTTTGCTCACGAGATTCCGACCGACCGAGAGAGAGACCGACATCTGGAATGTTAAGTCAACTGTTTTTGTTCCGATAGTTGCTTCGGCCAGTGGTCGTATAGCGACAAAAATTAATTAACATCTTGAGAAGCTTTCGCTTAGCTTTTGCTGGTGATTTTAGATCAACAGCAAAAGCTTTGATTCGGCATTCAAACAACGAAAGGACTAGACATTTTTAATACGTTTTCTTCCAACCAAACTTGAGCTTTAAATGTCCGGGCTATCTTTATTGAAAATTTCTTAGAAGAAAGAAAAGCCCAATTTCATAACCTGACTCTCCTGACTTAATTAACCACCACACCACCACCTGACCCGAAGCCACGACGACTTACCACTGGAGCAACGGGGTATTCAGTTAGATATTTCTGTACAGACTTGTATCAGGCATGTTTACTCTAGCGTACTTATTATTTTCTACCCACCCCCTTACATCCCTTATCACTCCTGGTAATGGGTATCGGTTGCTATTGATAGAGGTCTGATTGATTAGGCTGTCCGATTACTGAGTGTTTACTCGTATATTGTATCCACGTCTTTATCTAATGACAAAAAATAGTAAGTGATGATTCAATCTGACAATTGACAACCTCCGTGGCGCAGTGCTAAGCGCGGTGGATTTATAAGATGGAGGTCCCGGGTTCGATTCCCGGCGGGACAGATTGAAATTTTTCTTAATTTGTCTTGGTCTGGCTGGTAGGAGACTTTCGCCGTGGTTAGTTACCACCCTACCGACAATGACGTATCGCCAAGCGATTTAGCGTTCCGGTACGATGTGTAGAAACCGAAAGGGGTGTGGATTTTCATCCCACACCTAACAAGTTAGCCCGCTTCCATCTTAGACTGCATCATCACTTAACATCAGGTGTGATAGCAGTCAAGAGCCAACTTGTAGTCGATAAAAAAAGTCTAAGATGGAAGCGTTATGGAACTTGCTAGGAGAAGGATGAAAATCCACACCCTATTGGTATTTGCACGACATCGTACCGGAACACTAAATCACTTGGCAGTACGTCTTTGCTGACAGGGTGGTTAAACTAGCTACGGTCAAAGCTACCCACCTCCTAAACCTTTACTAATTAAAATGTGAATCGGCCTAGCCGGGACTCTAAACCCTCCATCTTAAAAAACCACCGCGAATATCTCTGAGCAAGGTGGTCTCTCAAGGTGGCCTCCCAGAGATAATTCAATTTCCACTTTGAATAGGCTTTTATACAAGCTCTAACTTGCAAGTAGGTACCACCGGAAGGTAGCTGATACCACCGAGAACATCTAGCCACAAACTCAGCAGATAGTTCATTTGAACAGGTCTGATTGATTAGCTTCGATTAGAGAGTGTTCACTCGTGTATTGTATCTACGTCTATATCTAATGACCAAACATAATATTTTTTCCGATATTTTTCGACGACGTCATTGGCACTGTTGGTAAAGCGTTATAATACAGAGAGGAAATAGCATCAGCTCGTCGAGCGCCTTGTTTGGATTAACAATTAGATGGCATATATATTTTCGAATATTTGCTTTTATTATTTTTTATGTCAATGTACTATACGATTCAGCAAATTATATTAGACGATCTAAGTGTAGATATAACCAGCCAATTTCTTAACAATTGTGGACTATGAGAAAGCTCTTAAATCGCTGGAGTTGTGCTAACTCATTTCAGAGACGGCGAATTGGTACCAGCCAAGTGTTGCAGTTTTGCAGCGTCTGCAGAAAACGCCACAATGTCCTTATAGTCCTTATACAGAATCAGACTCCGAGGCCAATATAATGGAAGCGAGGAGTGCGACTGGGAGATATGATCTCCCCAAAACTATTTACAACCGCATTGGAAGAGGCATTTAAGCGACTGGACTCGAACTATATGGACCTTCTGTCTCCTAAGCAAAGCGCAGTCTTTAGGAATGGAAATCGGTTTTATTACTTCACCGATTATTATTATTGTTTGACGTGACCTACACAAATATAAGTTTACGGTGATTTCCTCGACTCGGTTATATGAAAGTTTAATCTTTTGACGCAAGATTAAAGAACTTTGGTATACGATCATTCCGAGTACTTGCAAAAGCTATTAAATGACTGAAAGTTTTAATCAAAGAGTTTATTAATAAAGGTTTTCGATTTATTGTTTTGATTTATCGGAAAATTACAAACAAGTAAATACTATTTTTTTAATATTAGAATAAAACAGCATACGAATAGTAAACTGTAAATCACCTAGACGAATTTTTACGCGGTTTGTATAAATATACAGGTTTTGCGATCTTAAATATATTTACAAAACAAAGACTTGATCAGTGCTAAATAAAAATTAAACGTACAGTTTAAACCTCGTCTATTACTAGGCGAACAAAGTCTTTTTAATGTCAAGTGACGATGCAGTTTAATTAATAATTAATGAATGAGTTTGTAGGAACGGTACAAGGTTAACTTTGTAATAGTAAAAGTTTATTAACAAAATATGAGTGATTTATTACCGGCATTATATTAAGTGCAATATAGGAAAATATGAGAAATAAAAACCACCCAGATACCAAAAATATCCATGTTCATCACAAAATCATTTTTCAGTTGTGAACATCGAAGCCACGGGCTAGGAAACAGTAGGCAGGGACACTACGTACATCACCAATCTACCATTTTCCAAAGTAAGTGAGATCTTATTTTCTCCCTCCCCTCAATAAATATGCTGTTATTCTGTGTAGCAGTGAGCAAGATTTCGTGACGTCATAGACCACGATGAAATGTCCCAAGGCTCAAATTATAATATCCTAATTTTATGGTTACTGCCGCTATAACGTAATATGATAATAACCCCCTTTGGGCTCGCGGTCATAGCGAAAATTTCGCCACCCCCGAGATAAGTTAATTTGAAATTCTCCTAATAAGAATCGCCTAATGTTATTCATAATTTCTACACCCTTACAAATACCTAGGTTTTATGTTTAGTATAATATAGTTTTCATATATCAAGGTTTGTAATTGAACATTTTTTGAACAACAAGCAATTTGTCTGATTAGAAAATCAGACAAATTGCTACAAATACCGAATTGAAATTACTGAAAAATAATTAACCATTAATCGTACAGTGAAGTAATTTCCTCTGTTGTTAAAATATTTAGTTAACAAGAGATTCTTTTTATTTATTTATTGAGTCATTTTTAGGTAAGTTTACTTTTGTAATGAAAACAAAGTCTGCGAAATAAATAATCTGGACAAAGCTGATTCGGTTAGTATTCCAACTTTAAATAGGCATTTTATGATCTCATAAATCAATGGCGCTAGTACAAATTTACGTCTTTCAGGATTTTCCTATAGTAATTACAATATAAAATGTTGCTTTAAGCGAAATTTACTTTTCTGGGTCCTGATACTCTAGATAATATGCATCATTTTAATTGCGTTGACTTAGACGTTCGATATTTTAACAGATACAAGGGAATGCAGCCCTGACTAGTTTATATAAATTGCAACTTGAAACCTGTACGCGTTTCTAAATAAATGGTTGATACAAAAACAAACGAACAATAGAGAAATCATATACGGGTTCCGCGTTTTTATTTTAACATAAGGACTCCAACAAAACATTAACTTGCTAGGAACAATTTAATTGGAAATACTTTCAAATATTATGCTAAAAAGCTTCTTTGGAAGTCCAACAAGAATCTTTTTTATTTACGATTAAAAACATTCCTCGTTCTAGGCCACTTAAGAACTCGTATATTAAATAAATTTCAAATGTAAGCAAACTACAGAATTACAAATTGCAAATCACTCAAACACTTTGAGAAAGTATGAATATTTTTTTCTTCGTTACGTATTATAACCACTTTAGGTTATCACAGCGCTCTTTGTTTGATTTTCAATGTTAATCCCATAAACTACTGAGCTATTATAAGTTAGTTCACCATGTTATAGGGTTTTTCAGAAAGGGTAATAGTGACTTTGATTTGTAGAATTAATACTCCACCTCAAAAAACAGAATAATCCTTTTCCTCTCCAATCAATCAAAAAAAATGTTAATTTTTGCGATGTTATAACAAACACAACAACATAATCTAAAAGTAATCACTTACATCAAAAGTTCGCTCGCTAAAGCTATAAATGATATATAATAAATATTACCATGTCAAAGCTAGAGCGAAAATACTGCTTAAAAATTGTAGTCAGTTTTATTTGTAAAAATATAGCAGTGATATATATTTCTAGAAACTAAAAGTCTGATTTCTTAGGCTCTAAAAATAGATTATTTGAAATATCAATTACGATGAATCATAAGAAGGTTTTTATTTTTGAGTTGCAAGAATACACTGTCTCAAAACCGATTTTAGTTTTAAGATAACCTTATACTTATTTATGATTAATATGGTTAAATAAGTTTTAAGTTAAGGATGAATTCATGTAAACTACGAATCAGCACAATTAGATTCTCGTAATTTTTAGTTTCTTCATAATTTCGTGAATTAGAACGTTAGATAGGCTTGTCCAAAGAAAAATTTCGCGTAAGTACATTAATTGGAATGAAATTGAAATGTGACGGGGCTTCAAGTGGGGTAGCTGAAAAAGGTCTCTCAGCTTTTTGATAACGTTATTATCAGATAATCGTAACCAAAAATTATTTATTCAAGTGGGCTCTACAGCACTTTGTAACTTTTGAGATTATCTCAAATATTAATGACTAGGTATTAATTAAAAAGCTTTATAAAATGTAACGATCTTAATATTATTAACACGATTTTGTTAATGTTATCGAATAAGTTTTTAATACTATCTAAAGAGTGTTATTTAAATTAATATTGTCACTATTTGATGATTCGTATCTGATTGGATAGATTTCAGTAAATTCGTTCCATTACATAGATATGAGTATTTGAAATGAAAAAAATATCTTGTCCTAAACAAATTATCACATAGGGAGGTTTATTATCAATTATCATTTTGATATTGACCAAGTTAAAACTGTACGCGGATACTCAAAGAACTATATTAAAAATTTACCAAATTAGGAGTTAAATCAAACTAAAAGTAGAATAAGTTAACTAGTACATTATTATATAAACTATACCACTTTATTTGAAAATTTTATTTTTTATGTAGGACTGTAGGCATATAAATTTTGTTAAACAAATTGTGTTGCTATAGGTGTAGTGTGATTTTCAAATTTAAAAATCGTTATAGTCGTAAAAATCGTACAGTTTTCGTTAAAAAAGTTACTTCAGAATACACTCAATATCAATTATGGCGCTCGAAGTGTGAAACTACGAAAGTTTTTACCGTTTTCCAACGTCACAACGAACTTACTGGAGTTCGTTAAGTCTTACGGCGGCCATAAAGACGTCGCGATACTCATTAGGAGAAAAAGGAAAACTTTGAACAACTAGTGCTTAAATAAATATACCTATAAAACTTTGAAGTAGTGTATAAAAGTAATCGCACAGGATGGACGCTAAACTGACTATAAAACTCACTGTTTTACTCACTACGTCCACTTATTGCTTTATTAAATACTACTTTAACTGTTGCACTATTAAACACTTAGATTGGATTTTTTTTAATTAATATAAGATTGGATGTCCACATTTTGTTTTCTTAAGTTAAAAACACTGAATTTAGAATACATTTTTATTTTATTTTATTTTATTTAAACAACTTTATTGCATTATACATGAAAAGAAGAAGAATATTGCATTATTTTAAAGATTTAAAAATTTGGAAAATTGTTAAGATAAATTTTTTACCATCACATTATTTACCGTCCCAATGATTATATGATGTTGAATATTAATCTTCTTTCTAACAAAATTTTTATCTCTTTAACGAAATTTAAAAGTTTACAAAAGGTTTGTAATACTGAAAAAATAATAACTAAATTCTAGATTGTTGTTTTTAATTTTACAAAAGATTCATAATTTATGTTATGTTCTTCCGCGTAACGAAATAACAATATTACTCGTATTACTATTTTTTTTATCTTCTCCCACTTGTATTTATATTTGGGTTAAATAAATTAAAAAAAACTGCATAGTTCCGCATTTTTCCAAAATTTTGACATTCTAGACAGTAAGATTGAATACTTTACAAACTTTATGAATGACCAAAGAAACTTTTTTGAAATTCCAAAAAAATATTACATATTTTTTCCTAAATAGTTTCGACATGTCCTGATTATCACGATATAGTTTATTGAAGTTCGCTTACCTTGCAGCTGGTGTGGAGCTAGGGCGACCAGGCGAAGTGAGGGCAACAAGTGTTGTGCCGGCGCCCGCCCTACGTGTGCCTTATATACTAAAATCCGCCCGCCCACCGCGTCATATTAACACAGTTTGCATTGCAATCTCACAGAAGAAAATTAAAAGACCTGGGATTAATTTTGTGTGCGAATGTGTACTCTTTATTTTATAGTGTATTAAACACTATATTACAGCTATCTGCTATATACTAATACGTTTAACTAAAGTTTGAATTAATATTTGAGGTTAAACATTGAGTGAAAGAATTAGTTTTTGTTAAACTTATGCAAAGAAGAATAGAAGGAAGCAAATATTATTTAAACTATATGTACGTAAAATTAACTTAACTTTTGTAAGTTTCCCAGTTCATGTATCATTCATAGAAACCCACTAAGTAGAATACAGTCAACAATAGTTTGTTAGAGGAGTATTGACAATTTGTTTGTCTGTAGGTGTATGGAACTAGTTTTACTTTACTAGAATTTTGGTTAAACTACTTACGACAATTTGACAATCCACAACTTCAGTTTAGATAGGTTAAAGACTCTAAAACAACGTGGAGACAATTCTATATGCGTGACTTATCGTCTCTTTAATGAAGAATGTTTTGAAGAGTTGTACGAACTTATTCCGCCGTCAGTGTTCTCTGAACGTACCTTGTGCCGGAGAGATAAATTCCATCCCCACCATGGCAGGAATCCAACAACCATCCGATTTTCCAGACCGCTTCTTCCACGTACATGCTTATTGTGAAACCAAATTCCAGATGCGGTGGTTCCACGCACGTTCGGTATGGGGTTGTTTAAGGACGAATAAGCAAATCCCTCAAAGGCTGACAACGCTTTAGTACCTCCCTTGCTGATAATAACCATGGGTGGCGGTAATCACTTAACATCAGGTGACCCACATACATGTTTTATTTTTTTAATTTAAAAAAAGGTATTTAAACAGTTTAAAATTTCTAATATTACAGAAATTAATTTAGCTAGATTCTTTTCAATCAAAATATAATAGGAAAAAGCCAATACGTTCAGATTAGGATATCAGATCTGCATCATATATAATAGCAGCACCCACAGATATACAGCCAATATTATAACACCCGTCTATTTTACAACGGGGCTTAAAACAGACAAGGTATTTCATACAATTATCACTAATATTTATACAATGACTTATAAGTGTACCTGAAACTGAAAGCTCAGTTTCAGTGGGGTCAAACGGAAATGCTCATAGTTTCCAGTAATATAGTTTAGGGTTAGTTTTCATAGGCCCTAAACTCTATAATCTCTTTGTATAGACCAAACCTAAGGTTTATATCAAACGGAAATGCCTTAAGTTCAAGTTAAACCATTAAACGCATTTCAAGGATTATGGTTTATGCTCAATGACAAAGTGATCATAAATAGCTCGTGGGTGGGCCAGCTTAGGATGATAATATCTGACACAGCGATCATAACAGATCTTAATGATAATTAGCACATCTCATGGCCAAAGTTTTCACCATACAGCGGCCGGGATTGGACTGCAACGAAAAGCTGGCGTGAGCTGTGAACTGTTGAAATACACTCGTAGTTATAACAGGACATTATGTATGTGTGATGTTACATTTAATGTTTAACAATACATTATAACGGATCATGTCAAACCAGCAACACGTTACCGGCCCACACCACCGCTATATAGCAAAACCTCAGAGGGTTCCAACCAGCCTACTAGACTAATAGGTCTTAATTCTTATTGAGAAACGTAAATATGTATTGATAGAACTTATATAATTCCGATATTGTGCAACCCAATATTTGAATATAGGATCTCAATATCCATAGCCAAACTACTGGATTACTGAGTGTTTGACAGCAAACCTTTCAACTTAGAGCAAGCTTTTCCAATTCTATACGTTCTAAAGTACAACACAGCTTTTTAGCTTTTATGAAGTACTAATATCGTTGAGTATTACAGTATTTGTAACTAACCGCAACCGAAGCCTCTCCAATTTGAACCCGTCTTCAAATCTAGCACCAATAGGTCAAGAATTTACAAAACTCAATATGTACGTATGCAAATAAACTTACAAAAACTACTGTAGTCTACGACTCTCTGTACTATAAAACGTATACATTTCGCCAAAAGTGGAAGGTATAGATTTCATTCCATTATACTCCCATTTCTGTTGATATACAAATCAAAAGCTTATCGATGTATGACTTTATGTATTTACTATACATCATTTTTTTTCTTTTTGGTAAAACCTTAGGTCTTGAGTTTGAATCCTGGGTCGCGTTATGAAATATTGAGCTTTAGGTCCTATTGTTTTTCCAAAAAAAATCTAAGTAGCAGCACGGAGTTGAGAAGCAGGTGGTGCTACTCTCGAAAGAACATACAGCTATAAATCCCCTTCATATTTCAGTTAATATCTGATAATAGTCAACGTACAGACAGACTCGAAATTTATCACTCTAACCGTCAACCGGCATTGAAGCAGTATTGTGGGTTTAAGCTCCACACCCTTGTCTGAAAAAAGATAGAAGCCTAGGTACAAGATAATTAATAGTAGGCTAGTGATGATGATAATAAATTTCTAGAAACTAACGCCTGCTAGTATTCAACAGTAGATGACAGAGTGCCGCCATGTGCTCTCTAAACACTAAAGTTATCGCTATCGCATCGTGGGCTTGTATGAACTAAGTAGAGCTTGATAACGAAATTGTTACAGTAATTCAAATATCCTGTATTATAAACTCTATCAAACGATACCACTTGGAGATTTATTTACATTAATTTTCAAGTGCATTTTATTCGAACTTTTGTGACACATTGTGACATGAGTAACTTCAATAAATTCCTAGAACATTTAATAAGAATGGTAGTAGAAATTTTTGTGTCAGTGTTCATCCGGGGAAGTACTACAACCATGTTAATTTATAGCAAACTATAAGACGCCCGCGGTTTCAGCCGCGTGTTTCTTGTTCCCGTGAGAATTTCAGCATAAAATGTGGCCTACGTGTGAAACTGTAAGCTATATTATTGCGAAGTTTCGTCAACATCCATTCAGTAATTTTGACGACCTCCATGGCGCAGTAGTATGCGTGGATTTATAAGACGGAGGTCCTGGGTTCGATTCCCGGCGGGGCAGATTGAGATTTTTCTTAATTTGTCTTGCTCCGGCTGGCTTTTCGCCGTGGCTAGTTACAACCCTACCGACAAAGACGTACCGCCAAGCGATTTGGCGTTCCGGTACGATGTCGTGTAGAAACTGAAAGGGGTGTGGATTTTCATCCTACTCCTAACAAGTTGGCCCGCTTCCATCTTAGATTGCATTATCACTTAACATCAGGTGTGATAGCAGTCAAGGGCCAACTTGTAGTCAATTAAAAAAAAAGTAATTTTAATTTTAGTTCGGAATAACAAACATCCATCCATACATACAAACTTTTGCCTTTTATAATATTAATAGGAATAGCGCTGCTGTAATTAAACCTGCAACCATGCCTTTTATAATATTAATAAGGATAGCGCTGCTGTCATTAAACCTGCAACCATGCCTTTTATAATATTAATAAGGATAGCGCTGCTGTAATTAAACCTGCAACCATGCCTTTTATAATATTAATAAGGATAGCGCTGCTGTAATTAAACCTGCAACCATGCCTTTTATAATATTAATAAGGATAGCGCTGCTGTAATTAAACCTGCAACCATGCCTTTTATAATATTAATAAGGATAGCGCTGCTGTAATTAAATCTGCAACCATGCCTTTTATAATATTAATAAGGATAGCGCTGCTGTAATTAAACCTGCAACCATGCCTTTTATAATATTAATAAGGATAGCGCTGCTGTAATTAAACCTGCAACCATGCCTTTTATAATATTAATAAGGATAGCGCTGCTGTAATTAAACCTGCAACCATGCCTTTTATAATATTAATAAGGATAGCGCTGCTGTAATTAAACCTGCAACCATGCCTTTTATAATATTAATAAGGATAGCGCTGCTGTAATTAAACCTGCAACCATGCCTTTTATAATATTAACTAGCAGTCGCCCGCGACTTCGTCCGCGTGAAAACCTCTTAGGTACCCTTCTAATTTTAAAGACAGACTTTCATGCAAAATGTGTAAAGGCACATATAGTGTGCTCATTCCCCGCTCCCCCTCTCAATTTAATTTTTTATAGTTTCCCGTGAAGCAATATTCTCCGTCCCGTCCCGTGTACTAAAGGTCTACATTTTTGTTAAACATTGTATGACATTTCAGTACATTAACATTAAAAATATATATTTATGGCAAGCTGATGGGTATAAATTGATATTAAATAGTATATTTCACTCTTGAGTCTAGCCTTCAGAATAAACAAAAATAATTTTACAATCCGACACGCAGATAGAGATTAGCCCGTTTAAACAAACGAACAAACTCTTCCGTGTACTAAATAGATATTTGAACAAAGATCGAATTCTTAATTCATCATCGTATATATAACATAGATCTAAACTCCCCTCCCGCACGCGCGCCCCCGCCTTGGTGGCGCTCACTTCGCAACGCAGAAATAGTAATATTTTAATTTCGCCATAACTTTAAAACCAAAAGTCCAACTTTAATCTTTTATATACCAAATATTATATACATAAACTGTACTTAGTGATTAAACAATTTATTTTGATAAGGATTAATAGCATGAGTAAAATAAATGCGTTTAAATGTAGTCCAAAAAAATTTAAGATTTTTAAATAAAAAATGTTGTGCCTCACTCGACATAGATAGGTATAGTGTGTCGCGGACTTTTTTGTAGATATTTATAAGATCTCCAATTAATTAGGACATTTTATGGTTCTATCTTTTATAGTTTAGGCATACGCAAAATAAGTAACTTTTCTGGTTGATTTTTTACACCTTGTGTCCGAAAAACCCAAATATTTTACGGAACCCTATTTTTTTCCAAAATAAAATTTAGCCTATGTTACTCGTGGATAATGTAGCTTTCGAATGGTGAAAGAATTTTTAAAAACGGTCCAGTAGTTTTTGAGCCTATTCATTACAAACAAACAAAGTTTTCCTCTTTATAATATTATTTAATTAATATTAATAAAGATAGCGCTGCTGTAATTAAACCTGCAACCATGCCTTTTATAATATTAATAAGGATAGCGCTGCTGTAATTAAACCTGCAACCATGCCTTTTATATTCCGGTAACGGTTGCAGGTTTAATTATTATATAGGTAGCACATCAGGATTAACTGCATTTTGTATGTGCTCATTGAATGCTCTGCGAAGTGTTTATATGCGATGGTTTACCACTTATCGTCATGTGTACCATCAACTTGGATTGGATTGTAAGCATTATGAGTTGAAGTTGTCCTAAGCCGCACGCGGATTCGCCGGGGCCTAGTGCGTATTCTGGCTGCTTCTCAGCCAGCGAGTCCCACATACCCGGGCACTTCCAACCGGGATGCCAACATACATTTCCTGCCGTAAAACAAAGAGATGGATTACGCAAGGTAACAAATTAGTGAAATGCCTGACTGGTTATAGGGCAACCAGTACAAAATTGAACTGTATATAACGCATTGAAATCTATTTTTGCCCGACGAAAAAAAACGGAGGAGGTTCTCAATTCGACACATTTTTTTTGTATGACGCATACCTTTTTACAGAGTTGTCCGATTTTGATAATTCTTTTTTTATTAGAAAGGGTATACTTCCAAAGTGGTCCCATTGTCATCATGTTAGGATCGGGTGATGATATCCTGGGGAAATAGAAGGATCTCTTCAAATTTTGGAGGCACGCTTACAGCGATTTCAGTTTTTGTCTCGGTATCGGTAGCTTTTTGGCTACAAATGCCGTATAATATACTATGACAGTATAGTACGAGTACGTTACGTGGCGATAAATCACTAAAAAGTAAGAAATAAAATTTTGTAACAAAAATATACCCGCCTCAAAACGCAGTGCCAGCTAAGGTTTCTACTTTAAGGACATTACCTAGAACCCACAAACTGCTTCACTACGTAAAATAAATGTTCCTTAAACTTGCTGGCATCAACTTCATAGATATGCTTAAGTAAATTAAATCAACTAAATGACACAGTTATTTTTTAGTTTTTAGAGCGTTTTGCTTCGGTTCTATTTTTTGTTAAAAAAAATTATGTAGATTCAAAACTAAATTCGAATCGCTTTTTCCGTTCGGAAGCTATGATGCGACAGACAGACAGACACATCAAACTTATAACACCCCTTTTACGTTAGTTTAATTAGTTTGATGTTTATATTTTAAGTTCTTATAAAGTACGAAACGGCTAGTACAGTATTATTCCTATTATAGTATAGATTTTCCATTTGGAAGCGAAACCCGGAATTGGCTGTTATTTCAACGTTTTATGATCTCTACGCCACGTAGGGTAGTTTAAGTGCGTTTAAAGTCTTTGAAAGTGTATTTATCTTTTGAACTATGCCAATTTCGTTTCAGTTTGCAGTAATACAGACGGTTTAATTTTTTATTTCTAGTTTTTGTTGATGGCAGCATTAATAGAATTATTTTTAAGGTCAGAATAACTAAAGAATAGTTCCAGCTCAGTTCTTTATGACAGTTTTTTTACATGCTTATTTTGCATTTAAAAACTGTATAATAAATAAATCTATTTGCTTGCCACACACGTCAACCTTGTGAAACTATTTTTATTTAAAAAAAAGGAATTAAAAAAGACTTAACATAATAATTCCACTGTCTGTTGCGACATTTCAACATATGTATCAAAAATTTAAAAGTCAATGAGTTTATATTATAGTAATTTGTGTTAAGGTAATATATTTCCCCCCAAAAAAAAAGTAATTTCATACTATGCAGAAAACCAAACTACCACTTAAGTAGAAAAATAAACCTTATTTTGGAAGTGCCTCAGAAAAGTTATAAAGCATTTAAATTCTTTTTGAAAAGCCACTCCAGGAAGTACGTGACGAGAGTTATAATATTTTCCTACAACTTTACCTCCTAATGGCCTCAGAGGGTAAATTAATTTTTATTTGATTACAAATTACTTTAGAGCGAGCTTTTAAATGTCTTATACTGTATAACTCTTTTATCAATGGGTAATAGAGTACATCCAGAGATTTGTTAACAATAATTTTATGGCTTAATTTATGTTCATACAATTATCAGCTTAGTCTTATCGGTCAATTGCTGGGCCTTTATATTTTAAGTTCCTAATAGGCCTTTATGAAAGCTCGCCAACACACACGAGCTACACCAGCTTTCTGAAGTCGTAGTAATTTAAGATAAGCTTTAATAACCATATATATTATTCCGAGGCAAATATAATATCTACCATTAAAAAACTTTTTACTAACTTCATCTAGATAAAATTAGCGCAGGTTACTATAATTTTCAAAGAAAATAAACTTGTCTTAAATTTTTTTTTTCGAATTTTATATTAACCCCAAGGCTCAATGATATTACCGATCTTGTACATTGATAGAGATACTCGTGATTACTTGTCATTACCATCAGTAGAGCATAACATAACGATGTGTATTAGATATGTATTTTAAATCGAAAATGTGTTCTGAATTCACCTGTATCTCTGTTTAACATTTTACTTACTATAAATAAATAAATCAAATAGTTGATTTTCTTAGACCTTTTGCGATAAAAATCTGTCAATCTAAGTTGGATCAAGACGTACATAAAGAACATTGCTATAATTTGCCCCAGGCCGTCCAAACGTATGCTCATATTTAACTATTTTATTTAAATACACAATGAATTTTAAACAACTATCCATGTTTCATAGCAATCACGTGAAAATATATCAAAAATATAAGAATTTCAATCGATTTTTTGTGTTCTGAATCACGTGACCGTCGTCGTAGTATGAAAAGTCAACTTTTATCAACCTTCATAACTTTTATCAGCGACTGCTTAGCTACAAGTAACTTTATTACTATTTAAAAAGAAGATCTGTACTATTTGATGACATATATATCATCTTTGGGCATCTCAGGTGCAGACTTTCATACATTTTTTACCTATGTCCTTTGATTTACGGTTGAGTATTCGGACGTTAATCTCTTGCATAGCTACAAGGTTCAACAAACATTATTTTACATATTAGCCATAATTATGATAGGTAAAAATAAACATAACTAATAACAATATTCACGTAAATAGCGTCACATCAAACAATATCAAAGACTTTCATTTCAGACACAATGGTGTTGACGCGGCGAGGGCAAACAAAAGGAACTATCATCGTCGCGAGATGCGGCAGATACGGCGCCCACGTCGCCGGTGTCGGATGACTGCCGATATGTGGGTCACATGCCTGTCATTTGACCTGTAGCTAATCTACCAGGCAAAATTGTTTTTAACCAAATTCAAGTCAATCAGAAACTATCTCAATTATGGCCGGATATTGAAACGACACGCAAATCCCGCTGAATTTCAGCTTTGAAAATTTGCTGTTTGAGTCATGATTGAAAATATGAATTTGGAGTCTAGAAGATGTTCATTAATAAAATAATAAGTTTTTTTTATTGAGTTAGGTTTCAGTATTCTATATATATATAGTAGCTGAAGAGTTATAAATCATTAAAAATATATTTAATAAATTGTATATACCTACTCTACATATACTCAATATTTTAATAATTTTGTATTTACAGTTAAATAAATAAATATTATAGGACAATTACACACATCGCTGTATAGCCCCAAAGTAAGCATACTCATAAGTTGCTTGTGTTACGGGTGCTACGATAACTGATGAATATTTTTATATATACTATACATAAATACTTATAATATATAGATAAACACCCAGTCACTGGAAAACATCAATGCTCATCACACAAACATTTTTCCAGATGTGGGAATCGAACCCACAGCCTACGACGCAGAAGCAGGGTCACTACCCACTGCGCCACTCGGCCGTCAAAGTTTAATATGTACATTAAATTAAATATTTACAATTAAATAAATAAAAAATTAAATGCTTAAACACTACAATAACCTAATCTATATATAATTTATAAAACAATTAAAAAAAAAAACAGTGAAAAACTTAGGCGTCATAATAAACGGTGTCGAGCGGTATAGTGCCCTCAATATTTTGAATTGAAACCCAGGCCTCCTAAGCTATAGCCGATCAGGCAGTTCACTTTATTCTCCAGCTAACTTAAAATTCAGAAATAGTATAGTTATGAAACTTTGTAATTTTCTGTTAACTTTTAAAAATTATTCTGTGCGGGACAGTAATTCATAGTTGTGCGGGACAGTAATTTATAGTGTATCTATAGTGTGTAATTTATAGTGTGTTTATAGTGCGTAATTTGTTTATAGTGAATTTATAGTGTGTAATTTATAGTGTATTAACTCAGTAATATTAAACAATAGACATTAATAGTAATCATAGCGTACATAACCAATAGTTTATAATAAGCGAATGTATAGTCATTGATTTTTTAGGTCGCGCAATAGTATAAATATTGTAAACACGCCTCGCGTGACCAACTTGTTTGTAAAGAAATAGGTATATAGGCCCTCTCGCTCTAACATCGACCAATCAGAAAGCCCGTTTTAATAGAGCGAGAGGGCAGACGTTAGACAGGGATAGATAAACGCGTTTGATTGGTTGTTATATGGGCTCTCTAATTGGATATCATTATGCACCAATTAGAGGGCCCGAATTAATTTGTATAAATACGGGGCACTGTGCCGACAGCGACACAGTTCCCAATCGACCACCGAGAAGATTGTAATAAGAAGAGGTACCAATAGAAGAATAAAAAGGCGTTCTTGAAGAAGTGTTTCATTGAAGAAAACCCGCCCAGTTTCGTCCAGAGCAATCCAGTAAATAGTGAATGTACTATCCCGTACATTGAATGGTCCTTCGTTCGCCGGATCGTCTCTGCGAAACTGGTGAAATAGTGCAACAGTGAAAATTCGTCGTGTTCAAGAAAATGCCACAGACGCGTCAAGACAGTCGCAAGGCGAAGAAGTCTGACGACGGCACCTCTTCTTCTGAAACCAACACGTGGGACGCTGGGTCCCCGACGCCTCAGAACTCGAGCGCGTCCACCGCGTCTGCGCACGCATCCACCGCGTCCGCGCCCGTGTCCGCCGGAAGCGCGCACGTGTCCGCGTCCGCGCCCGTGTCCGCGTCCGCGCCCGTGTCCGCCGGGAGCGCGCCCGTGTCCGCCGCGTCCGTGAGTGCATTCGCCCGTCCGGCGATGGCGCCCGTAGCGCCCGCCGCGCTCACGGAGCCAGCCGCTTCCGACGCGTCCGCCGCAACAGTACAGTATGTGAAGACTTCGACAAAGAAGCAAATAGAACGTGGTCACGTTATAGAAAAAGGAACTGTCAAACATCAAGAGCCGATGGATCATCAGACAGCGCGACCCCCGCTCAAGAAGAGAATGGGTGGGGCGTCCACTCATAGCAAATCCAAGACGCTCAAAATAGCAAAGGCGAAGGAGGAACTACTACGCCTTCAAGTCGAACTAGCAGCCGCGCGCCTCGCGACTCTAGAAACGGAGAACTCAGATCAAGAAATAGATGAAGAGGACGACATCTCCGTGCATTCGAGAATAGAAGCAAATGAATTTGTGCATAATTGGTTACAAGACCAGCCGCCGCCACCGCCGCCGCCTCCGCCATCGCTGCTGCCGCCGCCACAGCCGTGCCCCGTATTAGCGATCACCGAAGTGCCTCACAACCCAATCAAGGGTGCGGCGGGGTCACGGAAGAACCCAGAAGCGCAACGGGGTCACTTCAGTGAACTACAGCCACCGGCGGGAGCGCCGCCGAGTGTTCCGACCGGCGCGCCCACAGGTATACCGGCGGGAGAATCGAACGGCGTCGCTCAGCTAGCAGAGGCTATCACCCACGCCATTAGAGCAGCGCAGCGCCCCAAGTTCATCGAACTGCCTATCTTCAGTGGATCTCATCAAGAATGGCTACCGTTTCGTGCGGCGTACTACGAAACAGAAAATTCGTTCACAGCAGTGGAAAATACAAACCGTTTGCGGAGGAACTTGAAAGGAAGAGCTCGAGAAGCTGTAGAAGGCCTTCTCATCACCAGTGCACACCCTTCAGACGTCATGAAAACCTTGGAGTCAAGATTCGGAAGACCAGAGTCGATCGCTATAATGGAAATGGAAACTCTTCGTGGACTAGCGCGGCTCACCGACTCTCCTCGTGACATCTGTATATTTTCTACGAAAATTTCTAATGTGGTGGCTACACTGAAGACTTTGAACTGTGCAAACTACATGTATAATCCAGAAATTTCGAAAACTATTGTGGACAAATTGACGCCTACGCTTCGATATAGGTACTACGACTTCGCAGCACTACGACCTAGGGAAGAACCCGATTTGTTGAAAATAGAAAAATTCCTTATGCGCGAAGCGGAGCTGTGTGGACCTTATGCCCTACCTGAACAGGTAGCACAAGTCACTCTTCAAAGAAGACCACAGAAGGTGAACAGCGTCACGGAAAAGAGAGAGACATCGGAAAAGAATTTCACAAACAAGTGCCTCGTATGCTCCGATGAAACTCACACCGTGGTCAATTGTGAAAAATTCAAGAACTTGGATTCCAACAGTAGATGGGACGCTGCCAAGGCCAAGCACCTGTGCTTTAGATGTCTTCGCCATAGAACCAAGTCGCACAGCTGTCGGCCAAGGATGTGTGGACTGGATGGGTGCAAGTACTACCACCACAGGATGCTGCACTACAACAAAGCTACACGTACAGATAAAAAAGAAGATCAAGATAGTACAGAAGTGATTAACTCCGCGTGGACCATCAAGAGGAAACAGTCATACCTAAAGATTATACCAGTGCAAGTGGTAGGACCCAAGGGGGCTCTCGATACCTACGCACTGATGGACGACGGGTCAACAGTGACATTGATAGACAGCGCCGTGGCCGAAAGCATCGGCGCGACGGGACCCATCGATCCTCTGAAAATAGAAACAATCAACGATATGAAAACCTCGGATCGGATCGGAAAGCTAGATCGAGATCCCAAGCTGAACCAGAAGTACACGGAACAGATGGAAGCCCTTATCTCAAAAGGATACGCCGAACCAGCTCCAGCACAGAAGCCGGAAGGGAAGACCTGGTACCTACCACACTTCGGAGTCATTAATCCAATGAAACCAGAGAAACTCAGAGTGGTGCACGACGCCGCGGCGAAGACCAGAGGGGTGGCTCTCAATGACATGCTGCTCAAGGGGCCTGACCTTCTACAGTCGCTGCCTGGTGTTGTCATGCGGTTTCGGCAACACATGATCGCGGTGACGGCTGACATCAAAGAAATGTTCATGCAGGTGAAGTTACGAAATGAAGACCGCGACGCACTTCGTTATCTGTGGCGAGGAAATAGAAGAGACAACCAGCCTCCGGAGGAGTACAGAATGACGTCTCTAATATTCGGCGCGTCAAGTTCCCCATCTACAGCAATATACGTAAAAGACTTGAACGCGAAACAGCACAAAGACTCTCATCCGGAAGCCGCCGCCGCCATAGTACAGAAACACTATGTTGATGACTACCTTGACAGCTTCAGAAGCATAGAAGATGCAGTCAGAATTACGAAGAGCGTTAGAGAGGTTCACTCGAAAGCCAACTTCGAACTAAAACAGTGGAAGTCAAACTCTCCGTGTCTACTGGAAGCACTCGGAGAAAACGACCCAATAGACAATAGAGAGCTTTACAAGTCAGAGGAGCAAACAGAACGAGTACTGGGTGTGATATGGAAAATCAACACCGACGAGCTGACGTTCAACCTCAACCTCGCGCGCATAGCCCCCACCATAGCAGATGGCAAGACGCCTACGAAAAGGGAAGCCCTGAGAATAGTGATGTCGTTATTCGATCCTCTTGGGTTCGCTTCACCCGTCACCATAAGGGCGAAACAGCTGCTGCAAGAAGTATGGCGAAGAGGGACGTCATGGGATAACGAACTCGACGAAGACTTAGCGACACAGTGGCAAGACTGGATGACACATCTGAAGCAACTAAGCGACGTCACGATACCCAGGCGTTACCTACACTATAGTGACGCGACTTCGCTACAGCTACACGTCTTCACCGATGCAAGCGAAGCAGCCTATTCAGCAGTACTCTTCTGGAGGGCGGTGGCGCCGGACGGTCAAGTTGGCCTCTCACTCATCATGGCCAAAGCCAAGGTGGCTCCATTGAAGTTGACGTCCATCCCGAGGTTGGAACTACAGGCAGCAGTCATGGGCGCGCGTTTAGCTGAAACAGTAATAGATGAACACGAAAGAAAACCAGATAGCAAGATTTTCTGGACGGACAGCAAGACCGCGCTCACATGGATACGTACCGGCTCACGTACCTACAAGCCGTACGTAGCGCATCGTTTAGCAGCTATAGAAGAGACTACTAAGGTCACAGAATGGCGATGGGTTCCAACGAAATTGAACGTGGCCGATGACGCAACGCGCGACGTACCTAGCGGTTTCAGCAAGCACCATCGCTGGTACACGGGACCCGACTTCCTGTACGAAGCGGAAGAATTCTGGCCTACTGAAGTCTCCACTACAGTTATACAAGAACCTTCTGGGGAAGAGAAGGTGCAACACGTGGTCGACAGGGCGAAACCGAAGCTCGCCGAAGGCCTGCCAGAGGCATCACGCTTCTCCAATTGGGATAGACTTCGCTACAGTGCAGCTCGAGTCCTGCAATTTATCGAGCTCTGCAGGGCTAATAAGGAAAAAATTAACTACAGAAGGACACGTAAAAACAAAGAAACGGACCCGAGCTGGCAGAAAATAAAGAAACCTGTACCTAGGAGACAAGAAACCAACATAAAATTTAAGTCTTCAGACAAGAAGTACCTACCTGTTTCCGCCGAGTTACTTAAGAGAGCAGAGGAGCTACTATTACGCGCTTCTCAAGAAGATTCCTTCACAGAAGAAATAGAAGCCTTGAAGAACGACAATAGAATGAGGAAAGAAAGTCGTCTGTATCAGCTCAGCGTCGCTTACGTTAACGGCGCCGTGAGATTAAGAAGTCGTATTCAAGCAACAGAAAATGTATCGGAAAGCGTAAAGAGTCCTCTAGTGCTCGACGGTGACCATCCGACGGTCAAACTCTGGATTCAATCAGTACATCGACAGCTGCATCACGCCGGTGTGGAAGCTACAGTGAATGAGTGCAGACAGCAGTACTGGGTGCTGCGCGCGCGTCCTGTTACCCGAGTAATAATAAGGAGATGTTTATTTTGTAGAATGAAGACACAGACGCCGCCATACCCGAGGACCGGGGACCTGCCCGCATGCCGCCTAGCACACCACAAGAGATCCTTCACCTTCTGTGGACTGGACTATTTTGGACCCCAGTCTGTCACCGTGGGCCGAACGCGACAGAAGCGGTACGTGGCCATATACACGTGCCTAACAACGAGGGCTGTGCACCTGGAAATGGCAAGTTCTCTCAGCGCAGACTCGGCGGTGATGACTCTCCGAAGAATGATAGCAAGACGGGGATGTCCTACAGAAATCTGGTCCGACAACGGCACGAACCTGAAAGCAGCAGACAAGGAGCTTCGTCAGGCAATAGACAGCGCGACAGCCGAGGAAGCAGCAAAGAGGACCATCGCCTGGCGCTACATACCGCCAGGGGCGCCGTTCATGGGCGGTGCTTGGGAGCGCCTGGTACGCTCCGTGAAAACTGCACTGGCAGCCACCCTTCACGAGCGACATCCAACAGAAGAGGTCCTGACCACCTTACTGGCTGAGGTGGAATACACAGTGAACAGTCGTCCGCTGACCCATGTCTCGGTCAGCGCGGACGATCCCGAGGCGCTGACGCCTAACCACTTCCTGCTGGGCGGCCCAGGACGTGTGCCGCTGCCTGGCACCTTCGACGAGCGAGATGCAGCATCCCGATCTTCGTGGCGGGCCTCACAGAGGCTCGCTGACCTCTTCTGGACGCGGTGGGTACGAGAGTACCTACCGGAACTCCAACACCGGCGGGAGCCGCACGGCCGTGGACCGGCTGTGTGCGTCGATGACCTAGTACAGGTCGTTGACCCCAACCTGCCGCGCAACGTGTGGGTTCGTGGGCGCGTGATCGCCACGTACCCGGGACCAGACGGCGTGGTTCGAGCCGTCGACATCCGGACCAAGGGAGGCGTGCTGCGACGACCCGTGCGGAAGCTGGTCATCCTGCCTCTACCTACGAGCGACGAGCCCGCACCGGGAGATGATGCGACACCCGTCGCACGGCGGGAGAATGTGCGGGACAGTAATTCATAGTTGTGCGGGACAGTAATTTATAGTGTATCTATAGTGTGTAATTTATAGTGTGTTTATAGTGCGTAATTTGTTTATAGTGAATTTATAGTGTGTAATTTATAGTGTATTAACTCAGTAATATTAAACAATAGACATTAATAGTAATCATAGCGTACATAACCAATAGTTTATAATAAGCGAATGTATAGTCATTGATTTTTTAGGTCGCGCAATAGTATAAATATTGTAAACACGCCTCGCGTGACCAACTTGTTTGTAAAGAAATAGGTATATAGGCCCTCTCGCTCTAACATCGACCAATCAGAAAGCCCGTTTTAATAGAGCGAGAGGGCAGACGTTAGACAGGGATAGATAAACGCGTTTGATTGGTTGTTATATGGGCTCTCTAATTGGATATCATTATGCACCAATTAGAGGGCCCGAATTAATTTGTATAAATACGGGGCACTGTGCCGACAGCGACACAGTTCCCAATCGACCACCGAGAAGATTGTAATAAGAAGAGGTACCAATAGAAGAATAAAAAGGCGTTCTTGAAGAAGTGTTTCATTGAAGAAAACCCGCCCAGTTTCGTCCAGAGCAATCCAGTAAATAGTGAATGTACTATCCCGTACATATTCCTTTTTCCCTCCAAGTATTCGTTAGAATGTATTCAGACTGGCTAGGATAACAGTCCAATTCGGTGGGCAAAATTCGAATCTGTTACCTCTCGGTATTGAGATCGTCACCTTAACAGTTGGGTTTTTTTATTACACTGACCTAAAGTTTATTTCGTAAAGAAAATATGATGAAAATTTAGAATAAAGTGATTTTTTGCATTATAAAACCAGCGATCATGCCGCTTGCTAAATTTATTACCCGAATTTTTCAAACTGAAGAAAAGATTCGAAGAGTGAACGTTTGTTTATTTACTTAAAAGGTTGCAAAAATGTTTGTATGTTGTTTGTTTGATATGATTCCCTCTATACGCCCACTGTATAGGAAAAGACGCCTACGGCAACATTATGACGTCACTATTATTTGTCTTTGATACTCCATAGGTGAGATGAGATGTCACCAGAATAATCTTTGTCGTAAAAGTCATTGCTCTTTTGGTTATAAATATCTGCTCGGCTCTTGAGCAACACTTCATAGGACATGCCAGTTACACGTACTTACCACTTACAAGGTGTTACCTTGTGCCTATAGTGTCACAGGAAACCTTACTCTACATACCCAAAATACAGCAACTTCGACAGTAAGAATAAAATATGTTTGTGGAACTTCTGCTTATACATACCTCTGCTGCAAACTATACTGCATATTCAACTTTACAATTCGTTTATTTCAAGCGAAAGTGTACAATTGTACCTACATTTATGAAACGCCTATATTTTGTAATGTGTCTACTCTACTGTCGCTGTCGGCTTTAAAGGCAGAATCAGCAGAAAAAGGCGATCGAAAAACTCAACAGCTGCTTCTTTAAGTCAAATATACCAACAAATTGCTTTAATTACATTTATTGCTTCATCTTAATAAGCTAAAAACGCCAATCCAATCTTATCGATGCCATAAAAGGCATAATAATATTAAACACACAGTATTATAGCAAAGTACGTGAACACAAGAGTTTATGATTAGTATACGAACGTGACGAAAAGGCGCCTAGACATTTTTTGTTAGCTAATACTCGAGGGCAGGATTTAGGTCATGTACTTTCGCAGTTAATTAACTAATCTGAAATGTAGATTACCGTTAAACACAAAATACCGGCCACACCCTCGAAGGTTGATGTGAATTACCATAATATATTTGATTGACCACTAATTTGACGACCTTCGTGGTGCAGTGGTATGCGCGGTGGATTTATCAGAAGGAGGTCCTGGGTTCGATTCCCGGCGGGGCAGATTAAGATTTTTCTTAATTTGTCTTGGTCTGGCTGGTGGGAGGCTTTCGCCGTGGCTAGTTACCACCCTACCGACAAAGACGTACCGCCAAGCGATTTAGCGTTCCGGTGCGATGTCGTGTAGAAACCGATAGGGGTGTGGATTTCATCCTCCCCTAACAAGTTAGTCCGCTTCCATCTTAGATTGCATCATCACTTAACATCAGGAGTGATAGCAGTCAAGGGCTAACTTGTAGTCGATAAAAAAAAAAAATTGACATTAGAGAATTAAAACAATGGAGCTTAATTATGTTTGTTTGTATGTGATTTTTGAAGTTTCGTCAAAATATGAGAAAACGATTTGTTTAATCATTTTCACCTGATAATTACTATCATCGTTGATGCTTTAAGAATTAGGAACCTAAGCCATCAATAAATAATAACATAATATTTTATATCTATGCCCTAAGCCAAAAGTAAGTAACTCGCAATAGAGCAGCATATCTATGGAAATCATTTATTTCAAATAGGCTTACGTTAATATTATTTTTGAAACATCATGTTAACCTATCATCTGATCATGTACATTCTTTATTAACACTATTTCGCTAAAATTTTTGAGCATTTTTTTTTTATCGAGTACAAGTTGACCTTTGACTGCTATCACACCTGATGTTAAGTGATGATGCAGTCTAAGATGGAAGCGGGCTAACTTGTTAGAAGTGGGACGAAAATCCACACTCCTTTCGGTTTCTACACGACATCGTACCGGAACGCTAAATCGCTTGGCGGTACGTCTTTGTCGGTAGGGTGGTAACTAGCCACGGCGAAAGCCTCCCACCAGCCAGACCAAGACAAATTAAGAAAAATCTCAATCTGCCCCGCCAGGAATCGAACCCAGGACCTCCGTCTTATAAATCCACAGCGCATACCACTGCGCCACGGAGGTTGTCATTCCGAACCGAAGAACACATATTAATGATTCTTTAAAATCTAACAACATATTTGCTTACGAGAAATAAGGACGAAGAAGGGAGAGATAATATAACCGAAAAATCCTTTTCCTAGTTGATTCTTATGATGATGGTGAAGGGGCATTATTTAATACATAGTGTTGTAACAGAATTTATTTTATTCATTACTACGTTACAAACTGAAACATGTTGCTACAACAATCACTTTAAATCAAACTTAGGGCTACATGAAATTGAGGCGACAACCACTGAACCGTAAAGCTTTCTGAACAATTTGACTTTTTAAATCCCCTTTAAACTTCCAAAGAACACTGTAAGAAACCGCTATTAAATTTCGTTTGTTTATGAGTAAATTTACATAAATAAAATTCAACCCAAGCGAAATTGTGCTTCAAGTTAACTTATATAACATTACTAAGTTCAGTTTACGGCTTTTGGTTTATTGTTCTAAACATTGTGGCTGGCTCCATTACAGTTTTATAGGCGTTTATCTCATCCCTTTAACAGATCTAAGTGATTTGTTCTACGCAATGTACGATTCTTCGCTAGTTAATAATCTAAGTGCTCTAGTTAAAATGGGTGAAATTAAAATTTTATTACCTATTCGGCATCCTGGGTGTTTCATTGGTGGAGGTTCTGGGTTCAATTCTCTCAGGTCACGTCATAGTATGAGGGTTCCGGAATGGTTTGGCATGGAATGTCTTCGGCAGTTGCTCGCCCAACGACTTAGTTCCAGTATGAGATTGCGTTGAAACTGTCAAATGTACTATTAGTATCAACTATTATTTCTCTCTTATTTGCGTGATGTGGAGATTGCAATGGGAAATATTTAAATTCAAAGAAATGTTCCTAAATTCCCTGTTCGATTCCCAGCTGGGCTAATTGAAGTTTTGGATCTTAATTTAATTAAATCTGAGTAAATCTTAATTGGTTCATTTGGCTGGTGGGAGGCTTCAGCCGCTTTAAAGACGTATCGCCGAGTGTTGCAGCGTTCTGGTATGATGTCGTGTAAAAACGTAAAGGGGTGTGGATATCCTACTCCTAAAAAATTACACCGATCCCATCTTAGATTGCTTACTATCTACTACTATATATACTATACTTACCATCAGGATTGCTGCCTAGGGATAACTTGTGATGAATAAAATGAATTGTTGGAAATAATACTTATTACACTTTTCTTCAGTTCTATTCGTTCACAGTGGAAAGGAGAACGGCAAAAGAGCTCTAAGGAACTTCAATTTAATAGCTATTGTATGTTATGTTGTTTATGTCCGCCTGGAATCGAACCCAGGACCTCCATCTTATAAATCCACCGCGAATACCACTGCGCCACGGAGGTCGTCGAAATTCAATATTTTGACAGCATGCTCTACGTAACGTGATCGAGAGCAAGCGACCGGGTGGACCCAGTATCGAGAGGTGGAGAGGAGATAGTGATTTACTTATTACCTGCATTTCAGTGATGAAGTTTTGCTCATCTAAACTAACGAATTCGATAAATGAAGTCCAATTCGCTTCAGTAGTATAAAATACAGCATTTGATTTGATTTAATTTGACTTTCCTTTCAGCAAACCGTAACGAGAATACGAAATGTTAAATCGAATGGATGGGTATTGGACCTAGATAGGACCTTTGTGTTTCTACCCACGTAACGTTGGTCTGTTGAAGCTTTCCAAAAATCCTTGTAATTTAAAAAACTTAATTTAATTTTTAGATTGCATGAACCTAATAATCAACGGAGTTAATCAAACCTTAAGGATTCTATCTAATACATTTAAATGAGAAATCTTCCTAAAATTTTGTATGCACGGGGGTTTCGGGGCGATTAATTGATGTAGTCAGATTTAATTTTTAGAAACGTATGATTTCCAAAACAATGTCGAGTCAACCGGGTAGTATATTCTAAACCGACTCAGGTCTGGAAAATAGATTCAAAAATACGTTAGAAGTACGATTTCTTTACAAGCCTTTTTGAAATATCAAATTAATATGTTTGTAGTGACTAAAAATAGTAAGTCGGGTGAACTCGTCGTCAGGTGGTAGGCTTCGGGCATGGCTATTTACCATAATAATAGTAAGTACCTACTAGACTAAACAATATATTTCCGGTATAATGCCGCGTAGAAAATATTTAACGTTATGGTTAAAAGTTACCTTATCTAAGTTAATCCTTCACCATAAAGCCTACGTCGTTAGTTACATATTAACACCGATTTGATAGGCAAGTGAAGTGTTAACTACATTGAGTAAAATAAAAAAAACTCTATTGTTTTTTAACATTGGAAGGAAGGCTTAGGTAGGATTATATAATTAATCAGCTTTCGTAATTGATAGAGTTTCCGTTCGTAAAGTGGCATCTATTAATGTGATTCGGGAAAACCAATTTAAAATATTAATTATGTTCATATTTCAAGTAACCTAAGTTTGGAAATACACTGATCACTGTTCATGATTAACTTGGAAATTTCCTTCTAATCATACTACTGTTATAAAGTCGAACTACCTCGCGATAGTCTACCTCACGACTAAACGGCTGGAGCGATTTTAATAACATTTAGTATGGAGTTGTTAAGTTTTAATTATTATAAGATTTAGTTGTTACTTTGGTGATGATTTAGATGTTAATAAGATTATGTTATATTTTAAATATTTTAAGATTTAGTTGTGATTTTGATGATGATTCAGATATTAATAAGATTTAAAGTATGGAATTTTACTTAAAGAATGATTTATGTATCTCGTTTTGAGGGTACCTACGTTTTTCATTGTTCGTTTTGTTTATCGCTGAATACGGATTGGAGGGGAACAGAGGAGAGGGGAACTGAGTGTTCTAAAGGCGGCTAGTTTTTAGTTAGTCATTTAGTGGATAGGTGCGAGTGGAGCTCCAGACTGGATTTTGTAATATTGTGAAAGTAGATAGATATTGTTTAGAAATACGATATACAGTTGTGAGTGAAGAATATATAATTATTGATTTAGAAGGAGGTGTTTTATTATAAAGTTAGCTGACACATTGGATTAAAACAAAGTTTACTTTATATCCCGAAATTTTCACGAAAACAGGAACTACGCTAGTGAAACCGCGGTCATCCTCTAGTAGGTACAAATAAAACACAACGTTTTATTCGTCAGAGTATAAAGTACTGGATAGATGTATTTTATATTGTCTCAACTTTCATCATCATATCAGCATATTTTAATGGGCTATAGCTGCTCCAGGCTACCCTCATATAGGAGAAAGTTACTTAATTCATCATGATCCAACAGACGCGCTTAGGGTGATAATGTTTAACTATGTAATGTTTTTAGTCAATAACCGTAAACAAAACCTGAATGTCTCGCTAAGAAGCATCAGCATAAACCAGAACCAATTTCGGTTTTGCAAATGTGAAATATTGCTTATTCCTGTCATTTAATTCGAATCCTATACTAAAGCCAAACTCGATTGAGAATGCTTGTCAACAAACAAACAAAAAAATGGAGGTAGAAAATGCAACACGTTTTATGCCTAATAAATTTAAAATTATGTTTTGTTATTTTAAAAAATCTCATTTAAAAGGTATTGAATATATTAATTAGTTTTAAGCTTAATAATCTAATTTATTGTCATGAATTCGTCATTAACTAGTTAATTAAAAAATAGGTGTAAAATGACTAGTGATTTCTACCTTCATTTTTAATTTTTGACGACCTCCGTGGCGCAGTGGTATGCGCGGTAGATTTATAAGACGGAGGTCCTGGCTTCGATTCCCGGCGGGGCAGATTGAGATTTTTCTTAATTTGTCTTAGTCTGGCTGGTGGGAGGCTTTCGCCGTGGCTAGTTACCACCCTACCGACAAAGACGTACCGAAAGGGGTGTGGATTTTCGTCCCACTCCTAACAAGTTAGCCCGCTTCCATCTTAGACTGCATCATCACTTAACATCAGGTGAGATAGTAGTCAGGGGCCAACTTGTAGTCAATCGAGTTTGGCTTTAGTATAGGTAGAACACAGAATAATTCTGTGTTCATTACATCCCAGTGCCTGGGTCGAGCCGTCGGTCTCAGTCACTATAAACAACATCTAATAGTTAATAAATAAAACATTAGCACTTTAAGTCCGCCAAGCCGCATTGGAGTAGCATGGCGTCTACGCTCCATATTCCATCTCCTATAAGGAGGGAGACCTGGCCCTGTAGTGGGCCGTTAATAGGCTGATAATGATGATGGTGATGAATCACCGCCAAAGGTTAACTAAATGACGAAAACGAGGGACTGTTTATTTCTCAATTGCGTCACAGAATCCGCTCATTTGGCTCGGGGTAAAGGTTTATGGTGCATAAAGTCTAAGTCCCAGTATAAGTGGTCACTCCCACATGTGATACCTACGTAGTGTACACGAAGGTTTCCCTTCAATGTAATAGCAGACCAGAACAGACGAGAGATATTAAACAATGAGAGAGAGAGGTATATACCGTATAATAAGGAATCTTTCTAACCAAATTTGAGTTATTTACTCTAAGTAACGTAAAAGTACTCAACGTTAATGTCAGTATGTGATTAACTACTTTGACAATGACATACACTGTCAAAAATAGACAAGCCAAGATAGCGGGAACTGCGTAATTAGAATCTCGAGTCATTTTAACTGTTTTTAAAAGGGTCCGGACAAAAATTAATAAAACTTGTGAGATTTATGGTATTTTACCAATTCTGAGATAACTAAATGAAAAAAAAAAAAAAAAATTCAAAATCATTTATTTCAAGTAGGCTTATTACAAGCACTTTTGAAACGTCAAATTGGACTATTTGTAGTGACTCTACCACCGGCTCGGAAGGCAGGCCCTGTTGAGAAGAGCCGGCAAGAAACTCAACAGTTGCTCTTTTTATAATATTATCAATTTTACAATATTAAGTGTGTTGTTACATAAAGTTATTTAATTTTATTTCCTGTGTGAAGTTGAAAGCCTATCCAATTGGATTTGAACATCTTTGTCATTTAAAAATTCATCGATAGTATAATAACCCTGACTCAGTAAGTGAGTTTTAATACATTGTTTAAACTTATGCAATGGCAGATCTAAAACTGAATTGGGCATCTTGTTGTAGAAGAGTACACCCAATCCTACGAAAGATTTTTGTACTTTTCGGAGGCGATAAGCTGATATGACTAACTTATGTCCGTTTCTAGGAAGACGGTCGTTTAAGTCCTTTTTCTGTTTATACATATTTATATTTTGTTTAACATAAACTAGGTTATTGAATATGTATTGACAGGCTACTGTAAGAATTCCTATTTCTTTAAATTTGACTCGAAGGGACTCGCGTGGTTTAAGTTTATAAATCGACCGAATTGCTCGTTTCTGAAGTATAAAGACAGAATTTATGTCAGCAGCCTTTCCCCACAACAAGATGCCATAAGACATCACACTGTGGAAGTAAGCAAAATAAACCAGTCTAGCTGTTTCTACATCGGTAAACTGTCTTATTTTTCTCACTGCAAATGCTGCTGAGCTAAGTTTAGCTGTCAGTGACTCTATATGAGCGCTCCACCGAAGTTTACAGTCCAAGGTCACTCCTAGAAAGACTGTAGAACTCTCCATTCTTAGCGTTTCACCATTTATCATTAAAGACTTATTTATTTTTTTTACATTCGGTAAAGAAAACTCAACACATTTAGTTTTCTTTGCATTTAATAGTAAATTATTAGCAGTAAACCAATGCGACACATGCGATACAGCACGGTTTACATCGTCAAAGTCACTTTTATTTCTATCAGTTTTAAAAATTAAAGATGTGTCATCAGCAAACAGTACAATTTCACAAATGTCGCTAACATGGTATGGTAAATCATTGATATACACTAAAAATAGAAAAGGACCCAAAATTGAACCCTGTGGAACGCCCATTTTAGGAGATGAGCCACGTGACTTTATATCATTAATGCATACCGTTTGAGTTCTATCACTAAGATAAGAGGCAATGAGATTAAGTGCAACATTTTTAATGCCATAGTGGCTTAACTTAAGCAAAAGAGTTTTATGGTCAACACAATCGAAAGCCTTGGACAAGTCACAGAATACGCCAATAGCATTCTTAGACCTTTCCCAGGCATTAAAGATGTGTTTTAATAGTTTAGCACCTGCATCAGTAGTATTGCGACCTTTAGTGAAACCATATTGGTCAGGATGAAGTAAGTTATTTAAGTTAAAATGACTAAGCAGTTGATTTAAAACTATTTTTTCAAAGACTTTACTTAGTGTTGGCAATATTGAAACCGGTCTGTAATTATTGAGATCTGCTTGGTCGCCTGATTTAAAAAGTGGAATAAGTTTTCCATGTTTCATTAGGTTTGGAAAAGTACCTGAGTCCACACATTCATTAAAAATAACAGCTAAGTGTGGAGCAATGATATTTATAATATTAGATATTACTTTTACTGACATCCCCCACAGATCGCCAGTCCTCTTTGATTTAAGTAGTTTAAATGTTTTTATAATATCAAAAGCAGTTACATAATTAAATTTAAATAGAATGTTGCACTCTTTCACATTGTCTCTTAGTAACCTCTGGGCTGACGTAGGAGACGAATTTAGCGAATCTGTTAATAAGATAGGTACATTTTGGAAGAAGTCTTCAAAAGCATTAACAACCTCGTTTTTATTGTTTATTTTTTTATTATCAACAATTAATTCATAATTCATATGGCGAGGTTTAACTTTGCCAGTTGCGTTATTTATTATGTTCCACGAGGTTTGTATCTTATTGTCAGCTCTAATTAGTAACTCTTTCATGTGTATGGATTTTGCATTAATACATACGCGTTTGAATGTTTTTGAATAATTTTTAAGAAATTCCGAAAATTTTTGACTGTGGTTATACTGTTTTTCATCATACAACTCATACAATTTATCTCTACTTTTATAAATACCTACAGTAGCCCAGTCACTGAACTTTAATTTTTGGCTTAAATTAACACGTTTTAAATTGAATATTTTAGAAAACTCACTGTCTATAGTCTCAAAAAGTGCACCAAAAAGAATATTAGGGTCACGATTAACAAAAGATAGACTTGGAATTTTGCTACTAATTACGCTTTTGAATCTCTCTAATTTACCTTCAGTTATTGGCCTGAAGTTTAACCATTGGTTGCTCATGGGTTTGTTGTTTAGAATAGTGATAAGTTGACCGCAATGATCAGAGCTTAATTTGTTAATTATCACCTTGTCAACTATATCAGTATTGTAAAATATATTATCTAAACAAGAAGCTGAAGTGGCTGTAATTCTAGTAGGTTCATTAAAAGCGTGTCTTAAATTAAAACATTTAAATAAGTTAAGAAACCTTAGAGACATTGAGTTTACTTGTAAAATATCAACATTAAAATCACCACATATCAGTATTTTTTTAGTAGAAGTACTCAATCGCTTCATCACCTCCTCCATTGTCTCCTCAAAGTAATCATAGTCCCCAGTAGGTGGGCGGTACACGCACACTACAACAAATTGTTCCAACTCCACACAAGATAGTTCAACAATGCGTTCAACAGAAAGACCAACTATATCTTTTCGATTTTTACATTTTAGGTTGTTACGTACAAAAATTAGAGATCCACCATGAATTGCAGTCGTTCTGAAGAACACACTTGACAATAAAAAATTATTAATATTAACTGCTAACTGTGAGCTAGTGAGCCAGTGCTCTGTAATACATAGAATATGCACATTAAATTTTTCAACAAATAGTTCAATTTCTAAGTCTTTGCCGGTGAGGCTCTGTATATTTTGGTGTACAATGTTCAAGTTGCAGAGCTCCTCCTTTGTCTTATCAACTAGTTTAAAGATATATTACAATCTATGACAGTACTAGCATAAGTACTCTGGTCAAGAATAGAAATATCAGTACTATTAGTACAAATTGTATAATTGTCAAAAGACTGTGTTACAAAACTTGTAACTGCATCGTTTAAATTGTATGCTAACAGTGATGCAACCTTATGCTTACATTTTTTGGACAGATATAGTTTATCTTTAGTCAACCAACATAAGGATGTAAATTTATTTATGTCAAAGAAAAATATTGCGTCGCTGTGACGGAATGTCAGGTTGTATAATAAAAGATTCAGATTATAAATATGCATATTTTCTTTCTTAGTTAATGTGCTACAGTAAGGAAATGCACACAGAACAAATTTACATTTACTTTTATTGTGTAATAATAAAAGTTTTTCTATGCATTTTATAATGTGACCCTTTTTTATATTAAAACTATCTCCAAACATCAAAATAGTGTTTGTGAAGCCTGTCATATTCTCCGCCTTGAGGCTATTTATTAAATAATTAAAACTAGCTCCTGGAAAACATTGGTTAGTCACCGGATGGTTGAGGTATTGGCTCATTATTAAACCAAAACCTTGTCCTATACCATCAGACATTATAAGAGATTTTTTTGCAACATTACTTGACAGATTTATACAATTTGACCTAGAGGGAACTTCCAAATTTTTAACAATACTGCTACTACACTGGTTTGACTTTAACTCATCTAATACATCACTACAGTCCTCGCTACCTACAAGTTTAGAACATTGGCACTTATTAGACAGAGATTCTAGACGAGCCATATTGTACGTACCTAATGCTAACAATTCATCCGCTGCTAGGATTTGTTCATTGATCTGGCTTTGAGACATCTCATATTTTCTAGTCATTGATTGTAGAGAATCTTCCAAGTGGTGTAATTCCTGCTGAAGGCTTTTAATTTCAGTTTCATATTTGTTCTTGGAGTTTTCAAGGATAGAACAGTATGAATTTAATTTATTCAATAATATTGACTGTTCCTTTTGTATAGTCACATTTTTTTTATTTAACTTTTTGAAATGAACTAATTTTTGGTGATTACTTTTTATATCCTTTTTAATTTTTAGGTATTTTTTAATTTTGTTATGACTATTTAAGTAGGGCTGTCTAGCTTGTGGCTTTATAGTATTTTTAACATGAGGGCTGTCACAAGTCAGATCAATGTAAGCAGCAGCTGTAGAACCTGACAAGGATGAAGTAAGCAGCTCTTCATATAAGTTATTTGTATTTTTTACATCAAATTTATGTAATTTTGACTGAAGGTCATTGATTTTTTTGTAAGCACTGCTCAATTCACCCTCCAACATTGCTATCTTTGCCAGAGCTTCATCATAAGTATCTATACATTGATTGAAGCTACTGACTGCTTCCTGTAGCCTGTCACGCTCCTCCAACACTAAAATGTGGGCACTGTGTAGTTCGGCCAGTTCAGTTTTTAACTGTGAGTTTTTGTCAATAATCGATCTCAGTTCCTCTTCACTGTCATCTTGTTCCTTCAACAGATTGGTATTTAGCTCTTTCAGTGACTTTATTTCCAGGAGAGCATTATTTAGTTTAAGTTGCTGTTCCATAGCGGCTGCCCGTCTAGTAACCATTGGACGTGCCATTATTCAAGCCCTCCTGAAACACACCAAAGTAAATGTTAGAGAAGGAAAATAGATAACATACAAATAGAAAGGAAGGAGAGACGAAAGAGTTGTGAAATAAAAAAAAAATAAAAAAAAATATGTAAAAAAAATGTGATGAAGTTATGAGCTCTAATAAAAGAAATTAACTAAAGTAAAAATACTAATTTGGTATGTCAAGCAGGCATACAAATATGATTAGAAACAAAGTGTTGGACCTAGTGTAAGCAGTTCCTTATGTTATTTAGTATTTTTTAAAGTTATAATAATATCATAAACTCCTACTTTTAACAGTGATAAAAAGAAAATGTATGTATTTGCATATAACTGCCCCAGGGTGTTATATTTGTGTATGTTTATATTGTCTGAGACAGTTTAGGTTCCCTTCGACCTTACTTCCACTTATAGTCAAGTAAGGTGAGGAAAGTTTTGTCTTTGTAGTGTGAAATGACGTATCTCGCGATTTACGAGAAGGTAAGAATGTAATGTAGAAAGTAGAGTTTGTTAATTACAATTAATCGAAATAATAATGTAATGTGTAAAAGAAAATGAAAACAATACTCCCCAGGTTCAATCGTAGGTTTCGTTAAAGTTTGAATTCCATTCGCCGAATCCTCCTGTCAGCCAGTCATATGGATTACGTTACAATTCATACATGCAACACGTTGATTTACTGTTTACTATTTATTAATAGCACTAAACAAATCTTATTACTATTTCAAATCACTAAAATCAGTATACAATTATGTAAATCTAATATAATTAAAATTAAATTTAGTGAACAGCTGTTTTTACAACATGACAGCTTGACAGCTCGCCACAGTTATATATATACTTATGAAAATAATCAGTTAACACTACGAATAAATAAATACTACCATTTAAAAGCTATACCTACACAATTGTTTTAATGCTGAACACCACGGTCTTGAGCTAACAGCATCCAGCGGGTCTCTGCAAACTGTTTAATGTTGTCAGGTTACCTATAGTGGAGTCGAACAATTGTGCTTTCCGCTATAGGGTTATCATTCCAGTATCCTAGGACCAACGACGACCTTAGCTTCGCTTATAGCTTAATGAGCCGTGTCATCTTCTTGTAAAAAAAATATAAGAATATCTAAAAATAGACATTGTTAATTGCTCAATTTCGTATTATTATGCAAAAAATGCCATAAAACCTCATTTTACAGTCAATAAGTGTTTTTATTGCGCGCAAACGATGTAATCTGTCCGCACGCCGCACTGGCCCCGGTTATTTGCCCAGGGCGAGAGTTTAGTGGGCATAAAGTAGGCATAAAGTGGGCATAAACTAGTCTCAATACACGAGTGATCACTTCTACACATCTTACGTAACCGCCATAAAAACTAGACATGGCAATGTGACCGTGGCTCGTAGACTGAACGATATTAAAGTCACAGGCGAAAATATGCCATACAATTAGACTTCTGAGTTCGTCCAGTAGTTACTTAAACAAATTATTTAATCTATGAGTACCTAGTTTGGTTATGTATAATTATCTGGATCTTAAGATTCTGATTTTAAGCCTATGGTTAGCATTTTAAAATATTACAATTGTCACCATAGACAATACTGTACGTTATTGTCTATGGTAACGTAAACTTGTGTCTGTCGACCGTGAGATGATTTCGGAGGACTAGATTCCAGGCCTTAAAATAAAATGTAAAATGGATACAAAAATGGAAAATGGATTTGGTTGTTACAAAGTATGCATGTATTTTTAGTGTAATATTAATTATTGTAATTGAGTGGTTTTGTAATACATTTAAAAAGAGCATGTGTTGAGTTTTTCTGGCCGCGTCTTTTCTCGTCACGGATTGCTTTTCCGATGTGGCGGTAGATAAAAGATCATGAAAGAATAAAACGATTTTGAAGACATCAGAATATTATTTGAAAATCCCGCTGCAACCAACACTATGAAATATAGATACACTTTTTAATTCACGAAACATTTTTTAATTCAAGAAACTCTCAACAGTGGCTCGGATTAAGGAAATTAATGGCTCGTCCCCATGATACGGAGAGCATGTCAAGCCGTCGGTCCCGATCATTATTTTTGACATCTGATTCATCGTGATTATTACTAGAACTAACCAGTACGAAACTAAGCCCACCAACCACATTGAAGCAGCGCCCCATCATCTCCTATAAGTCTGACCGCCTTTAAAATAGGCTATATTAATTTTAAGGCCCATTTTCTTAGGGTATAATGAAATGTATCAAACGCCCATTTCTCCAAATCTATACCAATTTTTATATAATTATTGACAGACAAAGTAGATTGCTCACTTGATGGTAAGTGTAAAGCCACCACCTATGAACAGAACGACACTTCGCAGGATATGTAAGGAAGAAGTCCTAAAAGTTAGCGCCCTGTGTGCATTAATCTGAGGGGTTGATGTTAAGCCTCATGTGTTGTTCGGTGGAAGAAATAACCGCGATACTTATACGGACGAGCTGCTGACACAAACAATTTTGATACTCTTTTTTTTCTTAATTACAAGTTGACTGCAATAATGCCGGATGATGCAATCTAAGATGAAATTGGGCTGACATAACTCTAGGTAGCGAACATATAACTTAATGATATAAAAACAAAGTCTTAAGACAACATTGGATAAGTTAACGGTAACAGACTTCCATCAGATGTTGTTCTCTTCCAAGCGTCTAGTAAGAGCTTTGTACAATGTATGAAAGGAAAATGTGAAATGTGAACACGGTATATTGTGAGAGCTAACGGTGATGCACTTGCTCTTTGTTTTTGCTCGAGATAAGCCGATAACGTCGCTACGTCGATACGTACATGATTCATGTCTATGCAAACATTGGAAAAACTACTGCAGTTTAAAACTAGGTCATATTTTTTATATTGGCTAAAAAAATATATTTTTTTCCATGATGGTTCGTAATTGTTGGCAGAATTTAGTTCTGCAACAATATTTGTATAACTTTATATTATAAGCCTCCAATTAACTATTATTTATATATAGATAAATAGCTAGGATGAGAAAGGCAGAGGCGTGTAGTGGCGCGCTCTCGGAAAGGCCTGTGTCCAGCAGTGGACGGATACGGGCTGATGAATGAATGAAAAATCTATTGTAGGTATGGTGTTAGACAAAAATATCGAGGCCGACACTGTCGAGTAAGGATAATATCTCAACGAATTAGCGCTCCTGCTTATAGGTTGAATACCATCTAAGAAATCATCATCAAAGCAACATTTCGTAGAGCACACTTACTACGAATATGACTTACAATGAATTGCTTTACTTAATATCTACGCCTATCCTTCTATCAGATAGACCGTAGATATTAAGCCTTATGTGCCTGTAGTATTACTGAAAACTATGCCATCCTATTGCGGACTGAAATCTGACAATCAGAAGTATTTAACATTAACAGCAAAATGAGAATTTCAATTAACTTCTTCGGACGACCTGTAACAAAAAAGGTCCTTTCAACGACTAAACCTTACCAACGACATTACCGCACTTTCACTTAACTGAAAGGCCAAGCCTTACTCTTTATAGGAGATGGAATATTATGTCCACCACGCTGCTCTATGCGGCGTGGTAGGAAGTAGTACAACAAAATAACTTAACACGAGCATCTATGTATTCGATGTAACTTAAATATCCAAGTATCTAATTATCATGCACGGCATTTTTCTTTCTGTTAACAAAACGTGTGAAAAGTTTCGTTTCAGAAACCGAATATCTCACAATAGTTAGTACAATGGACGTAAATGGATATTGCCCACAGCGCAGACAGATATCGCGTTCGAATCAATGAACTTTCAACGTTTAGCGATAAGTGTCGATGCGTCGATTTTATTGCAGCCCTTTCTAAGATACTTTTATTAAAATTACAAAATCTATTTATTGTTATAGTTTTAAATATCTTGCGATAAGGAGACATTTAAAAGGCAGAAAGAATCAATGTGCTGATTTTACTACAGCGTTTTGTAAAATGTAAATAATCCTTTTACTGACTGCGTTTCAAGCGGGTGGTCGAATCACTACAATCAGATGAATTTGACGTTTTTATGGTGCTTGACAGTACAAGAAATAAACGAATTTTGAGTTACTAAAATTACAAAACCTATTCGTTGTTCTTATAGCTTTCCCAACTTTAACTGGCTTTAACTACTTTTTACCCGACTGGGTCAAAAAGAGGGTAACGTATGTATGTATGAATGTATGTATGTATGCCCATTTCTTCGGCACGCGCTACAGCCTAAACGGCTGTACGGATTTTGACATGTGAGGTGTCGTTGAATTCGGCTAAAGTGTGGAAGTGACATAGGCTATATAAATTTTCAAAATGGCGGCTGTAAATGGCGGAAAAAAGGAGGGACGTGTGCATTTTTTTCTTTTATCCTAGCAATATGGGCATCAAATGAAAGCTCGTAAAAAGACTATTTCAAAAATATAATATCATATCATGTTTATATTACTGTTTTAACAAGCAATGTCAAAAAGTGTATCAAATGTACCGTCTCATTTCTATACCACAAATTAAAACTAAAAAGTCTCAAATAAAATTATTATTATAAAAACAAAAAACCCGACTGCTTAGAAGTAATGAAAGAGAAAAACAAGGATCACTACATCTATATAAAATTCTAAATACTTTATGGTGCTGCAGGCTGGGACAAACTTAGTTTTGGTAGGTCTTTCTTTCCCAGGTAGTAAACTATTTTGTCCACACCTGCAGCACCATAAAGTATTTAGAATTTTATATAGATATAGGGATCCTTGTTTTTCTCTTTTCAGTTCAGTTTTTGGTTGAGTGATTAGTATTTGTGGCAACGGATCATGAGGTCCAGGATTTGAGTCTTAAGTTTGGCTGTGAAATACTGAGGTTATTTTTTTTGAAATTAGGTCCTCAGCACGGATTTGAAAAGTTTGCAGTGTTGTTATACCTACTTTCGAACTCCGGGCTAAGAGTGCTTGTAGCTCGTGCCTCGGAGAGCACGTCAAGCCGTCCCTAGCCATCCTTATCTGTACTCGTAGTCGTAGTTAATTATAGAATTTTGCTTTTAAAATAACACTAGCGGACGCCCGTGACTCTGTCCGCGGGAAATTCTGTTTTGTGATAATTCTACAAAAAGTAACCCACGTCCTTTCTCATGCTCTAGAGTCTAGACTATCTTTGCACCAATTTTTATTTTAATCGGTTCAGTAGTTTTAGCGTGAAAGCGATACAGACAGACAAACAGACAGACAGATATTAGTATAGATTTGTCGTATACAAAACATGTCTATTTGTTTTTCAAATAATAACCACTTCTGATTAATCATACATTTCTGGTGAATAACTTCGCGGTATTGTTTTGTTTTCGTCTTCAATATAGCAGATATAAATAACGTGGTGTGTTATTGTTGATATCTGCGTGATTGATACATTTCATTATAAAAAGAAATTAATTAATCTACATGTATATGCAAGCAATAAATAAACAAATAAAATAAAATAAAAATGTTGTCAATAAACAACAAAATTACACGTTTACAAACTGTAAATTGATTACTACCCTGACCTCCAGGCAAGCTAAAACTATATCTTGGAGGTCAGAATTAGGCCTGAGTCTGAATTAAATAAAATTAAAAAAAGGAAATATAAAAAAGAGAGAAGATATAAAGAAGAGAAGAAGAACACAAAAATATTACAGTTTTTTATTAGATATGTCTGCTTGTAATAATTTCCGGAAGTTATTAATACACGTAGCAATTTTTCGTTATATTTTTTTGTATTTTTCAAATATTTCTCTTTTTAACCGAAGAAAAAAACGGAGGAGGTTCTCAATTCGACACGTAGATATATATATTTTTTTATGTATGACCACGCATAACTTTTTACAGAGTTGTCCGATTTTGATAATTCTTTTTTTTAGAAAGGGCACACTTAATGGTCCCATTGTCATCATGTTAGGATCTGAGGATGATGTCCTATGATATGATATGATAGGCACACTTGCAGCGATTTCGGTTTTAGTGTAAGTATCGGTAACTTTTTGGGTACAATTGCCGTATAATATACTATGAGTAAGTTAAAACAACTAAATGACACAGTTATTTTTCACTCTTTAGTGCGTTTTGAGTCGGTTCTATTTTTGTTAAAAACTTTTCTTTTTAATAAATGGAATTTAAAACTAGCGTACAATAGTACGAGAAATTAAACTCCTGACTTCCCGGTGGCGACCCTACCCCTACTACTCCTTCCCCTAGAGCTATTAATATAGGACTAATCAGCATACAGAATGAATATCAGGAAAACTGAAAAAGTTAACGAAGCAAATAATTTTATCTCCAGAGACAGAAATCCGCTGGAAACAATTAGTGTGTTAATACTATTCGCGGCATCGTTGAATGTCGATCACTTTAATTGCAACCTCTGACTCTATAGATAACAAAATATTGATAACCGTTTATTTCTTCTACAAATTCATTAACATATTAAACACAACGAACTGTTGTTTGTATGTAAAATACATTTTAGCTGAAGTCTGAAAAGCATGAAACTTTTTGAAGATATTTAGGTATAGTCAAAGTCAAATTCATTTATTTTAAATAGGCTTCGTTTACTACTTTTGAGACATCATCGTAAGCTTATTATTTCAAAGTAATAGTGATACTGCAAGGTAGGACACTTAAAATTAAAGATACGAGGGTTCCAAACGCGCCGTGGTCCGAGAGCCCTTCTCGCCACAATAAACTCAGTCAGGGTTGACTTTTTTTTATTTGACCATTTTACAATATTGTTTACAGCTATCGAAATTAATGAAATTGAGTAGGTATATGAAATAAGTATATGGTGAGAGACGAATATCTTAGCATTCCATGGATTCACCGTGCGGGTGCCGGGTTCATCACGTGGCTGAGAGAAAAACTCCGAACAGAGCCCGAGACTTATGACCCGGGTGTAGGTTTAAGTGACGCGCGTCAACACTCACCTTCTCTGTTCAAGTTATTCTCCCTGCCCAGCCAAATTCGGAAGGGCCCTACTAGAGCAGCTTTGGATACTCGTTTCAATATGGAGCTTAATGCACTTCTAGTAAGGCCAAGATCTTTTGGCAGGTTTTATTAATAATTCTGAAAAATCTATTCCCAAAGAAAGATTGTAAGCTCAAATGAAAATATGCATTACTCGCAGACCAAGTCACTAGTTTCTAAATAAATTGCACCAATTCAGTAGTCGGGTAGAAACATAATAAAAATATAAGCTAGACACAGCCAGAAGAAACGTCCAAGTAATAAATGAGGTATATAATATGTGCATATATAACGGTAACTGTTGGTCACTGTGTTTATTTGCCGTAGCCCCCGCCGAGGAGTTTGTTTGTTGGAAGAGGACAGTAGTGTACAATGTACGGGACATTCGTAATAGGAATTTTATTTGTTCTGGTGAGTAGGTAAACAAATTGTATTAGGGGTTGATTTAAAAGAGCATCATCCATCCATAGCCATAGCATAGCATAGCATAGCATAGCCATCTGCAGGTTGCTTCTTTTTCTTTTTTCTTTTACTTTTATCGACTACAAGTTGTCCCTTGACTGCTATATCACCTGATGTTAAGTGATGATGCAGTCTAAGATGGAAGCGGGCTAACTTGTTAGGAGTGGGACGAAAATCCACACCTCTTTCGGTTTCTACACGACATCGTATCGGAACGCTAAATCGCTTGGCGATACGCCTTTGTCGGTAGGGTGGTAACTAGCCACGGCGAAAGCCTCCCACCAGCCAGACCAAGACAAATTAAGAAAAATCTCAATCTGCCACGCGGGGAATCGAACCCAGGACCTCCGTCTTATAAATCCACCGCGCATACCACTGCGCCACGGAGGTCGTCAAAGGAAGTCGTTTTTATAGGAAAGGGAATATGGGGCATAGACGCACCACGCTGCTCCAATGTAGGTTTTTTAACTATCACTATCAGAATTTGGTGATAATAGCCGCGGCCGACCAACTGACTCTCAGAAGCATCACTTTTGAGATTTAAATTCACTCATTGACATATTAATACTATGGACTTCGGGTCAGCGATAAAAAGTGTCCGAACCAAAAGTAAGCCAAAACGCGAAATGAGTTCCAATCGCAATTCAGTCTCATATTAGCTGACTGACAGAATACACGTCAATAATGCCGTAATGTGTTTTAAAAATCTTGTAAGAACTACCCGAGTAAGGTGAGAAAAGAAGACGGTGTACCATATTTTCAGTAAGTAAATATTTACTGATGATTTTAAAGTATTATTTTGCTTAGAAACAAGCTATTTTATTAAAATTTTAATAAACTATAGAAACGAATTGCATAACCAACCAAAATGAACAAAAGTATCTATCTGTCCTTTTTCCATACGCTACCCGCGTATAGGATAGAAGGAGTGCAGTATGTTTATCTAATTAACCACATTTAGTTCGGATCTACCGTGAGCAATAGAATGTTTTAGAACAACGACTGCATAGAGTTATTTTGTTGTTTAACATTTGAATTATTTAATTACTTAATTTTTGAATGAAAATAATTTGATTATTTTCAATTCAAAAATTTTTATTTTTTATATCAACTTTTATTTTTTATGTCATGAATATTAATCAAATGACTTTTTATAATGGTATATTAATTTAATAACTATAAGAATTATCTACGAGAAATAAGGAACAGTTATTTAAAAAAGTGATCTAACGTCATTGAAGTAAAAAAATATATTTTCAGTTTAATTAAAAAGGGGAAAATATCGAGAACTTAAAATTTCAAAGTAAAGAACTATGTCGAGTGGCATATCATTTTGTACATTAGTGGATTTGGTTTGTAATTAATTATTATTTTAACTAATTATTATTTTATACAAGATAATTACAACAATTATTATTTGGTACAAGATTTATCCCAGCATATAGAGGTCAGGGATATGTAAATATAAATTAAAATTTGCTATAAATATAATATATAAATATAAGATGCCAAAAAAATTTGAAAGCTACCGACTCCACACCATTTATGTTGTCCTATTTTCACGGGAAGCTGTCATGTCAAAAAAAGGCTGCCATGGTAACCGTCAATCGAAGCTGATTACTTATTGCATGCAATTAGACCGTTGCAAATTAGACTGTATAACAATACGATAAGACATACATTACAATGTTATTTTGATTATAAAAACATAAATACATCCTAGTATGTATAAAATATCTTGGGACACTTTTGACGTAAATTTTGCATTAGACCCGAAGTCCATAGTATTAACATGTCAATGAATTCACTGAATTTTTTTCGGAAAAGAGAGGACATTTCAGTGTTATGCCATTGTCCAATCTAGAAGTCAAACTCTGGTCCTATAAAGCGAAATAGGGTAACAACTGAACCAACGAGGCAGTTATTCTGGTATATACCTAGAGATTAATTAACACTAATGGACAATAAATTGCATTAAAGGATTTAATTATGCGGCTACTTTTAATACTGCTGCCTGAATTTTCATCACTCGAAAATCATTTTTAAATGTGTTTTAATATCTAATTTAGGCTAAGTTGGATTTTTGGCAATTAATCCTATTTTGATTTTCAGAGAGTTAACGGGGATTTCTTTGCTCAAGAAAGAAGCAGAGGTGCTACTCTTGTAAGTAATCCTATAAAATCTTTAAGTCCAGATAAACCTATAGACAGAAGAGAATTTATCTACTTATCTCCGTTATATAGGCCGTTTTGTTATATACTAAAAGAACAGAAAAGTAATGAACAGTGGATAAATTGATCACCTTACTTATGCCCATGTCCATAGGTACCTATAGCGTAAGGCTAAGGACCGATCTACTATTTGACTTAAGGTAGGGTTGCCAACCTCAAATTAAAAAAACAGGACTTGAAGTTGGAAAAGCCAGGACAATTCCGTTTAAAAACAGGACGCATTAATAGAGTTGCAATAGTTAAATTAATTAAAATAATCACATTTTTTAATAACAATACTTGAATAAAATTATAGATACATTACATAAACATCACGCCTTGTTCCCATAGGGGTAGGCAGAGACCACATCCCTCCATTTGCCACGGTCCTTGCATACCTCCTTAGCTTCTTCTACTCTCATTAATCCTTTCATACAAGTTCGTCGGTTTAGGGTACTCTTAACCTGGCCATTATTTAAAATGTCCTGAATTTGGTTCAGGAACATTCGCCTAGGTCTTCCCCTTCCAACATTTCCATTCACCCTCGCCTTGTAAATCTCTTTTGTTAATCTTCCTTCATCCATTCTCTCTACATGTCCAAACCATCTAAGCATCCCTTTCTCAATTTTAGTCACTACATCTTCTTTTACACCACACTGCTCTCTTATTATACTATTGTTAACTCTGTCACTCAGTTTTATTCCACTCATACTCCTCAACGCTCTCATCTCTACTGCATTTATTTTACTTTTATGCTTATTCTGCCATACCCAACTTTCACTACCATACATGAGTGTGGGCACCAGCACACCTCTATGCACAGCCAGTCTTGCCTTCTGAGACACTTTCTGGCTATTCATAAATGCATGAAGAGCACCATTCACCATGTTTCCAGCATTTACTCTTCTTTCAATATCACTCTCACACGTTCCATCTTTCGTGAATTTACTACCCAGGTATACAAACTCTTTTACTTCTTCCACTTTCTCTCCATCTATCAAAATATTACAATCTATCACATGTTCATCTCTTTCAAAAATCATTACTTTCGTTTTGCTGACATTCACTTTCATTCCTTTCCTTTTCAAAGCTACATTCATAATAGTTACCATTTCTTGTAACTCATTAGCAGACGATGCAAGTAATACTTGATCATCTGCGTAGAGAAGACATTTAATAAGTAACTCGTTCATTCTTAGACCACATGCACTTTCTTTCAAATCTATCAAGCAACTGTCCATGAACAAATTGAACAGCCATGGTGACGCTACACACCCCTGTCGTACGCCCCTATCCACTGAGAACCACTCAGTGTAGGCCCCATTTATTCTGACACAAGCACTAGAATTGTCATACAGAGATTTCAGTGCTCGGACCAGACTGCTGCTCACCCCATACGTGGACAATGTTGACCATAGTTCATTCCTCACCACACGGTCATAGGCCTTTTCCAAGTCAATAAAAGCACAGTACACTTTTTGGTGTTTAGCCAAATATTTTTCAGCTATACATCGCAAGGAAAAGACCTGATCCGTACATCCCATTCCTTTCCTAAATCCTGCTTGCACATCCCACATTTTACCATTAGTTTCATTTATCAACCTTTCAACCAGCACCTTTGCATACAGTTTGCCGACAACACTGAGAAGGCTGATCCCTCGGTAATTCTTGCAATCTTGTTGTGACCCTTTTCCCTTATATAGTGGAACAATTACGGCCTTAGTCCAGTCACCTGGAACTTGGCCCTTCGACCAACACAAGTTGAAAAGGCAGTACAACTGACCTACAACAATACCGCTTCCAGCCTTCAGCATTTCGATTGATACTCTATCATACCCAGCAGCCTTACCTGATTTCATACATTTCAAAGCTTTTATAATCTCTTCCAAACTAATCTCAAGGTTATTAATCTCACTTTCATTAATTTCTACAGAGGACATGTCTGTCCCTGCTTCATCTCTTACAAATAAACTTTCAAAATGTTGCTTCCATCTCTTCAACATCCATTCTTCACCTTTTATTGTACTACCATCTAAATTTCTGACTTTACTCAGATCAGATGTAGTGGACCTTCCTCGAGCATGCCGTATAGATTTCCAGAAAAACTTAATATTAGACTGAAAATCATCGGTAAGTCTCCTATCACACATATCTTTCATCATCATTCTTCCCTCTTCTTTCTAACAGCTTCCTTAACGCTCACTTTCACTCTTTTGTATTTCATTCTAGCTTTCAAAACATCATCATTTGTTGCTCTTTTCATTCTTTGGTTAGCTTTTGTAGCCAACCAGTCTAACCAAGCTTTCTTTTTCTCACATACAACATCCTGTATACTTTTATCCATCCACAGATTCTTTTCTTTTTTACTTTTTCTCCTTTTAGACATCCCGCATGCATCAATGGCAGCACCTACCACTCCATCTTTAAATTTACTCCAAAAGCTTTCAACCTCATGCATTTCAACAGCATTCATATCACGCTCATTCAAATTTTTCACGTATTCCTCTCTTACATCATCCTCTTGCAATCTCTCAACTTTTATCCGTTCTAGAGTGCTCGTCTTTTCTTTTGCTCGATGTCGCCATCGATTAAAAAGACCACTAACTTGGCAAATAACCAGATAGTGGTCAGTATCGATTTCACCGCGATGTACTCGAGCATCCAGAATGTTTTTCTTCAATCTTTCATCCACTACCACAAAATCAATCATACTTCTTGCATTCCCTTCTTCCCTTGTATACATATGAATCTTTTTGTGGTCAAACATAGTATTTGCCACAAAAAGATTATTCCAGACATAATTCAAGCAAACTCGTATAATTTTGCTTGAAAAAATTATACGAGTTGAAAAATAGTTATATTAGTTATACAAATTTTTTAAACAGCACGGCAGCGCGGCATCGCAATTACTTGCGAGCTGTGAGTGGCCTTCCAAAAATTTCCAAAGAGGCGCGCAAATTTTAAAATATAAAAACCCAGGACGCTGCTTAAAAACTATTCAGGACGTCCTAGGACACTACAATAACTAGGACATGTCTTGGAAAAACAGGACGGTTGGCCACCGTAACTTAAGGTGTAGATGTAGAGTTTATGAAGTTAGGCCTTGTAGAGTTAGAGAGTGTGTAGGCTCTACATGAGATATGACTTTTTGATAGTGCGAGTCATATATTCTCGTTGTTGCAATATTTGAGATGACAATGTTTTTGCTGGGGATTTAATTACTACAGTGAATTATTTATGCTTACTGTTGCTTTACAGAAACCGATATCAGCATGCTGCGATATCCCGGAACTGGGTGATCCAAAGCCTCTTACCGAGTGTTCTAACCCAAAATTATCTGGCCCAGTAAGTAGAATAAAATAAATTAACTCTAAAATTGCTACATTTCAAATGATTCCCTCAAGAACTAGATACGAAAGTGGTTTTACCTGGTATATGTAAAAACGTAAATTGGTCATATAAAAATTATAAAAAAATAAATTCCTTTTAGTTTTTGTCTACCTTACTTCGTAAAATGTATTTTACTGCACTTTAGAAAAATAATAATTGGAATTATTAAAAGTGCATATCTAACATGCCCTTGATAAAATATAGTTATTATTTTGACCAAATTACATAATAAGTTATTTTATAACTTTTAACTTAGAAACTAATTTTCAGACTGAACTTCTGAACTTTTTATTGAAATTTAAATCTACATAAAACATAACTGTGTCCACAGTGCAACGACGTCCAATGCGTGTTTGAAAAGTCCGGTTTCCTGTCCGACATGCAAAGCCTGAACAAAGAGGCTTACCGAGCTCATCTCATGAAATGGCTGGAGGGGCACAAAGAGTGGGCCGACGGTATAGAGAAGGCTATCAAGGATTGTGTAGATAGAGACCTGAGGCAGTACTTGGAGTACCCTTGCAGGGCGTATGATGTGTTTACTTGTACGGGAATCGCTATGTTGAAGGTATGCCAATTATTTATTTAGGTAAATAAGCTGTTTTATTTATGTAGAGCCAACTTGTTTTGTATTGATGATACATTGTAACTGCGATTTGTTTATTTACCTTTTAAATTATCAACATCAACATTTGTATGTGTATTAAAAATGAAAACAAAGATAATTAATTTTCACAATAGTTATGTGGGATAAAATGTAGCCTATGTGCTATTCTGATGTGTAAGCTATATTATTGTGAAGTTTCATCAAAATCGATTCAGTGGTATAATAGTTATGTTGAATACGAAGATCTTAGAATATTTTAGAAAATAACCAACCAAGACTAAGAGTTCATTAAACTGTTGACGGCCGAGTGGCGCAGTGGGTAGTGACCCAGCTTTTGCGTCCTAGGCTGTGGGTTCGATTCCCACATGTGGAAAAATGTTTGTGTGATGAGCATGGATATTTTCCAGTGTCTGGGTGTTTATCTATATATTATAAGTATTTATGTATAATATATATAAAATATTCATCAGTTATTATTGTACCCATAACACAAGCTACCTACGGTTATTTTGGGTCTATATAGCGATGTATGTAATTGTCCTATAATATTTATTTATTATTTCCAACAGTATTCGAGTGAGCTATCATCAAATCATACATAATTTCGATCAAAATATACATCAGTGATCGATACCGCGTTTAACAATGCACTTAGTAAAATATGTTTTATTTTTCTTTCAGAAATGCCCAAAAGACTCCTGGAAATGTTGAAAATAAGTTATTTTAAATTTTATTAAGAAACATATTAAAAAATAATGAATATATTACGATAATTTAAATATTTATAAAATAAAATACTTATGTTGCTATTATTTATTATACTTAACGTTTTGGTCTTTTCTTATTATAACCATTTTTAGGTACCTTTAACTTACGTAGGTAGGTACTAGTTGTTGACACTATAAATGGGGTTGTAATCTATAATCTTATCTGTAAGATAAGATTTTTGGTTATTACAGATTTTAGAAGAAGAATATATTTCACTGCATATTACAAAATATTTATGCTTATTCGTGAATCCCTGATTTCTGTCCGCCCTGTGGACTATTAAGGTTTTAAGAGCAAGTTTTCAATGAAACATTGTTTGTCTAAGAATGTTCTTTATTCTATTGAAATAATGATGCCACAGAACTTGAACTAGTTACATTAATTGCATAACACACTAGTGATTAATATACTGACTTGAGTAGTAGTTAGTAGGTCGAATAGTAGAGCTCTTTACAGATAATCGTTCTTAATAGAATACTCTTTTTTACAGAGTTGGAGTAATAATTCCATCCTATAATCTGCCGTAAAACGCATCACTGTGTTGTAAGCCACAATAATATTGCTGGTGAAATTACACAGGTTGAAATGGTTGCGTCTAAGCCTAACTCAGACTGGGGGCGAATCGAATATCCGTCGTTATCGTATCTTGATATTTGCTTATTGCAAATTTATCTCCATTTTTAAATCGTTAAGATACGAGTAAAAGTGTGAAAATATAGTTGAATTTGCTATTGGGAAAATTGAAGACGCTTCGCCTGGACGACAGTCTGAGTTAAGGCTTACTTGCGAACACTGCAACATTTTGGTGATGGTTTTTAACTTATAAATCAGACCCATCATCCATGCCCAGATCATCTTTATTTTTATACCATATGATGAAGAATTAGGTCGTAGAAACACATGCGAGGGACATCTCCTTCAAAAGCCTCATAAGTCTGTAATTTTCCCAGAAAATCATGTTACCAAATCGCTGCATGTTTGTTATACCAAATTGCCAAAAGGCGCCAAAATATCGTAAGACAAGCTCTTGCTCCTCTATTTAAATACATCGTAAATCGTTAAAAAGGGCGCATTTATCTTATAAACTTAATACATAAAATATACCGTTATCTTAAGGCCTCATTCCTTTAGTAAGAACATTAAAAAATAACTGGCATAATAAAGTGCCACAATGTTATCATTATTAAATTAAATGTAAAAGGCGTATAACTTATTACATATAAATGTAACAAGTTATAATCATATATATAAAATTTCCCTGTCACAATGTTAGTTACCGTACTCCTCCGAAACGGCTTCACCGATTTTCACCAAATTTTGTATGCATATTCAGCAGCAGAATCGGCTACTATCTAATTTTCAACAAATTTTTTTTTTTTATTTTTTAATGCATAACAACGTTTGCCGGGTCAGCTAGTACTTTATAAATTTATATCTATGTAGATAAACAACATAGTCTGGAAAAATCGTTGACAGGACTATCAAGCATCTCAGCAGCAGAAATGAGCTGAGCGTGATGCTATTGCAGCATGAGTGATAGGTATATTGAGCCATACATATCAAATATTATGTACAACTTATTACAGCTTACTGATGTGAGTCGAAAAGCACAATAGACTGCAAGCCTGTCACAACGACTAGTTACATGCACTGGCATACAATATTTATTGAAGTGAAACTTCTTTATCGGGGTTGGAAAAAAATTTAGTGTAACATTTTTTCGTTCAAAAATCAAAGGGTTTATTTTAATTCTAATTCCAGTGAATTTCTAAAAAGAAAGTAATTACGACATCAATGATAGTAATAATTCTATTACAATTAATGAAATTCAATAATAATCTTTGTAGTAATAAGCTAAAATGAAATAATTGTAGGATTTGTATTTATGTCTATGATAATAAAAGCCTTTTATTAAACTTTATCTAATTTAACTCTATTTAACCAATTTCTGTAAAGTTGCATATAGTAAATTATTTTTTGAAAAATAACGTCATAAAAAAGTTTCACTTCTTGCGAGTGTACGCTAGTACACGCACACATTTTTTTTATTATTTATTTACGACCATGACATTAATAAAATAATTACTCGTTAGGTAAATAAATAAATCAATAAATTATGACTTTCACGAGCTGTAGGACTCAATAATATTGTGCTGTATACTACTATGTAGTTAAAGCTTGGGTAACTGGGAGCAGAAGAAACATATTTTTGACTTTTTCGCCCCCTGTCTTTTTTAGTCTCATCGCTAACCGATTAAGGTATTACAAGACAATAGTTCAAGGTACTATTGTTTTAACACCAAGGCCCACACCCAGCACCGAGCCACCAGCCATGACGTGTAAGGACATCCGACAATTACACGCTTATTATGTCCGAACCTTGCGAGGCGCATTCAAATGCAATTTGTATGCTATTTCTTTGAATGTCTAGGGCTTTATTCAATAAGATGTTGGACGATATATAAGAAGTTCTGACGACCTCCGTGGCGCAGTGGTATGCGCGGTGGATTTATAAGACGGAGGTCCTGGGTTCGACTCCCTGTGGGGCAGATTGAGATTTTTCTTAATTTGTCTTGGTCTGGCTGGTGGGAGGCTTTCGCCGTGGCTAGTTACCACCCTACCGACAAAGACGTACCGCCAAGCGATTTAGCGTTCCGGTACGATGTCGTGTAGAAACCGAAAGGGGTATGGATTTCATCCTACTCCTAACAAATTAGCCCGCTTCCATCTTAGATTGCATCATTACTTAACATCAGGTATGATAGCAGTCAAAGGCTAACTTGTAGTCGATAAAAAAAAAGTCAATACATTAGACATAAAAATAGTATTTAATGTACCTACAGTAAACGGCCACAAGTCAATATTTATGCTACGGGTAGCATCGTTTGAATCCGACCATACATAAGCAACACTATATTTATTATAATTACGAAATTTATAATAATAATAGGGTGGGTTTTATTTCCCACAAATATGTATATATAAGCGATACAATAAGTACATTAATGTATGTGCAATTTAAATCGCATAAACTCCAGTTTGCTTTATCATTGGCATTATCACGAGACATAAACACAGTCGGAAGTGAGAATTGTATATAATTAGCGCAAATAATCGACTCATTTCTGTTAAGCTGTGTGAAATTATAAAACTGTTGCACATACATATATTGTGTAGCATATTGTTGCATTTTCATTATCATTCTAAGTAATATTTGAATTTTTTTTTAAGTTTTACAACCATTTCTAAAAACTTCAACACTAAAGATGCACTTCCCGGTACCTTATTGAGCTGAAAAGCATGCAAGTGTATTTCGTGTAACTTTGCAATATTATGATGATATAAAGCTGATCTGATGCTGGAACTGTAAGGTGGTAAAATTCTTATTGAGTTCGGGTTGATTTGTCTAGATGAGTAGATAGTACTATTGTAAAATAAAAGCATTATTAATCAAAGAATATTGCAAAATAAAACAATGAAATTTTTCATTTGTTATTAATTGCAATAAATATAATAATATAATAAATTTTATTTGTTATTAATTGCACTAAAAGTTGACGTAATAAACTATATATATACGCAGATATCACCTCTAACACAGCAATACTTTACAGGCACACTATAGAAACACATAGCGCTAGGTAGCCTGCGCCTTGTAACCAGACCTCTTGTTCTTGTAATTTCACCAAAAACCACCCTTTCAAACCGTAACACAGCGAGAAATAGATGTCGACATCTGCGAAAGGCAACAAGCTGATACAAAGTGACCTATTATTAATTAAACTTACTATAGACGGCATCATTATCGGCCTATTAAAGGACCACTGCCTCAGGCCTCCCTTCCTATAGGAGAGGGGATGTGGGGCTTAAGTTAGACCCTCACGTTACTCCAGGGTGTTTTAGGCTGACAATGTTGGATTATATTTGATTTTGGTGGCTTTGCCTGCCAAAAAATCTAAAGAGTATCGACTATATCGGTAAAGTCGCTTAGAATTTGCACGCTCAGCATAAGCTACATACCTACATTACATACCTATTTAAATATAAATAATATATATTTATTGTGCATACACGCACACCTTGGATGTTTCCCGTGAACACAATAGCTGGCAATAATTGCTGGCTATATAAAGCCGAGCCTACCGTAAACATCGTCACTCCACCATCGTTTTCAGTCAATACCTACATATTCGACCACGATGCTTGGGGTTTTCAGCATATCTTTACTTCTAACTATCTTTCAGGTAAGAAAAATTATTTAAACCTAACTATCCCCAAGTTAGCTTTTATCCTGAACTTCGCTCGATCTTCGTCTGTAGATGAACAGTTATTTTATTATACAGACCTGTTTCAAATTTTTAATTTAATTTTTACTATAAAGTAATTTTTTTTATAAAAATAATTTAAACTTATATTAGAAAACTGCAATATACGGCTATTACCTAAGCTTAGTAAGAGAGATAGAAATCAAAACAAATCTTATACTTATAAAGGTACAGTTTAATAAACAACTGATTAAATAAAAATTGTACAAAAAATTAAGCATAATATACACAATACTTAATATAGCTGATTGAATATGTATGTTCGTTAGTGACCATTCATTTTAATTTCAAAATTAAAAATCGTAATTTCGTTTCAGGCTGTAACATCCCAAATACCGGAGCATTGCAGGCGACCACCTCCTGGCGTGGTGAGTAGTATATATTTTATTTATTTCGGTATTTTTATTTAACTACAATGTCCCATTTATAGTCAGTATATAGTATGGTTAAAGACTTCGTGATTTTATAAAAACTGAAAGTTTGTCAAGCGATTAGTACTGGTTACAAAGTTAACCTTATGCCTCAAAGATAACTTTAGAATAGCTAGTTACAAAGATACACCCTTACATTTTCGCTGGTTTATACTCAATCATTATCTATACAGATTTATGCAAAAACATATTTTTCTTCTAAAATTGAGTTACAGTTGTTATTTTAACTAAAGGAAGAAAAACATGCTGTTACTTTTAAATTCTACTTTGTTGTTTCAAATAGACATTTGTAAGTATAAATTTTATTGAACTTTAGGTTTACTTGTTTAAAGTTTCCGATAACGCCATCTAGTATGTAACTGTGGAACTACGATTGTAAAGTAGTACAAAATTTTCTCTGTGAACAGACGCCGGTTGATTGCTGCAAGTTACCAGAAATCTTCAAAGAAGAAGACTACAAAGAATGCGGCATTGAAAAGCAATCGTTGCCAAAAACTACCGGACCTGAAGTTGTAAGTTTTATTCAATGTCTTTAGCAACTAACTTATCTATAACTAAATTTATCAGTCTATTAGTGAGTGCCTGTTTTGTTGGTCTAGTGGTTAACCTACGATCACTAGGTTTTGTGTTCGAATCCTGGGTCGTGTTGCAGGGGTCCCACATACACTCCCGAAAGCGTTAAGCGTTAAATTTAGTCGCATTTGTGGAACATTTCTGAAATTTTCTTTTTCCTGAGAAATTTTCAGTAAATTCTAAGCCTGGAGATGGGAAGTTAGTGTTACTACGCCTCTCTGCCTCAAAAAGCGCGTTATGCCGTCGGTCCCGGTGATGTCCTCGATCATGAACGTATAAAAGTGATCTTCAATGCATTAATCATTATTATCCTCACCCCGTCGATTCGTCGGCATCATTAGAGCAGTATATTAGAGCACTTGGGTCTACGCTCTATATCCCCTGTCCATAGTATGTAGTGGTCCGTTAATAGAGACTTTAAGAGTAATCCATTGATAATACGTTTGTATTTTTAATTAAGTAATTCCACATTAAGTTTTGCTCTGATTTTAGCATTTGAAATGAACGGTGGTAGAGTCTCCCCTCACTGCTAGGTTTGACATTTTAGCATCGAAGACATTACTATGTTTAAAAATAGTGAAACGACGAAATCGAACATAAGGGCTCTCGATATTGGCCCTTTAACCGTGTTAAATTTAGCTTTAATATTTTTTATTTCTTACTTAAATGATTAATATTTCCAATTCTGATAAATATTTCAGTGTTCAAAACATGTGTGTATACTGAATAAGTATAACCTCATGAAGGACGAAGACAAAGTCGACAAAGAGGCTGTAGCTAAATTCCTTGATGATTGGGCTGAAAAGAACCCTGACTTCAAAGACGCTACTGAACAAGCGAAAAAACGATGTCTAGAAAAGGATTTGCCGGGACCTCCCGAGATCTGTGAAGCTAATAAGATCGGCTTTTGTACCATGGTAGTGACATTTGAAGTAAGTACTATTTTCTTATTTTATTTTCTGCTCTTTTGCAGCATAATGTTCCCCGCGCCTGCAGGGTCCGCGTCTTGTTCTCGTCGAAATATCGCTAGCCGGGTGCATCCCAGTAGTACCCCCTAATTTTAGTTCTATAGATCTGTTGATACACCATATTAGTGCTTAGTGTCCCACTAGTTCTAAATTAAAGAAATGTCGATATCAACATCTTGTTTGTACGTTACATATAAAATATCTATAATTTTTATAAGTATAATATGGAATCTCTTTTGATTGCAATAATAAATGTTCACTTCAATTTGAGAGTATCTATAAATATACTATATCGAATACAGCTTTGCTTAAATTGCATAAAACGTTTTTAAACTGGTATTGAGGTTTTCAATATATTTTTTTTCTAAACTGAATAGTTTGCGCGAAAGATACTTCCAAAGTGGTAAAATGTGTGTCCTCCTGTAACTTCTAAAATAAGAGAATATTTTTTTTAGACACAACTACTACTTGGTTTTAACAAGTTAGCTTTTGTCGCAAGGGTCATTTTTTTGTTTAAAACAAAGTGAAATATCAATCAAAATAATATAAAGTTTATAACTTATATGCTATAAGTAAAGTCAAGAGCAAAAACTATACTACAGTACTACATAGAACAATTGGGATAAAATTTGACAGCACGGAAAATACCCAACAGTTCTATAGAACTACGGTCTAGGGCACTACTGGGATGCACCCCGCTAGCCAGGTATAACAAATATTGGATAGGATCTTTTCCAGATTTGTTTACCGAATTACATCAATATTAGTCCAGCTGAATATATTCTGAAGTGAAGAAGATTAACAAATCTTAATCCATCCAAAGTTTAAGTTATAACAAAAATATTGATGTATGATCAGAATATCTCTCCGAATGGTGGCTATTAATTATTTTATGATGTTATGACCTTTTTATCAATTTAATTTTTATTTTCGTATGATGATAGGTAATTGAAGAATTTGAATTCTGTAAATATATTGTCTAAAACAATTTAATATTAGAAATCCAAGTGAGCTATTACGTTTAATTGAAAATCCTTTCATTCAGAGTTCTCTTGCTCTTTTATTTTTTCTTTAATAAACAACAACGTAATACAGCGCCATCTAATGTTACACGATCACATTCTATAATTCCAGGAATGCCCGAATACGGTGGATAGCGTTGACTGCAAGAAACTTAGAGATCACATGGAGCGTTGCAAAGTTTTCTACCCATTTTAATTGTTACAAATTTTACACGGACGACGTAATTACATTAACATTTATATAGAAAGCGATAAAATAGGTACAATTGTTTATGTCGAAATCAACAATGGATACATAAAGACATGTTTACAGCTTTGAAACATAAGTATACGAGTATTTTTGTAAATATATAAGTAATAAAAAATTTACCGATTGTATTACTTTATTAATCCTTTTACTACCTAACAAAGACTGAACATAAAGGCGGAAACAAATAATTTAGTGTTTTATAAAATTACTTTTAATTTGCTAAAAACTTATTTATAACCAAACATATTTTTTTCAAACTACATAATAGCACAATAATTGGATACATAATTTTGTGCAGCGAATTCAAATCTATCCTTTATAAAACTGTGTCGTTAAAAAAACATTAATTTATTTATTTCAATAATTGTATAACAATCTATTACAGACACAGAGCCTTATCATCTACTTGTTTTCATCTCTCTTTCTGTATCTTAAACCACTGAATCACTAAATGTTTAGCACCGGAGCTGCGTTTTGAAAGTGTGTCAATTGCTTTACGTTATTTGATATATCATGATTATAAACTTGGTTTAGCATTCTATAAAAGTTTGTTAAACATTCATGTCTTCCTTCTTTAGCCTTTGACATATTATCTGATTCGCTTTACATGTGACCAGACATCGACATGGTATACGGATACCTAACGATTGTTATAATTTTAACTGTATCATGTACGGTAAGTAAAATTGTTCATTTTATAAATCGAGCTATTCCATGGTCTAACAATGGGCTTCATTAGGATGCTCAGAGTCACTCAGCGGGCGATGTAGCGAGCAATGGTGTATCTCTACGTGATCAAATCAGAAATGAAGAGATCCGCGAAAGGAATAAAATTATCTGAAAAGTTCAACGACTCGAAAAACCTAAAGTGGCAAGAGGCGGAGCACGTAGTTCGAAAAGCTGATGGACATTTGGGTCGCTAGATGCTGAAATAGCGACACCGCATCAAAAACACAGCGTTGGTCGACGCCCCACTTGGTGGACAAACGATATCAAGCGGGTTACAGGGAGACGCTTAATGCAGTAGACTCAAGACCGTGTTATATGGAAGTCTTTGCAAGAGCACCATGACCAGCTGTGGACTTCTATCAGCTGATAACGACGAATGATGATAGACAATCCCGGCTTCAGACGGCATTAGACGGTTACATTAGGACATTAATATAATAATTCAAAGTGATTGCTATCACATACTCATCCAAACCTACCTTCAAAAATCCAGGTTTCTCCATCTAGTTATACAAAAAACAAAGACAGACAAAGAAGAGATCAAGCAACCGACTAAAATAATTTAACACTACTTTATTATGCAACCATTTTACAATAAAAGTAGCGAGAATTGTTTTTGATAATCTTTTGAAATGTTTTTTAATTAATTTTCAAGGTTGATGGACAGCCACAGATTGATTCATTTAAAGAAAAACCAGAAAAATGTTACGACACAAATGAACTTAATGTGAGTATTAATGAAACACAAATACCTTAATACATTACCTACCTACCATTTTGACGACCTCCGTGGCGCAGTTGTTAGCGCGGTGGATTTATAAGATCCCGGCGGGACAGTTTGAGATTTTTCTTAATTTGTTTTGGTCTGGCTGGTGGGAGGCTTTCGCCGTGGCTAGTTACCACCCTACCGACAAAGACGTACCGCCAAGCGGTTTTGCGTTCCGGTATGATGTCGTGTAGAAACCGATGGGGTGTGGATTTCATCCTACTCCTCACAAGTTAGCCCGCTTCCATCTTAGATTGCATCATCACTTAACATCAGGTGTGATAGCAGTCAACGGCCAACTTGTAGTCGATAAAAAAAACCTACTTGTTACAGAATCTTTATATGTAAAAAAAACTCACACACACAACCATAGAAAGAGAAAGTGAGTGTTGATGTGTTGTCACAAAGGAGTTTCTTAAACCTACACTAATGTTACAAGTGTCGAACTCTCGAGCTCTGTTTGGTATCATGATGCTAAGTTATTCATCTCAATACAAAAAACTTACATTACTTACATTATCAGTTTGACTAAAATGTTTGCAATAAATAGCCTCTGAAATTAAGTCTTGCAATCTTTAACGATTATTACCAATTGGTCTGAAACAGAGATTTCAAAGCTTTTATTGGATGATAGGATTCTCTTCCATATGGGTAACATGTTACAACAATATTTCAGGAACTACGTTGTTGTGTCTTCCCGCCGTTCTTTGAAAGAGCGGCTGCCAGAGAATGTGGAGCAATGTTCTACCACACGTTTACTGACAAGAAGTTCAATGTTACCGGTTTCCGAAGAGATATGTTTGGCAGAGTGAGTAAATATAGATAAATATATCAGCTACTCTTCATTTGTTTTGTTTATATCGTACTAGATCAACGAGGCAGTCGAGGCTAACGGTAACGGCTTCGATCACGAGTCGAATTGTGGAATAATTCTGAGTTTTTATTTCCTCTAAGAAATTTTTAGTAAGTAAATAAATGCCCGGATTCGGGAAGTTAGTGGTGTTAGACCCCTCGGACAGCAGCCGTCGGCGGGGTCACTAACATCAACTTCTGATAGTGATCTTTAGTAAGTTATACATTATCACCTTAACTCCGCCAACGTGCATGGAGCAGCGTGGTGAATCTAAGCTCCATATCCCCTGTCCTACAAGGAGGAAGGCTTGCCCTGACTTCTGGAACAAGAGGGGTTCTCCTTCCGGCCTCTATCGTTATTAATGATGTTTTAAATTTACATAAAAGTTATTTTACTGTCTATCCTTTATATATTGAAATAGTAATAAAGTTAGTTAATAATTTTTATTTTATTATGTTATATTAAGACGAGTGATTTTTTATTTAAATTTGCAGTTGCATCTATCTAACATTTTTTATATTTATTTTCAACGCCTAAAAAATGTACTATTTTAATTTTTTAAATTGTTATAATAACGTAACATTCTAAAAAGTCAGGATATATAGATATTATTTGTTACAGAACAATTATTGGCGTTGTATTTTAAAGAAATATAAAATGATCAATGAAGAGGATATACTAATCCATGAGAAGTATTACAATCATCTGGAAAAATGGGGCACTCTCAATCGTGACTTCAGCAGTATTATAGCAACCGCTAAACTGTATTGTATGAACACATATAGATATCGCATGCCTGTAAAACTGGACGAATTCTTCGAATTTCAGCAGTGTATTAGAAATTACGTGACTGTGGTAAGCACTGGAAATAGATGCAATCATCTCCTTTTCTTTGAATATCTGAGCATTACGTTTATTTCATCTACCCACTCCATGACAGACGCCGTAGTGCAGTGGTATTCGTATATGCGGTGGATTTATAAGACAAAGGTCCTGGGTTGTATTCCCGTCTAGTCAATATAGATTTTCTTAAGGTCTCAGTCGTAGCTAGTTACCACCCTACTGACAAAGACGCGTAGGTACTCCCAAGCGATTTAGCGTTCCGGTAAGATGTCATGTAAAAACCGAAAGGGATGTGTTGGTCCTTACATCCCACTAGCCCGCTTCCTTCAAACATGGTATGGTCCATACCATACCTTTTGGTGACCAGTTCATCTTTTATAGCAGGAAAAGGACAGCTTTGGATTAGTCAAAATCTATTTAAAAATCCAAAACTTTATAAGTACCTACTTAAGTTATTTATGTGAATGACATTGATTATTGAGTTCTAATCAAAAAACGATTACATGCCAATTTAATACTTTTATACCTATTGAGTTAATTATATAGAATCACATCTGTTATTATTAGTTTTACATTTCAACACGTTACTTGTAGATTTTGTTTTTTTTTATTCAATGTATTATCTGTAAAACTGTTGGTAGACCAAATAAAGAGAAAAAAAAATATTTAAAGTAAAATAACCTTAGAAAGTTCAAACTATGATGTAAATCGTGTTTATATTGAGGAATTCAGTATTTAAATGGACTTTGAAACAGCTACAGAGTTAATTAATTTTTTGTTGCAGCGTTGAATTTCCATTAATGTGTAATATTAAATTATATTCTTACAGGGTTGTCCAGTAATAATACAATCTAAAGAGTGTATGGATTGGAAAGACTTTTATGAAGAATGCCGAGAATTTTATATTTGAATGAAAAGAAATATATATTTTTACCTTAATTTATTTTTAAATTCAATTAAAGGATAATGACAATGAAATGACATGAGCTGTGAAAGTGTGCTACTAACCTAAGTCCTTAATTTACAATTTATGCTTATAATCTTCACTTTGTATCATTTTCAATTACTTACATATAACTACATACATTTCATTTAAAATTAGTATAGAGGTACGATCAAAGCTATCTCCAAACAAGGCGCTGAACTACCTGCATACCAATAACCTAACAAGTAATACTGTCACGTAAATTCAGAATGACATTACTTTCACATACATAATATATCACACGCACCAGTATACCTATCTCATCACTTTCCTTTTAGGAATTAAGTAAATTAAACTAAATTAGCAGTCTTTTTAAGCCTTCAAGGTAGAAGCCTCGGATTATATCGGCCAACGTAAAGAATCATTCCGGATGGATTGTGTCGCACGAAATAAAGGAAAGGTCTGTCGAATTTCAATCGTGCCGGTTGAGAACTCCTTGCTGGGAGACGCGCTTGTCTTGGTCGTAAGTGCAGCGGTAGATGCATAGCCTCACCTACATCGTGAGGGTCATGGAATGCTCGTTGATAATCTCTCGGCTCGTCCCATCCCATTATCCATCTGGATGTTCTTCGTTTGCGTAAATAATCCTGTGTATCTGGATATTCCTCAACGTGATGTTGCCCGCCAATACCACTTTCAGCGCAGGTAGTAAATGTTGTCAATTGCAACATGTCAGATAAATAAAGATCCTTTGACGGGCCATTTAATCCACCTAAGTCTGCATGGTCTGCATCAAACAATTCCTTCAAACCCATTTTTTTCAAGGATGACGTAAGATTAAATAATGATTTGTGGGAGAATCTGGGAATTTGTAGCTCGAGGCTAACACGAGGAAGCAATGTTCGCAGTAAACCGTTCCACACTGGGGTATTTTGACTGGCGTCCAAAAATCGTTTTTCTAGATTTTCTAAATCATCCGCATGTACGACGTTTCCTTGTTGACCAGGCATGAGAAACAGGGTGCTTACAACAGAATTAGTATTTCCCAAGGCTGCAGCCGTAGCGTCGAGGACCGGATCATATCCAGCCAAAAAGTTGCTTTTGTAGACGACGGCAGGTACTGGAACCAAACGTCTTTGGCGTACGTTGGGCGAAACGACGAAGTACATCTCGCCATCTCGTCCTTCAACTGATGTTCCGGTGCAGTCAGTCTGAAAATTAACATGAGAAATTTTAAAATATATTTTTTATCAACGTAATAATTTAGATTTTTATTTTTGAAACCTAATTTCATAAAATTTATTAATTAAATCATAAGCCTGCAAACTGTAATTAGAGCAGCATGATAGGTCTTTGGTACAAGGATGTCTGGCTCTGTAGAGTGCAGTTAAAATAGACTGATAATGATGAAATTATAAAGGATCAAATGTTTGTTTACTGTTATTAATTTCATAAAGATCAAACAATACTTACATAAAACAAATTGGCAGAGAATGCTGCAAGTGGTGGATTCATTGTGATGCTGTTAGTTTTTAAATATTCAGGAATCTTGCCCCATGTGTACCTTTTAACCAAAAGATTAGTGCGCCTTCTTATCACATCGCCAATTAACTTAAAGTTAACTTCTTCAACATGGCCGTTATAAAAGTGTTGGGCGCGTTCTTTGTAGAATGTCAACATTTTTCCTTTGTTTCTCTCACTAAAAAGCTCTCTAACAAATGCAGATATTACTACTCCAGCAGCTGAACTAGTTTCAATTGAATCTGATATATTTTTTAAGGTGAAATGAGGATTGAACGTGACCATATCATCCAACTTTAGAACTTCGTTCATTTCACCAGACGTTGCCCCTTTTGCACCCATAAACATCATAGCTAACATAGATGTTATAGAATAAGGCGAGAAAACTATACTTCGTTTTTTATCAACATTTTCAGTCAACATATTCCAATACCGAAAGGCTAACTCGTTACAAAGCTCTGTAAATTGTAAAATGTCATCACCTAAATCTCTCGTAGTAACCTCTAAGCCTTGGTTTTCTTTAGGAAATTCTAATACAATTTTTTTATTTTCATTAGTTTCAGGAGTATAAAATGCTTCCACTTTATGTTTGTCTTTTGCTATTTCATTAACTTTTGGCGGATTTACTGATGGTATTAATTTCCATGAATTATTTCTTTCATTTGCTAACTCTTTCTCGTCTATGTTTACTTTTTGAATTTTCTTTTTAAAGTCTTCAGTTTTTGGAATTTCTTCCTTTATCTTTTGTTTGTGAACCTTGTCGTTTGCCTTGTGATTATCAAGAAAGCCAATATTGGATGACAATGATGTCTTGTAGACATTATTTACTGTTGTTAAATTGTTTGCTTCTGTCGTTAAGTCATTTTGTTTTATTTTATCAGAACTTTTATTTTCTATTGATAAAGGTTGATTAGAAGGAACATTAATCTTATCCCCTTTTACATTATCATCTTTTTTTGCTGAATTTATGCTTTGTGTTTTATTAGACAAGACATCATTTTTAAAATTTTCACCTTGTGAGTTTTTGTTTGATGTATTTGTTTCTATTTTTATTTTATTGACATCATTCTTTATAATAGTAGGTGATTTTATTTTGTTTTCTATTTTTGTAGCATTACTTGCACTTTTTTTAGTATCTTCAGGCTTATTCTTAACGTCACTATTAGCTATTACTTGTGATGGTGTAGTAGTAATTATTTTATGGTTATTATCAGTCGATTCCTGTGTAACAGTTGAACGTGAGGGATTTTGTGTTGTTACTTTAATTTCAGTAGTCTGTGAATTATTTTTAGAAAAAGTTATTGGTGTAGGGTCAGGAGCTCCATGAACAACTTGTGAAAGTAAATCACCCATCGATTCAGATATTAAGGCATCCATAATATTAGTAGGTCTTATTGAGCTCGAAATAGTAGACGTAGTAGTAGGGAGGGAAGTAGTTACAGTCAAACTTGGGACTTCATTGGGTAATTCAATATTTTCCGATGTTGGATTTTTTATTTGTTCCTGTGGATCAAAGGTTGAAATTTTCACAAAGTTTTCTGGATTATTCGTAGTGTTTATATTGACACCATTTACATCTCCTGATTCTGTTGGAATTTCAATGTCAACGTTTTCTTTACTTTCTATTGCTAAGTTACTTGTTTTTGTATCAATAAAGCTGTTTGAAGTAGGAATAGGAACATAGTTATTACCTAAGTCAGAAGCTATTTGACTTATACTTAGACCTATATCAAACATTGGTGTTTGTAAATGATTTTCTTTGTGATTGTTAGTTTTTTCTGGAGTCATTATTGCTTGATCGTTCTTTCCGGAGTCAATTAGATCTTGATTTTTTTGAGTAGTTATAAATTCAGTAGATGAAATAGTTGTAGATGGAGAAACTGATTGAGTTGTCATTGTGGTACCGTTTAATTTTTCATTTTCTTTCTCTTTATCTAATGGAAGCGAAGTGGTGCTTGTCATGATTTTACCAACCGTGGTTGTTGTTGATAGTTTATTAGTATTATTTTCATCTCTATAAGGTTTATAAGTACTTTCATGGGGTATTTCAGTTGTTTTTTCACTCATATATGCCACTGTTGAACTAGGCAAAAACGTACTTATTTTCTCATACTGAATTGGTTGTTTTACAATAGATGTTAATGAATTATTTGTTTTAGTTATGTTGTAAACTTTTTTATCATTATTAATATTCCCTTGTGTTCTATTACTTTTCGTAGAAATTAGGGTATCCACTGCAGGCTTGATGGTAGTAGATGAACGTACCGTTGTAGTTGAACTAGATATTTTAGGTCTACTTGTTGTAACTTTGGTAGTAGTTTTTATGTCAGGCTTTTTTGTTGTTCCAGGCGAATATTGTTTTTCAGTTGTCGAGCTTGGTTGTGACACAGTAGAAGAAGATGGTTTCTTTGTTGTAGAAGTAGTTGTCGTTATTACTTTCTCCGGTTTTTTAGTTGGAGCGATATTCGTTTCTATATTTTGTTGAAGCGGTGGAACAGTGGGTATTTCATTACTTTCCTTGCTTTGAGAATTTTTATAGTTATTCAAATTATCTATTTCGAAAGTATCAGTTTCCGGTGTAATAAAAGATCCAGATGTTTTGTCGGGGACTATATCTACTCCAGTATTTCCAAATATTGAAGGTAATATTAAACTCCAAGAATCAGAAACATCCGGTGTATCTAGTGTGGGTTGTATATTTGGTTTATTTTTATGAGCTTCCATTTGCGCTTTAAGAACATTTTGTACATTGGTAACTACGCTGTGAACTTTTGTTTGCGAAGGTTGAGTGAAGTTAAAAGCTATAGTCGGTTGATTGTCATTTGCAAAAGTGACCAAGCCCTCTGTTTCTTCTCCAGCTGCAACGATTGCTTGGATTTCTTCTAAAGTCATCAATCTCTTTACTAGTTCTCCAGACTCATCAAATGTATAAAACTCATATCTGTCAGGAGTTAGTAAGTTGACTGGACTGCCGACAGTCGCTGGAACATTTGATGGCGGGGGTATACTGTTACCAACTGCATCAGCTATGTATGGGAGCTTTGTTCGCCTGAAAATTAAAAATATTTCATATCATTAATTCGCCAAGATATTATTTACTCTATTTAAATAGTAATAATTTTGATTTAGTTCCTATGTTAATAAATACACAACATATTTTTTAAGCTTATAAATTATTATAAGCTTATAAAATATTACAATTGGACGCAAAGGATTACGTGGAAAATATTATTATACTATCAGTATAAACCTTACTCATGAGTCACTGTACCAGTATTTATTTATAAAAGCCACATTTAAATCTATTGTCTACTAAGAAATAACAGAAAGCAACTTTTTTATGCTATATGTTAAGAAGATTGGGACACATACATTTTATTTTATAATATGGTTATTGTAAAAAAATGTGTATGTGTGTGTGTGTCCCACTCCCACACCTCTCCTAGTTGCTAGCGTAAGTAGGAGAGGTGTGAGCTCGTAAGTTCTGTCATTGCTGTCAAAAATCTAATGAACAGTCTGGGATTATCTTGTGAGACTAACGTTTCACTATCGTATTAGAAGACGTCAGACGGATTTTATTCTTATATCATTGATGTTTTCAAGGTATAATTCAATTTGCGTCATTTCCGGACGCTATTTAACTACGGACAAGCAGCTAAGATTTGAAATGTTTTCCACGAGATCTGTTTCCAGACTACGCTTATACATCACCATATTAGGATCTTTGCACGTTTATTTCATCGGGAGTCAAATCTCATTATTACGGCTATATGGAAATCGTAATTTTTTTTTAATCAGTGTAAAGACATATATTTAAATCAACACTTTTATTAGCAAAGCACTTCATTTTATTATTATTTAAGAGGTCTCATAGTTCACACGTTGATTTTAACGTTACACTAAATACACGTTGTTAGATATAGGTTCTGACTTCAATACAAGCTTATTAGCTAGTCTTGAAGTAGAATAGACATTAACTCTAATAGTGACAGAATAGAGATTAGCTCCGATATAACGATACACTGATGATTATGACCGGACAGAAATCAGGCGTAGGACCGATGACCGATGACTGAAGTGTCATTATCATAGTTCGTGAGGGAAATAATGTAAACACATCCTTAACTCACCTGTTCTGGTTATCAGCGAGTGCGCACGCTGCGGTGATGACTACCCACAGAGCGCGCATCCTGCTCTCCGACACACCCTTCACCTGAAATTGCAAATAATCGAAAGTTAATAATTGTTATTTGCTAGTTGACACCTAAAATTGCTAAGTACTGGCTGTTCATTTCGGTATTTATCGAAATTTTATTCTATAAGACATATACATAATTATGTTATTAGAACAAACAAAACAAATAAAAATTCAAATTCATAGATTAATGATTGGTCTTGAACGTAACCAATGTCTACTCTGTGTTCAAATCAGAAAGCCGCCTGCGCGTTTCATCGAGACGCGGACTTCAGCTAGTGGGATAACGCTAAGAAGAAGAATGTAAAAGAATGAAATTTTTTAACATAAAATAGAACCGACTCTAAACGCACTAAAAAGTAAAAAAACAACAGCGTCATTTAGTTGCTTTCATTTACTTAAGTATATCTATGAAGTCGGTGCCATCCAAGTTTAACACGTTCACTGCGAAGCGAGGCCTAAATCACCCCTGATGCAACTTCCCTGTGGTGCGGCAAGGAAAAACGTGAGTTTCTCTGTCGTGCGAATGGCATAGCTTTGGTTTGGTCCAGTGTAGGAAAGAGATAAATATATATTTGAGATGCTCTAATGGTTCCGTACTCGGTGGTGTACCTACCTTGGTACCGGATGTCTAGGCCTCGTGCCGCACTGAATTAACATAATTTTAATGCAGTGCGGACGAGGAACGTACCGCACCCAACGCGAGCTTCCCGCGACCAGTGTTGTGCATCACGTCGATTGGAGAGCACGGCCTTTTACAGCGCCGAACATGTCTAAACGATGTCGGAAGAAGTTAATTTTAAAAAACTCAGAAACAGAGCCCGAGGCAGAATAAATAGGACAGTTTCTTTTCTACTTCTGGTTGCCTTTTTTTTTCTATTCTGTGAACCGCATTAAGATTTTCATATACAAATAGATAGATAAACCTTATGCAGAAAACCGTGATCCATTATTTTCCAATAATAAGTCTGTAATAGGTGCCTCTTAATGGTATAGAATGGAATCGTGGAGTCGACTCGCACTTGGCCGGTTTTTTTTTCTGTATGGCGCCTTCAAGCACAATTTAGATTATTAAAAAAAACATGTATCCTTTGATAGCTTTGTGTTGTTTTGCCAGGTTTTGCCCTTGAAACGATCTAATGAGATATAATTGATCAAAATCGGTCAAGTCGTTGCGTAGTTAAGACAGTTTAAAAACGTCGATATTATTTTTCCCATCACTAATCTCAGCGAAAATTTGCCCTATTTCAGTGCGTTACAAGGTGTATAAGATCCCATATTTTGTTTTGCTAATAATTCCTAAACTAGCCATCAGATCCCGGGGCGACGGTGGATTAGGGTTCATCAATTCACTGTCTATATCAATAAGGACCAAAATTCTCATTTATCTTTGATTTCGCGCCAGAAAATGGATTTTAGTCTGTAAAAGGAGGTGGGGTCTAATAGACCGCGTGTCGCCCTAACGTCTGGTCACGGTACGGGCCGATTATACCTCGTGCCGCAGGAACGGAAAGTATGCAAAAATTGGTGCCGCAGCGAACGTGTTAAGGAATATTTATTTAACGTAGTAAAGCAGTTATTGGGTTCTAGGTAACGTCCTTAAAGTAGAAACGTTGGCTAGCACCGACTCCAAGATATGCTTAAGTAAATTAAAGCAACTAAAAGACGCAGTTATTTTTTACGTTTTAGTGCGTTTTGAGTCGGTTCTATTTTTTGTTAAAAAATTTTATTTCTTACTTTTTAGTTATTTATCGACACGTAACGTACTCATACTATACTCTCATAGTATATACATTTGAAGAGTTCCTTCAATTTCCCCAGGATATCATCATCAGATCCTAACAAAAAGAATTATCATAATCGGACAACTCTGTAAAAAGTTATGCTTGGTCATACATGAAAAAAGAAAAAAAATAATATAAGTGTCGAATTGAGAACCTCCTCCGTTTTTTTTCGTCGGTTAAAAATAAATACTGTTTTTACGCCCAAGCACATCCAAGTATTATAATAAAAATAAAGCCCTCCTCAAGCATATTCAGTTTAACAGCATTAGTCTATACTACGTTAAATTTCTTAATCATCTGTTGTTGTGATAAAATTTTTTGCGAGGTAACATAAAACTCGTAATTTTAAACAACGGTCCGCAGACAACATTTCATAATCGCGTATAACGACGTCGAAGAACACAATATCAGCAGCGATAGGCAAAACGAACTGTAAAATTAAAAACCTGCTAAACAAGTAAAGCGACGGTCATTGTCACGTAAACTTGAACTACGAGTTACCTCGCGAACAAATTACGATAAGGACGACTGCAGACGCTGAGATATACCTCATCATAATCACCGATAGGTACCTTCCTTGTACAAGACGCTAGCTTCCATAAGATATAGAAGAATAAGTAGCATCTTCTACAAAAAAACGCTATCTTCCTTATAGGAGGAGACCACGCCTCTCCATTGGCACTTGATGGGTCGTTCGATGCCACCCAAGCTTTCTACTTTAAGGACGTTACATAAAACCTACTTCTTTCCTAATCCGTTAAATAAACTTTCCTTAAACTTGGATGTCATCGACTTTATAGATATGCTTGAGTAAATTCAGTTAACTAAATGATGGCATTATTTTTAATTGTTTGTGTATTTTTAAGTCGGTTCTTTTTAATTATTTTTTGTAGAATACAACTTTGTACTTTAGTGGGTGAGATGAATTTTTTATTGGCACATATGATGACGCATCGCTTCGCTTTGTCTCTGCTGCTGGGTTAAGCCCAACACGTTCAGATGTCAAGGATAGTGATTAAGACTACTTTGAGGCACGGGGAACGACACCAACATCCCATCTCTCAACTCTACTCTGGCGCTGGCACTAGCGAGTTGCATCTAAACCAAGGAGACTTGACCTTACAGCAGGCCTTTAATTAAAATGTCTCAATGTGTGGGCAGCCTAAAGACGATGGTTATTTTTAGGATAAATTTATCATTTCTTTGAATGTCTGACTGTTGTTATGCCTTGCAATCAAGTTACACGTTTGTTAATTTAAAAGTAACAAATTGAGATCAAGATTTTAAAACTTTTATAACTTAGGTGAATTTATGCTTTGTTTGTTAAATGGGAGATTCTATTCTCAATTGAATGATTAAGTAATTTACAATGTTTAAAGCTTAGCTTATAAGAGCTTCTAATTTGGGCCCTGTAGCATTATTTTGTAAGGATGTTTTAATAGTTGGAGTAGTGTGAGTTTTGAATTTGTCTCTATCTCTGTCTAAAACGATACTATTAATAGAAATGGATTTTTTAATTTAATTTTAATGACTACAAGTTGGCCCTTGACTGCAATCACACCTGATGATGCAATCTGAGATGGAAGCAGGCTAACTTGTTAGGAGTAGGGTGAAAATCCACACTCCTATCGGTTTCTACACGACATCGTACCGGAACGATAAACCGCTTGGCGGTACGTCTTTGTCGGTAGGGTGGTAACTAGCCACGGCAAAAGCCTTTCACCAGCCAGACCAAGACAAATTGAGAAAAATCTCAATCTGCCCCGCCGGGAATCGAACCCAGGACCTCCGTCTTATAAATCCACCGCACATACCACTGCGCCAAGGTCGTCAAAATGATGATGACTACGATGACGGCGACTGTCGATTAACGCGACGCGACGTACACGATGCGATCGCGTAGATTTAAGTTCCATATTCCTTCTGTTATTATGGATTACAGACCTCTGATCGTGTAGTGAGCCTTAGAAATAGGCTAATGTAGATTAGAAATAGAATAATAACGATAGTAAATTTGTATACGGTTATAATATCGTAAGTTAGTGCTAACTAGTCGATAAATATAAACATGGATGTGGGTTGCGAGACGAGTACTACATTTTGTAAAAGATTTCCTTATGAATGAACATAACTGTGACTTACACGGGCCACGGATGTGAATAGTTATTCACAGGGTTTACAGACCATCTAAGACATTATAGCTAATTAGCTATAATAAAACGACATTAGGCTTCGTGCATAAGGCTCTTACTCATAGGTTGTTAAAATTTTTAAAACGTTCTATTAATAAAATTATTTTTTACAAAATTAAAAAAATGGTTTTTGTTTTTATAGTAAGGTTTGACCGCCTTCGTGGTGTAGCGGTGCGCGGAGGATTTGTGAGACAGCGGTCCGGGGTTGAATACCCGGCTAGGTCAATTGAGATTTTCTAAATTAGTCCAGATCTGACAGATGGTTTTCTTCGGCCGTGGCTATTTACCACTTTACGTGCAAAGTGATACAGCCAAGCGATTTGGCGTTCCGGTACGAGCCGTGTCGAATCCGAAACAGGAGCGACTTTTTATTCTACTCCTATCTAGTTAGCTCGCTTCTATCATCACTTTATCATCAGGTGTGCTTGTGGTCTTGGCTAGCTTGTGATGAATAAGAAAATGTTGGAGAAACAGATGATGATGACAGAGAAACAGATGATGATGACAGAGAAACAGATGATGATGATAGAGACACAGATGTTTTTCTATGCGAAACTAAAAAAGGATAAACAAAACAGAAACATTTTTATAAATTACTAGCAGTCGCCCGCGACTTCGTCCGCGTGAAAACCTCTTAGGTGCCCTTTTAATTTTAAAGACTGACTTTCATATAAAGTGTTCTCTTTCCCCGCTACCCGTTCCAATTTAATTTTTTTATAGTTTCCGATGAAGCAATATCCTCCATACTAAAGATCTATATTTTCATTAAACATTGTACAATATTACAGTACATTAACATTAACAATATATATTTATGGCAAGCTGATATGTATAGCTTGTATTAAATAGTCTATTTCACTTTTGAGTCTGGTTTTCATAATAAACAAAATAATTTACAATCCGACATGCGGATCTAGAGATAAGCCCGTTTAAACAAACGAACAAACTTTTTCGTATATTATATAAATATGGTCTGCCATGCCAAATAAATTGAAAGAAAAGATCAAAGATCGAATTCTCAAATAATATCAGTACCAAAATGTTTATATGTTATTATCTTCAAAATGTAAGTAGCTGAAAGCAACAGGGTTTTAACAGGCGGGAGGTAGGTATGTGACAACGAATTTGTATGATTCTAAATAATTTAACGAATTATTTATGCTGCGCTGACGTCCTTTAACACAAACGCGTCTGCGCTGTCGCTTTACTATAATACACAAAACTTATTAATCGTCTTTCTATCAATCAATTTCAGTTTCTTTCAATCAAGTTCTATCAATTTCACTTCATATACCATTTTTAAAACGAAAACATCAATAGCAAAGTCTGAAGTTCGGTACAAGTGTGGAAACACTAATTCAAGTTCACTCGACGGGCGATGTGAACAGGCCCTTACTCCGCCCCGCAAGCGGTTGTTTTGACAAGATGTTTGCAAACGATCTGAGACACTTGACACTGGGGGGACATAGAGCTTTGTGCACACGCTCGTTATTGGCGCCTGAGGACATGTCACAAATTGGCCAAATTTTCTTTGACAGCTTACTGCTAGGTATTTCTATTTTTATTTCTTACGTTTTTTTAAATAATCTTCTTATCACTTTCAATTTAATTTAATATTCCATTTATAATTACGTACAGCAAACTTTAATAACAAAGTGCTATGAAGTTAGATGCAAGAGAAGGAAGTTTTTAAGTTCACTCGACGTACTAAAAATCAAGAACATTGTCTGAAGTTACGTGCAAGTGGGGAAACTCTTAGTTGACTCGACGGCGACGTGAACAGGCCCTTACTCCGCCCCGCAAGCGGTTGTTTTGATAAGATGTTTGTAAACGATCTGGGACACTTGACACTGGGGAGACATAGAGCTTTGTGCACACGCTCGTTATTGACGACTGAGGACGTCTCGCAAATTGGCCAAATTTGCTTTAACTGGTACTATTATTTATATTTACTTAAATTTATCGAAGTGAAAATTTCTTTAAGACATCGACATGAAACACACATCGCATTCAGATGTGTATTAATAGAAAATATTTAATTTGTAGATATTTGCTACTTGTTTTAGTTTATTATAGCCTCATTAGCTCCGAAATAACACAATGAGTTCGAGTTTTTGTCGAATTTAAATGTATGATAAAGAAAATTATTGTGATATGGATTAGAAAATCATGAGTAACAGAAATTATATGATAGTACTTAGGTATGTGATAGAGCTCATAGATAGTGGTCATTTTAAGTGCATTGAAGCATCCACACCCGTAAACATGAATCACATTATTTACCTACGGGAGCTATGTTGCCCACCAGCAAAGCACAGCTTTCAGTTCGAATTTCCTAGCAGATGGTGTCTGTCAGTTAGTGCACTCAGTGGTGTGTAGTAGGAGTTCCTAGCGTAACCTTTATTGCATACATTTTCGAGAGTTATAATGACAGCATTCATAAAATTTACATCAATGTATTTTTAAATGCAACAGTGGTCTTTCACTGCATTTCAAGTAGGACATCTATGTAGTTAGTTTAAATGTTAGTAAAAAATCGACGTAGCACAAGTGCTGTGTGTACTCGGCTTTATGATCAGGTCAGTCAACTCGCGTGCGACAAGATGCGGTAAGCAGGTAAGTGATACGCGCACAGCTATTATCATTAGCATTACTCACACTTTGTATCTACAGCTTGAGGTGGACTGGATTCCGAGAGATACTGGATTCAAATCTCCACAAATTATCATTATCATTGACCGATTTAAAAAATGAGGTTCGCAATTCAAGCCTCAATAGCTCCACCGCTAAGAGGACAGCTTCAAAACCGAGAGGGTCAAGGGTTCGATCCCTGCCAACTGCACTATTGTCGTATCACTTAACTAACTACTAACACAGTTATTACCATAAATAAGAGAAAAAAATGTATTTTCGTCGTATTTAAATGATATGACAAATTCATTTCTTACAAAAAACATTATATTTGACGACGATTCGACCAATTGGCTAGGCCAATTAAAACTTTTTTATTTGATCCAGGTCTGACTGGTGGGAGGCTTCGACGCTGGCTAGTTACCACCCTGCCGACAACACGTATTGCCAGGCGATTTAGCGTTCCGGTGTCGAAACCGAAAAGGGACCCTACGCCTAACAAATTGAAGAACCAGGCTAACCTAGAATATACTTACCACAAGAGAAAATTTGTAGTGAATAAAAAAAAATTTGGTTGTTGCAATTTTTTAAATAAATTTCTTGAGGGGTGTATAAAATTTTTAAGCGGACATATTCCTTCTACACTCAACTATAGTAGAAGGAAATTTTTAAAATGACGAAGGTTTGAGCGACTTAAACATTATAAGATCACAAGCAACATAATAGAGCAAGTTTTTTGCTAGATTATCATAATACACTTATCATCTTTATTGCGTCTCGAGACATCAAAAATTAGCGTACAAAGTAAGCAAAACGCAGTCATTGGCCCAGAAGGTCACGCTCCGATGAACATCGGTTGCCGCCAACGGCGACCGTTAGGATGATGCCCGTGAGACGCCGCCATGGGAACCCGCCATCTTTGTAATCTCTAATAACCGCCTTCGAGTTATGTAACGGAGTGCAGTCGGTATGCTAATGTGACGATTGATTCTTGTAACACGCTTGGGTTTGTATGGGTGGTGACTGAACTTGCGAACTTGTGCGTTTCCTTTTAAACTTTGTAACTAGAAACTACAGGTGAGTGGAATATATTTCAATTGCTGCGGTGGGTACTCCGCCTACTGCATCCAGGGTTTTACTCCCACAAAACGGAAATTAATATTTTTGTAGGATATAATACAAAATTTATTTATTTACATAAATATTAATAATATAAGTGGAAATAAGTTAATTTTTATGTATTGATGAGGTATCGCTGTGTGATTGAATTTGGAAGATTCTTGCAAATTGCAAAAACCCATTTCAACTTGAGATTTGAAACTCATTTATGGGAATGGCACATAGTTCGAAGAGCCGACGGACATTGGGGTCTGGAGACCCCAATGTGTACACCCAGTGGCGTGTAGTTCATAAATGTATAAATGCGCTGTCTACCCTGAGGACATATTACGAAACATTACCTATTTGGGAAAGAATTTTCCATTTCGTGTAATTTGTATCTGAAGTGCCTACCCTAGTTATAATCTTTGTGCACGCCAGTGGTCCCAAGATATTGGAATGGTGACTCAGCACCGGTAAGCGCAAGGCTGGTCGACCACAATTAGGCGTGTGTGCTCCGTGTGGGAGCCGTAGGCAACATGGTGTTCAGATGCGTTGGTTTTGGAAGGTTACCCTATATTCAGCCATGGCTGGTGTGATGGCAATGATGCTGACGAGGATTCATCAGGTACCTAACCCACGATTGTTTTGTCTAGATGACAATATATATGCTTTTGTTTTGACTTTTTCTTGCTTTGTTTGATCTTGATTAAAAAATCTTACTTTTGAAAATTTTTTTAAGGATCTTTAAAAACTAATAAAATTATTTATTTTCATTCTAGGACAAATATTAAATAATTGATAACAGTTCATTAACGAATTAAAAGTAAAATAATAATAAACCAACAGAATGAGTTTCAGCGAAGAGTGTGATCCTATAATATAAGTATGTATGCGATACGAATGGGTAACAAAATATTATGGCCTTAATAAAACGTATAAGCTCTCACAGTAATTACAAAGTTTATGTACCATTTCTGAGCTAATAAGATACCTAAAGTTACTCAGTTTTCGGCGTCAAGATTTAATGACGATTCTTGCTCGCGATTACTTCTGCATGGATCATACTTTACACTTAGCACACTTTATTTTACTTTTTTCAAAATGACTCTCGTGCTATGGAAGCTGGTAATAATGTTTTCTGATTTTTGAAGACAAATATCTATATTATTATTTTTTATTTTGTTTAACTGTTTTAGCACTGCCTCAATAATCAAGTGGTTCACTTACTACGTATATTAAGGTTTTGGATTCGTTGTTGGGTCTGGTTACGATAATAAATATCTCCTAATTCTAAGTCCAATACCTTTTAATTAGTAGTTGATGTTAAAGTCCTCACAAACATCTAATAGTAACTATAATAATTGACTTTGACAAATATTATAACTCCATACAATTTTCGTATAAGCCTGTCAATCTGCACTGAAGAAGCGCGGTAGGTCAAAATTCCAATTTCCATTCTCAACAGGAAAAAATACAAGAACTGCTCGTTTAAATTTATTTGATTTAAAAAAGTACCCAACTTCCGCTTAACAACAGTGCCAAAAACCTGACCTAATTAATGTTATTCATTCATTTAACATGGGAAGAAGGCCAAATTAACTTTAGAACTGAAAGAAAGCCTTAAAATTCCAACCTTCATTAGGAGCTTATTTTAAGGATTCAGTAATTTTTTGATTAATTAAATTCTTCTTTATTCTTTGAAACTAAGGAGATAATTTATCACGTACAATTAATTATAAAACTCCTTTTAATCACGTCTTAGTTATAAATGAAGTCCACAAATTCTACAGGGCACGGCCTCAAATTACATTGAACCAGAGTTGATTATTCTCTAACAAAAGTTATTTGAAAATTGCGAAAGTTTTAAACGAACGGACATTAAAGTATTTAGTTAAGTAAGATTGATTAATTTGAAAATAATTTGAATTTAACTTAATTGTATTCATGTCAAACTGTTATATATGTTAAAATGTTGTTTTTTATTTACTTTACGGTTATATTTTTTTACTATTATTATAGCTATGTGGTTAGTTTATACGCGGTAGAAGAGGGTGCGAGAGGTATACCAGCGAAGTCTCTCTATAACCTGCTAAAAGACCTTGGCCTTACTAGAAGTGCAGTAAGCTCCATATTGGAACGAGTGTCCAAAGCTGCTCTAGTAGGGTCCTTCCGAATTTTGCTGGGCAGGGAGAATAACTTGAACAGAGGAGGTGAGTGTCGACGGCCGTCACTAAGAGTACTCTTTTAAACCTACACCCGTCTCACAAGTCTCGGGCTCTGTTCCGAGTTTTTCTCTCAGCCACGCGATGGACCCGGCACCCGCACGGTGAATCCATGGAATGCTAAGATATTCGTCTCTTAAAACTATTGATTATAATTTCGTTATAGGTAATCTTAACATACGAGTATTATAAAGATGTGTATTGTCTTTGTAAAGACACGTACAGATCGTGTAAAATGGAGAAAGATCATAAGATTAGCTAAGTGAGTTCGAACATCATCGAAGACTCGACTTAGTTCGGAAACGAGGCGATCTTAAGCTTCGCCCACCTGCCGCCATCCCATATTATAACTATTAAGTCGGTGTGCTAACTTGTGCTCTATGTGGTCGCACCTTTAAGGCCAAATTATGCAATTTAATAATTTATCAATTCATTTGATTAGTCGATTCTATTCTTGGGGAAAAAGCAACTATGATAAAAAGTAGTCTAAATTCTAAATGTTTGAAGTGGGTATTCAAAAAATTGTATAATAGGTACTAAGCTTTTTATTGTCCGTTACAAAAACCCAAATCCACGCAGACGCAGTCGCTTCTTGGCATACAAATAAAACGAAAGTTTCCAAATGAACCAAAAGACGGGGAAACTTCAAAATTGCACAGTCCAAGTCAAACAGACAGTAAACACACAAGTAACGGTAACTGGATAGTCTTCGTGACAACAAAGTTCGACGAACCTTTCCGTATTGTTTCTTTTTATTTGTGGATAAGTTAGCACTTGAATGCTATGTTGTCTTGAATGGACCTTTGAGGAGGTGGGTTTTGATTACCTCTCATGTGCAGGTGGGAATAATTTACAACGGACAGGTCCTGGGTTCGATTTAAAGGTCGAATTAGCTTAGGGTTTTATGTAACAAATAGCTTTCCCCTGTTTGTACGCTTAGGTCTTTTAAACTACACAAACTATCCGCACCCTGACATAGAGTGATTCAGGAGTAAGAGCTGGATGTAGATATAGTTTTGATAAAGAATGTAACGGTCCAGCAATCGATGAAGTCCCACTAAATAGAAAAACTACCTCGTTGGTCCAGTATTGGGCCTGTTTGATTTGGGTTTATGAGATATTGGTTCGAGCTTTGATAGGTATAGTAAGTACGTTTTTCTATCAACTGAGTAATTAAAAATCAAAGCCAGTTTAATAATTGGTGGTGTTACACTCCCTGCTGGACTTTAAGTCTACGGCCCTAGTCATTTTAAATCTACATCGGATAGTAATCGTCAAAGAAGTAAACAATATATTACGCGCACTGCGCATTGTAACAGCGTGGTGAGCCTAAGTTCCATATTCCCTCTCATAATAATGAAGCTCTAGCCTTGTAATTAGCTGATAATGATGTTGAGACAGAAGAATGTATACAGATTTGTGATACCTTTATAATATTTAATGAGTTCCTCACAGCTTCAGTCTATTCGTATCAGTCTTTCTTTCCCGCGGCCCAGTTAAAGTTCGCCCTCCAAAATAGCAACCTCTTGACACATTTAGCAGTCACAATATTTGTACAGTTTCTCTGCACTCAAACGAAAGGGTACCGCCAAAAGCTTTCTAACCTCAATACCTCTAAAAGGTATGACACGCTACAGAAAAGTTTAAAAGATAGAAACGGGATTGACGAAATGTGTTGGTATATTTACTACCGGTTTACAGTTTCACCGAATTGCAATACAGCATCCAATCTCTTACTGAAACCAACCATCTTGTATGTGAGTAGCTATACACTCTGTTCTCTTCTTTCTACTGATAGAGTGCATGTTAATTGAAAAACGAAAACTCAAAACATAGCTCGTACCATGCCCAGTAACATTTCCCATTAATAATACCACAGCATAACAATTTTTAAAGAGTTTAATGGACAAGAAATATATCTGTAAACCAAGTTGTTCTCTATATTTGCTGTTATAAACCTGTTAAAATGTTACACAAATTATCTCATAGCATGCCCAATAACGTATATAATACCACAGAAAAACTTTTTTCATTTTTCGTTTCGATATTTCTACTTTTTAGTGCGTGCAATTTATAATAATCAACACAATGTATCGATTTTGCTTGCGGCACCTAACCTTTGCCATTAAAGTGGAATGAGGGTATTCCTAGAAGCTTTAACTATTTGAAGCAACTTACAAATTTTAGGCTATTTTTAACTCCGCGTTTAGGAGAAAATTACTGAATAGTTTATTTTTGAAAATTTTAAGTTTCGTTTCCAAAGTGTCGAAATGACGATCCTACGCCGGACATCGCTGTGTTGGTTGCACTAGGTAGACCAATGACATCAAGCGAATAGCAAAAAGCCGCTGGCTCAAGAACATGGTGCGAGTAAGTACCTATTTAGAAGTCCTCTCAAGAGGTCTATGTCAGCCTATGGACGTCAAAGCTACTGGTGATGTCCATTGTTTGATAATAATAATTATGATGAGGACGATGATACGAATACATTTAATTAATAGGAATACTATTAAATTAATATCAACAATCAACTTTCTTCATCTGCAAAGAGAGGATGAAAGTAGATTGTTGTCAATTTCACAACAATGGATCAAGATGGCCGGGATTTCTGCGGAAACTGTGACAGTACTAATTGGATTCATTACATAGTTGTTGTATTGTTGGGCAGAAACTCAAATATTATTATATTCCACAATGTTGTTTGTTTTGAGTAATACTAACGGAGAGTCTTTTGCTGTTCAGTTATAATGTATTCAAATTGTATGGGAATATATTAAAAGGTCGAGCCGTTTTATATTTTTCTAGGTGACCGAGCTTCAGTGGTTTTGTTTTTATGTGAAACACATACATGAGCCCCTACTAAAGAGACTGATGACATCAAACAGGTTAGTGCGTCACTCAGAGCCTTCTTAGGTGGCGGACTCCATAAGAAGGCTGAGTGTCAGAAAAAGTCGCTAAGTATGGGTACTTGGCCAGCATCCATATGTCATCGCTGTTAACACCTACTAACAATCGTTAACAGACATTTTGAACGAAAAGATGTCGCGGAGTTTTCCAAACGCTGCCAAACTGAGGCAAGTCGCGGTTCATCTCTTTCTCAAATTGGACCATATACCATACCATAACATAATATGTTACAATAACACTACAAAGGCTATGAGATATTGCACTGTTATATGAAGATAAGTTTTTACTATCTTGTTTAGTTAAGGAAATCAAATTGCTACCTTCTAACTCATTAGATCTGCTCTATTACTTTAAACTTATTGCATTTTTTTAAAGAAGACATTTTTTAATATGACCAATATTCCGTATACATTGTTTTAGGGGTGGAACGAGCGTAGCGCTATTCAGTTTATAAATACGCATGTATTAATATATGCAAGGGGGTACGATTTCATCCTAACAAGTTAGCCCGCTTACATCTTAGATTGCATCATCACCTAGGTGTGATAGCAGTCAAGAGCCAACTTGTAGATAAAAAAAACGTAAAAGTTAAATAAAATGTCAGAACTTCAACACATACTCGGAATAGTGTTGTAAATTGATCAAAAGATTATTAATAAAATGCTCCTGAATATATTTGAAATGAGAAACATAAAAAATAGTCACAAAGGCATCTTTACATCGAATCATTTACCAGGGAGATAGTCAAATTATCGGCACTCCAATTCGTTCTACTTTCAGTCCGTAACACTCGACTCTGTACTCAAGTTGAGCGCTTCTCCCTGAAGAACTACTTTACCTCGTAAGTCTCAAAGGGTTGAGCTTTACCGTTACTTATCAACATTGAATAATCTTATCAAAAGAAATTATTTTCATTTTTTATTTCAATTTCCCGGATTTAATAGGCGCTCGTTATTTTGTTGTTTAAGGTAAACGTCCCAATAGTCGTCAGTTTCTGAACTTCGCTACCTTTGCAGCCTTGCCAGATTACTACTAGTCATAGTAGAGAAAAACTAATTACATGACAAGAGAGCAAATTTAATTAATTTTTTAGAAATATAATTTTGGTATTAATTAGTTAATATAATGTAACTAAATATTTAAAAAAATTTCAAAATGAGCGATTTGTACCAGTATCCGTCAGGTTTGTCCTAATTATCGTCAAAATGTCCCAGAACTCATCAATTTTTAAAAAGAATTTGAACTTTATTGACTTAGACATAAAGTTAATTTTATTCATTATTTTTTTTAGTTCAATACATATGATATGATTGTTTTGATATTAGCACTCCAGCTTTGAAAATCTGTAGTCATAATGGGGGAATAGTATGCAGTCGATCTGGTGGTATCTTCTTGTTAATGGTAAATTTCCGAGCACCGTGTCTTGCCAATCGATCGAACTATAACCAAATCCTACAGAGATTTTGCAATGTGACGTACTAGTTATGGGAAGAGACAAAATCAAACATATTAAGATTAAGTGTGAGTTGTTATGTTTCATCGAGTTCGATGCTAATTTGTTTGTGAAGCATTTGTTATAGGCAACATTATTTGGTCTCGTTCCCATCCGTTCAGAACGCATAATAAGAAACTGCCCTCCGAAACAAAGTTATTAAACTAAAATCAGCGACCGACTCGAACCTAAACGTGAACATGTGTGACCAAGCGTGGAACACGGCATGTAACAAAAAGATCCAAATGCAAGACACTTGAAGAAAACTTTTAACGCAGCCTTCATATCCTACAAAAGTACTATTGCCAGGGCAAAGTGCAAGTTCATCAACGAATTAGTCAGAGGTTGCTTAAAATGCCACCTGGATCTTGTGCTTCTGCCAAGCCTGCAAGGCAACTTCTGCCGTTCTTCTTTTCCATCACTCTGCAAATTAGACGATACACTGGCCTATTCTGCTAAAGAGAAAGCAGAAATTCTTGGTACTCTCTTTGACTATAATTCTACGCTTGATCATCGGGGAAATACACCGCCTACCATCCCGCGGTGTAATAGCTCTTTGCGTGACATACTTTTCACCCAGCGTGAAGTGCACAAAGCGCTTTTGTCCCTAGACATCAGCAAGGCAAGTGGGCCGGATGGTATCCCAGCGGTTGTGTTGAGAACTTGTGCACCAGAGCAGACTTCAATCCTGACACGTCTGTTTCAACAATCTACTCCTCCAGTACTGTTTCGACCACTTGGAAGACTGCCTTGGTACACCCAGTACCCAAAAAAGGCGATAAGTTAATTCCATCCAACTATAGGCCTATTTCTATAAACTCCCTGCACTCCAAAGTGATGGAACAAATTATCAACTTCTTGGGTAGGTACCTAGAAGAACGTCAACTCCTCAGCGATTCTCAATATGGTTTTCGCCATGGCAGATCAGCTGGCGACCTCCTAGTTTACCTCACGCACCGTTGGGCACAAGCTTTAGAGAGTAAAGGAGAAGCTCGCGCGGCGAGCTTAGATATTGGGAAGAAGTTTGATCGAGTATAACATAAGGCACTTCTGCCCAAACTACCTTCTTATGGACCCCCGGAGAAGCTATTCGATTGGATCGCTAGCTTTCTAAATGAACGGAGCATTAAATTCGTAGTCGACGGTTTGTGCTCCCTTCCCAAATCAATTAACACTGGTGTTCCACAAGGTTCTGTGCTGTCGCCCACGTTATTCATACTGCACATAAATGACATGATTTCCAGCAAAAACACGCGTTGCTATACGAATGATAGCACGGGCGACGCCCTTTACAATGATCGCATACAGCTTTCTCTTAAACAGCTGGAGGAGTGTAGGTCCAGACTTATGTCTGAAATTGAGACTTCCCTGAATCATCGTTACTTTCAGCCTCAACATAGGCTCTTGCCGTATAAAGCCCAAGTACGTCCGCACATGGAGTACTGCTCACATATGGGCTGGAGCACCTTAATACCAACTTCTTCCACTTGATCGCATTCAAAGGCGGGCAGTTCACTTTGTTGACAATTCCAAACTCACCAGCAAGTTGGAGACCTTAGAACACCGTAGGGACGTTAGCTCTCTATGTGTGTTCTATCGTCTTAATTATGGCGAGTGCTCTGAGGAGCTGTTCGAAATTATACTACCCTCTGTCTTCTCTCAGCGGAACTTGCGGCGTAGAAACCTGTTTCACTTACACCATCTGGATGGCTGGCTATCTACAACCTCTAGATTTTCTAGATCGTTTCTGCCGCGCATATGCAGACTCTGGAACCAACTTCCTGCTCCGGAATTTTCTGACAATTATATCGTAGGGGTATTTAAGGGGCAATCCAATCAATCAATTCTTCAAAGGCTGGCAACGCATTACCATTACCTCTAGTGTTGCAAATGTACATAGGCGGTTGTAATCACTCATCAGGTGACCCGCAGGTGAGCTGGTTTGCCCGCTTTAATAGCGATGAAAAAATACATATCTAACGATATGTTTAAACAAAGCAGCATAACGATACTGACTAGTAAAGCTGATATTTATATATAACACGTTAACCTAAAATCATATTTAACTTCAGTTTCGACTTATGTTAAAAATGAAGGCATTGTAACTATCAAGCGGATATATTATCATCTTAACATTTAAAGCTAAGTTAAAGATTTAACACTACCAGGCCGTGCCTAATGCAACTTTCACCCTTATCACTTAGCACTTAGAAACGGTGTCAGATTTACGTTCATTTGCTGTGTATGTCCCAGGTCGTCAAAATTTTGACGAGTTCTGGTTCAAGTTGGGAATTCAAAGTACGAGTAGACGTCACACGCCCAAAATAAAAATTAAAAGAAATATAACATGGTTTTTTTAATTATTTCGGTAGAAAATTAAATTGACTCTTCTATAAAAGAATTGGATATATCAAAAGTTGACAACAAATGTTACAAAAGTTACATCGTATACAAGCATGGCGAGCTGCGATTCAGTGCCTAAACTTGTAAAAAAATACAAATATTCAAAAACGCAAACTTTCGTTTATTATTTCTCAAACACCAATAAAGTGCTGATTAAAACTTTGCATACAAATGATCGTGTATAATACCACAAATATGTTAGAATAAATAAATTTTACTTAGTTATTATAAGAAATAAATAACAGGCCTTTTTCCATATTATGACGGCTATTGGGACACTGTCGACTTTACCAGCGTTTACCTTACTTTACTCTAAGCTTAACAAAATTTCAGAATTTTGTCTGATAGTTCTTATAATCTAATTAAAAATAGTGTCAGATAATCTGACACTATTTTTAATTTTTATTTTTTAGCAAACAACCTTTTTAGCAACGTGATATCCAGTCACGTTTTATATTTTTAACAAGTTAACTTATAGCGGTTATTTTATAACCGATTGGGCTGAAAAACAACCTTTGCTCTAGGTCCTACATCAATAATAACTGTAAGAGCACTTCTCTGGACGGATTTATTTATAAAAAGTTATATTCTCTATTATTCTTATCAACAAAATCCTACACGTACAAAAATATTACAGTCTATTCTTGGCTTCACATACTTTTAAAGCTAAGGATATGGCACTCTCGAAAAAGCAACATTTATATCCCAAGCAAAGATACGCTAGCTTTACGTCTTCGCACCAGCTTTATATTTACGGATACTCGTATAAATCCGACAAAAAGGTATTTTGTATTGGAACGATTGAACACATAAAAGGGATACGGAAAAATGGCGGTCATAATATTTGATGATAAATATATACGCATTATCAGGCGAAACAATATTTGAGAACAATAACGATATACTTGATATAAATAAAATATTCTGCTGTTATATTTATAAAATAAAACATCATTTTTTTTAGGCATTATGCTTAGTTTTTAACCGACGAATAAAAACGGCCTCTTCCGTTTTTTTCTCAATTCGACATTTTTTTTATATATATATATGACCACGCGTAACTTTTTACAGAGTTGTCGGATTTTGTTAATTCTTTTTTTTTATTAGAAAGAGCACACTTCCAAAGTTGTCCCATTGTCGTCATGTTAGGATCTGATGATGATATCCTGGGAAAATTGAAGGAACTCTTCAAATTGTATAGGTACACTTGCAGCAATTTCGGTTTTTGTGTAAGTATCGGTAGATTTTTGGCTACACGTGCCGTATAATATACTATGACAGTATAGTAAGAGTACGTTACGTGGCAATACATCATTAAAATGTAAGAAATAAAAATTTTTAACAAAAAATCGAACCGACTCAAAACGCACTAAAAAGTAAAAAATAACTGTGTCATTTAGCTGCTTTAATTTACTTAAGCATATCTAGGAGTCGGTGCCAGCCAAGGTTTCTACTTTAAGGATGTTACCTAGAACCCACAAAGTGCTTTACTACGTTAAATAAATGTTCCTTAAACTTGCTGGCACCGACTTCATAGATATGCTTAAGTAAATTAAAGCAACTAAATGACACGTTTATTTTTACTTTTAGTGCGTTTTGAGTCAGTTCTGTTTTTTGTTAAAAATTTTTATTAATTCTTGATATATAATATGATTTAGAACTAACACAGTAAGGTAAACGTGGGTAAAGTCGACAGTGTCCCAATAGCCGTCATAATACGAAAAATGACCCGTTATTTATTTATTGTAATAACCAAATAATTTTTTTTTATGCTAACATATTTGTGGTATTATACACGATAATTTGTATGCAAAGTTTTAATCAGCACTTTATTGGTGTTTGAGAAACAACAAACGAAAGTTTGCGTTTTTGAATATTTGTATTTTTTTACAAGTTTAGGCACTGAATCGCAGCTCTACATGTTTGTATACGATGTAACTTTTGTAACATTTGTTGTCAACTTTTGATATGTCCAATTATTTTGTACAAGAGTCAATTAAATTTTCTACCGAAATAATTAAAAAAACCGTGTTACATTTCTTTTTATTTTTACTTTGGGCGTGTGACGTCTATTCGTACTTTGAATTCCCAACTTGACCCAGAACTCGTCATAATTTTGACGACTACTGGGACATACACAAAAAATGAACGTAAACCTGACACCGTTCCTAGTTTAAGTTTTATTGCGTGGGAACAAGGGTGAAAGTTGCATTAGTGTTATGTCTTTAACTTAGCTTTAAATTTAAGATGATAATATATCTGCTATCATGGCTGTTTAATTTATACATGGACAACTGCTTGACAGATTTGAAAGAAAGTGTATTTGGTTTAAGAATGAACGAGTTACTCATCAAATGTCTTCTCTATGCCGACGATCAAGTATTGCTTGCATCGTCTGCTAATGAGTTACAGAAAATGGTAACTATTATGAATGTAGCTCTGAAAAGGAAAGGAATGAAAGTGAATGTTAGCAAAACGAAAATAATGGTTTTTGAAAGAGATGAATATGTGACAGATTGTAATATTGTGATAGATGGAGAAAAAGTGGAAGAAGTAAAAGAGTTTGTATACCTGGGTAGTAAATTTACGAAAGATGGAACGTGTGAGAGTGATATTGAAAGAAGAGTAAATGCTGGGAACTTGGTGAATGGTGCTCTGTATGCATTTATGAACAGCCAGAAAGTGTCCCAAAAGGCAAGGCTGGCTGTGCATAGAGGTGTGTTGGTGCCCACACTTATGTATGGTAGTGAAAGTTGGGTATGGCAGAAGAAGCACAAAAGTAAAATAAATGCAGTAGAGATGAGAGCATTGAGGAGTATGTGCGGGTTAAAATTGTGTGACAGAGTTAAAAATAGTGTGATAAGAGAAAAGTGTGGTGTAAAAGAGGATGTAGTGACTAAAATTGAGAAAGGGATGCTTAGATGGTTTGGACATGTAGAGAGAATGGATGAAAGAAGATTAACAAAAGAGATTTACAAGGCAAGGGTGAATGGAAATGTTGGAAGGGGAAGGCCTAGGCGAATGTTCCTGGACCAAATTCAGGACATTTTAAATAATGGCCAGGTCAAGAGTACCCTAAACCGACGAACTTGCATGAAAGGATTAATGAGAGTGGAAGAAGCTAAGGAAGTATGCAAGGACCGTGGCAAATGGAGGGATGTGGTCTCTGCCTACCCCTATGGGAACAAGGCGTGATGTTTATGTATGTATGTATGTAATATATCTGCTTGATAGTTCCAATGCCTTAATTTTTAACGTAAGTCAAAATTGAAGTTAAATATGATTTTAGGTTAACGTGTTATATATAAATATCAGCTTTACTAGCTCGTTATGCTGCTTTGTTTTAAGATATCGTTAGATGTGTATTTTTTTCATCGCTATTAAAGTGAGCAAACGAGCTCACCTGCGGGTCACCTGATGTTGAGTGATTACCACCGCCTATGTACATTTGCAACACCAAAGGTACTGCTAATGCGTTGCCAGCCTTTGAGGAATTGTTTTGTTTGCCCCTTAAATACCCCTATGTTATAATTGGCAGAAAATATCGCAGCAGGAAGTTGGTTCCAGTGTCTGCATAGCGCAACAGAAACGATCTAAAAAATCTAGAGGTTGTAGATAGCCAGCCATCCAGATGGTGTAGGTAAAACTGGTTTCTACGCCGCAAGTTCGGCTGAGAGAAGACAGAGGGTAGTATAAGTTCGAACAGATCCTCAAAGCACTCGCCATATTAAAGACGATAGAACACACATAGAGAGCTAATGTCCCTACGGTGTTCTAACTTGCTGGTGAGTTTGAAATTGTCAACAAAGCGAACTGCCCGCCTTTGAATGCGATCAAGTGGAAGAAGTTGGTATTAAGGTGCTTCGGCCCATAGATGTGAGCAGTACTCCATGTGCGGACGTACTTGGGCTTTATACGGCAAGAGACTATGTTGAGGCTGAAAGTTACGCTTGGCTCGGTTAAGCACCCCAAAATTTTTAAAAGCTAACTTAGCTTTCCCTTCCAAATGATCGCGAAATTTTACTTCATTCGAGATGTTGACACCAAAGATTCCAATGGATTTACTAGGCGAAATGTGAGTACTCTGAAAGGGCAGTGACGAACATAACCCTGTCTTTTTAACGAAAAAAGCACAGACTTGCGTCTTAGAGGGGTTTAATTGTACAAACTTAAGTGAGTCAGAGACTTGATTCTGGGAAGTCTCAATTTCAGAAACAAGTCTAGACCTACACTCCTCCAACTGTTTAGGAGAAAGCTGTACGCGGCCATTATAAAGGGCGTCGTCCGTGCTATCATTCGTATAGCAACGCATGTTGTTGCTGGAAAGCATGTCATTTATGTGCGGTATGAATAACGTGGGCGGCAGCACTAAACCTTGTGGAACACCAGTGTTAATTGATTCGGGAAGGGAGCACAAACCGTCGACTACGACTTTAATGCTCCGTTCATTTAGAAAACTGGCGATCCAATTGCATAGCTTCTCCGGGGGTCTATAAGAAGGTAGTTTGGGCAGAAGTGCCTTATGCCATACTCGATCAAACGCCTTCGCAATATCTAAGCTCGCCGCGAGAGCTTCTCCTTTACTCTCTAAGGCTTGTGCCCAATGGTGAGTGAGGTAAACTAGGAGGAATTATTGCCAAAGAGAGTACCAAGAATTTCTGCTTTCTCTTTAGTAAAATAGGCCAGTGTATCGTCTGTGTTAATGTTAAATGTTATAATGTTTTGACAATACCGTACCACTAGCTGTATTAAATTATGGTAAATCATTGCTAACCAACCTATAATAGAGCAACACTACGCACACCATGCTGGGAAACAGGTTCCAGTAAATTAAAGGTTAAGGTATTAAACCTCATGTACCTGTGGTTACACCAGCTACTGGATACTACTTCTACTTCTTACTTACTATTCGGCTTAGAAACAGAAATAAGAATGGCGATAGAATTTCCTTAAACGATCTCAGTCACAAAAAGTTACTACAAAAATTGTATGTAACAAGTAAATAAGAAGTTTCTATTTCAACAGCTTTAATAAAACAATTTTGAATTTCTATAGTTACAAGTATAATAAACAGTTATTAAATAAATCAACGCTTAATAAATTATAATCACCGACGCGAAAGAGATCTAATTAAATACCTGCGGTTGATAACAATAGGCTTTTGTGATGGGAAGATATAATCCGTAGCGGTGCTATTCATTCGTACCTTTCTATTTATTTTATCTAATCATCGGCAATAATAATCACTATTGAGAAAATCGAATTAAAGATAAATATACTAACACAGTAAAACTGAAAATTTTGTTTTAGCGTGCTAATTGCATGTACACGATCTATGACAAGTGTGGTGGATGACGCAATCTAAAATGGAAGTGGGAAAACTTGTTAGGAGGAGGCTAAAAAACCACACCACACACAAATCGGGCCAGCCGGTAATCGAACTCAGAACCTCCGTCTTATAAACCATTATGCGAAATTGAAAATATTGTGCAGCGAACTTAAATTCGCCTTCATTGTCAGCCAATTAATCATAATATAAATCCAACTTAATTGTGATTGAGTACTAATTTGTTCCGAATAAACCTAGGAATCAATTATACTCTTATTTTCGGCATCTAGGGATGAAGGATCGTGGCAAGTTGAAGGAGGTAGTCGCTGCCTACCCCTTTGTGAACGAAGCGAGATGTACTTATGTATATATGTACGAGGGAGGAAAAACCCAATACAGACGTTTTCACAATTCAATTGTTTTGGTAGACAAATTCAACAAAATTTGGCGCTTATAATTTTAGTAGAATAACGTTTAAATGTGCGTTAAATTCTGTATTAAGTGGCCTGGAAGCAAGTTTAATCTTACCTCACTAAGATCAAAGAAGCTTACAGTCTTAATTGAGAAAGTTTGATTCATATAATGCGAGACAATCGTGGCGGATCAAAGTGTAAGGAGATTAAAGGCGCTTATCTTCTGTTTATCGACTTTTATTATTGTTATTATTATTTCATTTCTGTCTTACTTTTATGACCGTGCCTCACATTTGAACATTTAAATGACGGACTTTGAACAACTTTGAACACTTGTTCGTATACTAATTGAAGCACTGTACCAGAGCCAGATTGCTTAGCAAACACATCTTTCCTTAGAACTTTTAGTAACTACAAACATGAAAACAATTGGCATTTCTCTGTACTTATTTCAACAAAGATCCTAAAATTCCTAAAAAATCCCGTGTCAGACATAAATAGCTTGATTCAAATATTCAAAAAATGTTTCACACTAGGTCTGGCGCTGGCATAAGAAATATAATTGTTTTTGTTACATATTTTAAACAAGCGGATGTCCGCGGATTTACACGCGGACATCCGCTTGTTTTTTTTTTTTTACCCGCGTAGTTACCGTCCCTGTAGGAATATCATGATACAAACTAGCTTAAGTTACTCCTCATAAGTCTGGCTATCACACAAAAAAAGAATTTTTACAATCTGACTTGTAGTTTCAAAGATTACTTGGAACAAACACACAGACAAAAAATTGTAAAAAATGTTATTTTGGTGTTTTACCGTATACTGGGTACATATCGTTTTTCCTTTATAATCTCCTACTTCCTCCTCGAAGTTGCTCTACGAAGACTGGCTATAGATGTTTGGAAAAAATATAGTTCAAGTATGATAGGTTGAGTTTACTCTGACGTTATGTACTCTATATCCGAAAATTGTTCTGATGATTCCATAAAGTATTTTCAAAACTTTCTTTTATGAAATGACGCGAATAACTTTACAGTTAGACATAAATATTGGATAGACATTAGACTCAATTTCATTCTTGACCTACAAAATAAAAGTTTATGGTTAAAGCTCAGTCGAATGGACCATTAAAACGCTTTCAAGCAATGTGTGTAAATGTAATTGCCTCGAAACTACTAGAAAGTTCGCTTTTCTCGTATATTAAAGTACCTACGTGATCGAGCTGAATTAGGACTGATAGAAGTACTTTTACTTAAGGGCACGGATGTAATTATAGTATTGTTTTTTATAAAAAAAGGAATAAAAGCCTTTTATGTTTGCAAGACTGCTTCGTTGGTCTAGTGGTTAGCCTAAGTGGCTTCGATGACGAGGTCCTGGGTTCGATCCCTGGGTCGGGTCATGGAACAATTCTGAGCTTTTTCATTCTTCTATGAAATGTTCAATACATTCCAAGCCCGGAGTCTGGAAGTTGGTGGTGTTACACCCCCGTGCCCGTCGGTCCTGGTCACTATCATCAACATCTGATACTGATCGTTAATAAATTAAACATTATCACCCTCCCGCCAACCCATATTAGAGCAGCGTGGTGGGTGTACGCTCTATATCCCCTCTCCTCTAAGGAGGGAGGCCTGGCCCTGTAGTGGGCCGTTAATAGGCTGATAATGATGATGTTCACAAAGACACTCGAACGACAAAATTACTCCACTAAGTATAATGACTTTTTATAAATCCAATACATAACAGTGACGCGTTTAAGTACATGATAAAAGCAAATAATACTGAACATAATAATACGATTTAAAATATTTATCAGGGTTCAGGTTAATTTTAAACATTTTGCAGGCTTCTTCTCAGACCAGCACTCGGGCTATCGAGCTATTTTCGAGACTTTAATCGTGTAGGAATTGGACAGTTTCAAAATATAAAACTACTTTAGGCTTAATAATATCCTAGGAGTAAATATCTTCGTTAAAAGAAGATGAATATATAATTTTATTTTACGCCACTTCCTAAATCTAAGGTTACTTTGCAATTAGTCCTCCTTTTATGTCTTCCTTTAGAAAATATTTCTATTGTTATTGTTCTCCTATAATTTGCTGTACAAATAAAGCAGAAATAAATAAATAAATTATTGTCTTAGGGCCCAATCATCATCATCATTATCAGCCTATTAACGGCCTACAGGGCCAGATCTCCCTCCTTATAGGAGAGGGAATATGAAGCGTGGACCCTTCAACTGCTCCAATGCGGATGGGCTGGCTTAGGATGATAACGTTTTTTTTATTTATTAACGATCACTATCAGATGTTGATGACAGTGACCGGGACCGATGGATTAACGTGCTCTCCGAAGCACGGGGGTTTAACACCACCAACTTTCTGACTCCAGGGTTGGAATTTACTGAGAATTTCATAGAAGAATGAAAAACTCAGAATTATTCCGTGACCCGACCCGGGATTGGAACCCAGGACCTCGTGATCGAAGCCGGACAGGCTAACCACTAGACCAACGAGGCAGTCAGAAACTAGTCCCTCTATATACTCTGACAATTATTGTGTAAGTTTAACTGCTTTACAATTTCATTATCCCTGCCTAAAAGAAAAACCTCACGACATCTTAAATTCAATAACGTTAATAAAATCTTTCAGCTCATTAAATAGATTGGCTTTATGTATGAGCATGAGGTACACCATCTTCAAACTTCGAATTTGTAAAATAATATAGCAAAACCTAAAAATGTTAGGTTAGGGTTAAAGGTGTTTAACTTACGGGATCTAGAAATCACAAAATGACAGAGTGAATCTTTAAGAATGTTGGTAGGTACCTTTTATGATCACAAGTAGTCCTATGAAAAATATGAAGTAAGAAAAAATGCGTGACTAGCAAACATCGATGTATAAATTACTGCTCGCAAAGCAGCTTTTTGCTGCCATACCTTAAATTGCAAAGATATCATGTGTAACCAAGTCACTTAGTTACAACTTAGGAAAGTAGCTATACAATAACTTTTCATTATTTTTAATTAGTTACCAACAACAATTTATAGTGATCATTATTTCTTCACACCTATAACACGTAATATAATTAATAGGCGTTACATAATGGGCTTACAGTTCACACTCTGTATTCACAAAAACACATTATGAGGGTCCTAATCAAATAAGCCAAATGGCAACCTCGTGTTTCGCTCAAGATCCGTTTACATAATGTTCATAAAAAAATATACGTCGCATTATTTCTCCAAACACATTACTCTAACTCTAAATGACGGTATACAGAATAAGGTTAAATCGCGTTTTTGGGTTGCACGCACACTCCCATAATATTATAAATATTATTTAAATATTAGTGTTGCCTAGAATCGTACTTCTACATAAAACGTACCAACTCGGGAATTACCTATGACATTATATACCTAGGAACAACCTTGCAATATTTACGTAGTTTAAATAGATAATGTGGGCATCATCCGCCAGCAAAAACTAACATGTCACTATGATAATTATGAACTATTTGTTGTATGTCATCATCATCATCATCATTACCAACCTGTAGACGTCCACTGTTGGACATAGGCCTTTTTTAGGGACTTCCAAACACAACGATCCCGAGCCGCCTGTTGCCAGCGGCTCCCTGCGACACGTTTAATGTCGTCAGTCCACCTGGTTGGGGGTCGACCAACGCTGTGCTTTCCGGTGCGGGGTCGCCAATCTACCACCTTGGGCCCCCAACGTCCATCAGCTGTTCGAACTACGTGCCCCGCCCATTGCCACTTCAATTCTGCGACTCGCTGAGCTATGTCGGTTACTTTGGTTCTTCTGCGGATCTCCTCATTTCTGATTCGATCACGCAGAGATACTCCGAGCATTGCTCTTTCCATCGCCCGCTGAGTGACTCTGAGCCTTCTTATGAAGCCCGCAGTACTGCGGTTGTATGTATTACATATTTAAACATCGGAAATTAAAAGATGGTTGGAAAAGAAGTACATTTTTGTAAAATACAACTTGTGATGGCAAAATAGAGATAAAGTATAGGCAAAAATGATGACGCCTCTGCGCCAGTCCGAGCTAATCCTAAAGCTCTCGACTCGGGCCCGTCTCTAAACTTGTATTAAACGCAGTTAAGATGTTCAAAGCAAATTATACGCTCCCAAAAGCACAGAAGTATTCGTTATACGAAATTGTACTCAACAATTTTAGCAGTTTTATCATAAAGATATTTTAAAAGACCTGTAGTTTAACTGACTTTCATTAACAAATGAAACTCAAGTGTAGACAATAAAATAAATTGTTCTCTTTGTTTTGAACTAACGGAATGGTAAACAAATAACAAAAAAGTAGCTTTTCTATAAATAGATAGGCTTTAAAAATTCCGATAAGTCAGTAATACTACCTAAAGTATAAGTTAATACTTCTAGGTAATGCATACTACTAATGACTGCCTCATGTTGTAAGATTATATGGCCGTTGTTACGTTGTCTTGAAAAATTTTTAACAAAAAATAGAACCGACTCAAAACGCACTAAAAAGTAAAAAATAACTGTGTCATTTAGTTACTTTTATTTACTTAAGCATATCTATGAACTTGGTGTTAGCAAGTTTAAGGAACATTTATTTAACGTAGTAAAGCAGTTTGTGGGTTCTAGGTACCGTCCTTAAAGTAGAAACCTTGGTTGGCACCGATTCCTAGATATGCTTAAGTAAATTATAGCAACTAAATGACACAGATATTTTTTAACCGACAAAAAAAAACGGAGGAGGTTCTCTATTCGACACGTATTTTTTTTTTATTATGTATGACCACGCATAACTTTTTACAGAGTTATCCGATTTTGATAATTCTTTTTTATTAGAAAGGGCATTACTTTTTAGTGCGTTTTGAGTCGGCTCTATTTTTTGTTAAACATTTTTATTTCTTACTTTTTAGTGATTTATCGCCACGTAACGTACTCGTTCTATACTGTCATAGTATATTATACGGCACTTGTAGCCAACAAGCTACCGATACTTACACAAAAACCGAAATCGCTGCAAGTGTGCCTATAAAATTTGAAGAGTTCCTTCAATTTTCCCAGGATATCAGCATCAGATCCTAACATCATGACAATGGGACCACCTTGGAAGTGTGCCCTTTCTAATAAAAAATAATTATCAAAATCGGACAACTCTGTAAAAAGTTATGCGTGGTCATACATAAAATATATATATATATGTCGAATTGAGAACCTCTTCCGTTTTCTTTCGTCGGTTGAAAATCGGGAACTTATGCTCTAGCACACTGTTTAGGTGCCATAATATAACGTTATGTAATAGTAAGTCAGCCGTAAAATCGTTTTCAATCTATACAAAGTCTCTGAGTTTAATAAAGATAAACGCTAAAATAGCTGGACTTGCCCGTTCACCGTTGAAAATGTCTGCAAACAACATTGCAGTGCTATCAAAGATTAACCACAGGTTCCGATGCGATCGAGGGCTACTACAACAAACACTATTTCAAACCAAAATGAAAACTCGATTAATTGCAGTGCATTTTATAAAACGAACAACAACAAGAGAGCTTTAATAACAAGTTCATAAATACAATAATATTTGGTTATTTTTTATTAACATCTGTACATCGGACACGGGTGTGAAACACCCGACTGTCTTTATATCCTCTTGACTATGAGCTTAAAATTTTAGTAGTTTCTTAGAACAAAGAAAATCTCTGTATTATTCCAAAGCCATAACAAGGATTCGAATCCAAGACCGCGTTATTAGAAACCACATAGGCTAATTACTGGGCCTACGAGGCAGTACAATACTACGTTGTGGCACTGAAAATAGATGTCTATACATTAAGGATAGTAAAGCGATCTTAGTACAATATGGCAGTTTCTCGATCATGGTATATTTTAAGTTTATAGTTTTTATTTATAAATATTAACAAAACATATTAAAATAACTTAGGTACTTACGGAACAACTATTAAAAAATGACACATTAATTCACCAGTTGACATTACAAAATCGACAACCCTATCGGATGCTGCACTGTACAAAACGGCTTACGAGATCAAAGAAGATTTTGATTAAAGCATAATTCTATAAAGCGATCGGATTAAATTACAGATACGCTACTTGTGCACAATGATATTCTCCATGTTATGGGTTATTATGGTGTTCTGTAACGGAACTTTTATTACTTTTTTGATGTAACTGCCATTACTTTAAGTTTAGGGTCACATCAATCATAATTATCAGCCTATTACCAGCCGAGTACAGAGCCTTTCGATCCAGTGGTTGAGTGGTTGAGTCGTCCAGTGGGCATCCTATGCGTCTTCGTCCTGGTTTGGGCTATGGAACAAGATAATGTGGATAAGTTTTTCTTTAAGAAAATTTCAGTACAATTCTAAGCTAACGGAAATTGGATCTGTTACACCTTCTTCAAAAGTAAATTCACAAAATGTACGTTCAGCCGTCCTTTCCTGTCATTATTATCATCATCTGATATTGATCGTTAAATATTCAAACATTAACCTATACTCACCAACTTACAATGGAGCAGCGTGGTGGATATGAACTTTATATTTCTCCACTATAAAAAGAGAGGTTTGGTCCTGTATTGCCGTTAATAGGATAATAACGATGATGATGTTGAGGCTAGCAGAGACACAGTCATTAAATTATCATCATCATCATCATCATTATCAGCCAATGGACGTTCACTGTTGGACATAGGCCTTTTTTAGGGACTTTCAAACACAACGATCCTGAGCCGCATGTGCCCAGCGGCTCCCTGCAACCCGTTTGATGTCATCAGTCCACCTGGTGGGGGGTCGACCAACACTGCGCTTTCCGGTGGGGGGTCGCCTTTCTAGCACCTTCGGCCCCAACGTCCATCAGCTGTTCGAACCACGTGCCCAGCCCATTGCCACTTCAGTTCTGCGACTCGCTGAGCTATGTCGGTTATTTTGGTTCTTCTGCGGATCTCCTCATTTCTGATTCGATCACGCAGAGATACTCCGAGCATTGCTCTTTCCATCGCCCGCTGAGTGACTCTAAGCCTTCTTATGAAGCCCGCAGATTATAATAATGATATAAATAGGGTTGATAATGATAAATTACTGAACTATGTTTGCAGTAGTAGGTCGAATAGTGCATCAAATATTAACATTGTGCTTATTGCATAATACGTTGGCACTGCAGCTCGCTAGCTCGCACAATCCTATCACACAGGCGGGGAATTTGTGATTGTCTCTAGAATTCAGACTAACAATATTGTGAGCAAATAACACCTACATGTTGTTAAATAATAATATGCTAGACTTCCTCTCTACAGATTTTGTTATTAGGGTTGCCTGTAGGGGTTGCTTGTGGCAATAAGGTCAAGCTTATTTAATTTGTAACGCTATGTAAATATTTAATTTGTAATAATATGCTATATCTATGTAAAAGAGTATAATATTTACAAGATCTTACTGTCTCTAGTCGGATATAGGGTATGTAAGGACGCCATGAAAGGACATGTTTTTTTATCGACTACAAGTTGGCCCTTGACTGCTATCACACCGGATGTTAAGTGATGATGCAATCTAAGATGGAAGCGAGCTAACTTGTTAGGAGCAGGATAAAATCCACACTCCTATCGGTTTCTACATGACATTGTACCGGAACGCTAAGTCGTTTGGCGGTACGTCTTTGTCGGTAGGGTGGTAACTAGCCACGGCGAAAGCCTCCCACCAGCCAGACAAAGACAAATTAAGAAAAATCTCAATCTGCCCCACCGGGAATCGACTTATAAATCCACCGCGCATACCACTGCGCTACAGAGGTCGTCAAAAAACACAAAAACACACGTGTATAATCAAACGAGCGACTGATACTGACTTTATTTATTTGTCATCACACTACGTCATATTTATTATTTTACCTACTTTCACAGTAGGAAGTTCCTTGTTCCTAGCTACACCCTGCCCGGTTAAGTATCTGCTATCCTTACTAATATTATAAAGGTGAAAGTTTATTTGTATGGATTGATGTTTATTACTTTTTCGCATAGTGAATCAATTTTGATGAACCTTTACCATACCGTAGTTCTATCAGAACACATATGGTACATTTTCCGTGCTGTCAAATTATATCCCAATAGTTCTTTATAGAACTGTAGTATAGTTTTTGCTCTTGACTTTACTTATACCATGTAAGTTATAAGCATTATATTATTTTGATTGATATTTCATTTTGTTTTTAACAAAAAAAGTCCCTTGCGACAAAAGCTAAGTTGTTAAAGCCAAGTAATAGTAGAATCTAAAAAAATATTTTCTTATTTTAGAAGTTACAGAAAGACACACATTTTACCACTTTGGAAGTATCTTTCGTGCAAACTATTCAGTTTAGAAAAAAATTATATTTAAAACCTCAATACCGTTTTAAAGACGTTTTGTGCAATTTGACCAAAGCTGTATTCGATATAGTATGTTTATAATACTTTCTCAAATTTAATTGACATTTATATGCAATCACCAGAGATTCCATAATGTACTTTCATTTACTTTTAATATGAGTATGATGAAAGGCTTCACAATAATATAGCTTACATATCTAATGCATGTTCTAGATAGATTTAGCTTAGTGCATCCATAATGCATAGATAGCAGTAATTAACGACTAAGCCTTCCTTAGCCAACTCTTGGGTTGTGGGTATAAACTCCGAATTCCCTCTTTTTTATGATTGAAATTTGGCTTTGTAGTGGACAAATAGGCGTATAATAATGAAGCTAACGTTTATGTTTGACACAAAATCAAAACGGTTAAAAATTATTACTGGAAGTTTTTAATTAATGTTTTAACCACTGAGGTAAGGAGGAATGTTTGGTTTATGGTTTTTGCAGTTGCTAATATAGAAGGAGACACAGTTAAGTTGTAAAAGGTTTATTATATCACATAAATTAATTCTCAGTTACTGAGTACCGATTCGAACGAGTATGTATAGTTTACATATTGTATATGTTTATTTTGTTAAATGAAAAAAAGTAACGAGTATATCATGTGAAAAAAGCTTCGCAACAGCAAAAGATTACACATTGTATATATTTATTTTGTTAAATGTAACGAGTATATCATGTGAAAAAAGCTTCGCAACAGCACAAGCTCTCAGACAACTTGCCTTTAACATACTTAGTTACTTTTTTTATCCATTATGACCATATATGACCTACGAACCCTTTCTCCACCAAATATTTAGGCTTGTGTAAGTAAGAATGTATTAGGAACGGGTAAAACAATAAGCCAGATATTAAACTCTAGATGGCGTGCACTTGATTTACGAGTTATGCCTTAAAATTATAAAATGTTGCAATAGATGTATCAACATTAATGATAAAGTATAATAGAGCCTATATAAAGTACGAAACAAAACCAAGCAGAAGTAAGTTACAATATTAATGTTTGCATTACGCGGTGTAATTACGTTGATTGCCTGCATCGGGCGAGTACAAATGTCGCTGCAACTGCAGTCGACAGTCGCTGTGTAAACTAGTCATTCTTTATTTCGTATTCAATTATAATTGTGCTATAGTAAATTCTGGCACAAACTTGGCAAATAACTAAAGAGACTTTAGCCAAAGCGAGTAAATACCAAATGTCTGTAGTAGTTTTTGAAGCTGAAATTAAGGGACAGAGTAAAAAAGGATGTGATAAGAAATTTAACCCAAGCGAAAGTCGCTGTTTAACATGTTTTTGGTCTAAAGTGGAAATAGGTAGGTCACATTCAGAGAGTACCAAATGGCCCCAAATAGTAACAAACTGGTACCCACAGGGTTTTAAACGGAAGCAAGGCAGACCGTCTTAAAGGTGAAGTGACGACATTGCCCGGAGGATTGGGAGCTTTATTTTATTATTTATATTTTATTATATTCTCACTTCTAATCGACATCAGTATTATATTCATCTACACACATATAAGCGAAATACCATTGACACTCGATTGATAATAACATAGTTTTACACATTTTGCGATGTAAACTGCTCTGCTATCTACTACCGCTAGTGGATTGATGTTAATGTTTTTTGGGCTTAGTTTTAGTTATACTATACAAACACTAAGCAATAATTCCTTTTGTAATTTTGATCGCAATTTATTATAAGAAATGTAGAGCATCGTAAAATTAGTATAAAATATTGCGCGGTCTATAAACTTGTAATATCTCATGTTAACTGCTAGCTTGAGATAGAAATTGTACCCGCCGGCGTACTGACTATGAGCACGTCGAGACTTTTCCACTGACGTACGAGATAGTTACTATACAAGGATACCCTTGTAACGTTTGTTCTTAATAGGTGCAGTAAAATTTCTTCATCATCATTATCAGCCTATACAGAAATTAAATATTATACAGAAATTAAATATTATACAGAAATTAAATATTATACAGAAATTAAATATTATACAGAAATTAAATATTACACATTATACAGAAGTTTTTTGTGTAATTATGATAGCCAGACTCATGAAGAGTGACGTACAATATATACAGTAGATTATGTAAGCGGGTAGTTGATAATTGCGGTTGAAACCGCGGGGCATAGTATCAAATAAAAGAGTATACATAGATAATCTCTGAGATTCACATCTTACAGGAACTTAGTAATATTATTTAAGGACTTCGTTTATTACTTTAATAAGAAGGTCCTTCAAACATTGCAAGCAAACGAACCAGTACTTACAGTCGTCCATTTCTTTTTGTCATAAATATTTGCAGTGCTTAACAAATCCTTTTGTTTCTCCGTGCATATTTGATGAGGCAAAGCTCTCTCGATAGTTGATTTATTCGTTTCCCAAGTGTTGTTTGCGTCTTGTGCATAATTTATACAACAAACTAATCTTCCAGACAGCGCTTTCTAAGTCTCGTATTTAGCAACATAACGTTAGTAGTAACAAATGTGTCAAACTTTGTTGGAGTTTATATCATAAATCCTTATACGAATTTAAGGTTTTGACGGCCTCTGGGGCGCAGTGGTATGCGTGGTGGATTTATAAGACGGAGGTCCTGGGTTCGATTCAGATTGAGATTAATTGAGATTTTTCTTAATTTGTCTTGGTCTGGCTGGTGGGAGGCTTTCGCCGTGGCTAGTTACCACCCTACCGACAAAGACAAATTAAGAAAAATCTCAATCTGCCCCGCCGGGAATCGAACCCAGGACCTCCGTCTTATAAATCCATTTACTCTAAATAGCCAGTTATTATTGACTATCTACATATATAATCTTCATTAAGGAATTATTTAATTTCTTTACATATATCTATATACCTATTCCATCTTCTAAAAAAATTGTCATAATAATGGTTTTGGTTAGTAAGAATTTTATTTCTCGGTGTTGTTGAAAGGTTGCAATACACTGATTTTCTCACAGATGAAGACTTTATTTAGCTTCAGAGCTAAATAAACTGCTAAATAAAGCTAAAACACCTTACGAAGCTTTCGCTTGGGAGATGGATCACAAGAAATGTCCTTAAACCAGTTCGTTTTTAAGGAGATTCCTAACCATGGCGACCTAACTAGCGGATTCATAAACTCTAAATTTTGGAGGAGGATTTTTTAAATTTTGAATAATCTCAAAAATTAAAAAAAAATAGCAATGAAAAGTGTACTAATAAGAGAAAAAAAACATTTAGGACAACATTTAATTATAATCAATTTCCAAGCGCCAACATTAATCAAGTTGTCTCATAAGAGATAAAACCTCTAAGTGTTTGTGAAACGGTCAACGTTCAGATGAATGGCGTCTCAAGATAATAAACCCGTGGATATAAATTGGACTATTAAGGATGGAACATTAAGCTCCATTCATAAATCTAGCTTATATCGCGTTTATTCAGACAAAAGGATGTGTTTAGGACCATAGATAAAATTATTAAAAAAAATAGATCATCATCTCCATAATATAACAGTCCTCTATAAGGCACAAGATTTTCTTAGGAGCGGCTGGTTTTTGGGGCTTAAAATTACCATACTGCTATAATGTAGCTTGACGGGCTTAGGGTAAAATGATCAGTGACGATCCGATTAACGTGCTTTCTATGGTAAGGAGATTTTTTTTCCCCGCCGGGAATCGAACCCAGGACCTCCGTCTTATAAATCCACCGCGCATACTATTGCGCCACGGAGGTCGTCAACATATATATAGATATAACATTAACAACTAGTGTGTGACATAATAAGGATTATCCGAAAGGAATTAATGATGAAAAGTCCTTTGCTTCTCAGACCAATTACTTTACTAACAAAATTGTTAGACAAATGAACATCTTTTTATAATTACCCGAGGACGAGTCGTTAAAATACTATGCAACTCCATTTTAAGATATCATGACCAATGTTTTAGTGTTGGGAACATAATAGTTTTACACCCCTGTGTCTCGGAAAATACATTAAGCCTATGGTGTCGATTTAGTGTTTGCTTTGGTGGTTATTGTTATCAGCACTTGACAATGGTCGAGATGATGACGACGATCATGATCATATCAATGATGATCAATAATAATTAATCTTAGCAAAATCGATTTTGAGATGCCTTACTATAGGTACGACCGAGCGTCAGTTCTTGAAAACAGCAGTGCGTTGCTCTACTGGGATCGAACAATTATCACTGATAGGCATATTGTAGCCAATAGACCTGATATAGTAATAATTGATCGATCAACTCGCCGTGCAATGATTGTTGATATTATAATCTGGTGAAAGCTGAAAAGGAAAAAGTATCAAAATACTTGGACCTTGCTCATGAGATTACCGTCATGTGGAATGTTGATTCAACGATGATTGTTCCTATAATCGTTTCAGTCAACGGTCTTATAGCGAAAAGCTTTGATCAACATCTTAAAAAGCTTTCGCTTAGTTGTTGGATCAAGGGTCGGATACAGAAAGCGGTTATTCTTGAAACGGCGCGTATTGTGAGGAAGTTCCTCACTCTGGAGCCCTGACCACCGGTTGCTTGGACCCCCGGGCCCCGAAGAAGGCGGACTGGATTTTTTTTATAAATTTTTAATAGTGTTTTTTATAATTGTTTTATAAGCATTGTTGAAAACTTAAAAAAAAGGAAAATAAATAAATGATATATTAAAAAATCTTAGCAAATGTATCTAGCAACTTATAAAAATCCCTAAAAGCCTATTAAATTCAGTAAGTCCGTAATAAAGTAAAAATATTATTCATTAAGCGTTGACCCAAATGAAGCAAACTCCACTCGAAACTCGAATTAATTAATGTTTCAAATATATAATTTCAACTTCGTTAAAAGCGGCAACGCGTTCATCATAATATTTTTTATGGCGCTTTAAGTAAAATATAAAACGGTTTCAGGTTATATTGAGAGTAACGCGCGACGGAGCGTCCTTTGGGATAATTTGTTATTTTTAACAAGAAAATAAGAGCGACTCTAGATATCGCTTGTCTGTTCTTATACTAATATATTAGCGGACGCCCGTGACTTTACTGGCATGAAAATTGGTAAATCCTAGTTTCAGCCCTTTTGGGATAAGTATTGAAAAATCCTTTATTTGCTTACTGGCTTAACCACTTCTTAAACAGGATTTGTTTTTATCGTCTACAAGTTGGCCCTTAACTGCTATCACACCTGATGTTAAGTGATGATGCAGTCTAAGATGAAAGCGGGCTAACTTGTTAGGAGTGGGACGAAAATCCACACCCCTTTCGGTTTCTACACGACATCGTACCAGAACGCTAAATCGCTTGGCGATACGTCATTGTCGGTAGAATGGTAACTAGCCACGGCGAAAGCCTTCCACCAGCCAGACCAAAACAAATTTAAAAAAATCTCAATATGCCCCGCCGGGAATCGTACCCAGGACCTCCGTCATATAAATCCACCGCGCATACCACTGCGCCACGGAGGTCGTCAAAACTATTTAGATTATTAATGAGCATTCTCTCACCCATATCAGACGCCTGTTTCGTTATTACAACGATGCAAACCCGTCTACCATAAGTATTGCTGGACCGAATTTAATGATCTTTTAATTGTTGGTCGTTCTTAATCTTAGCTTTGAATAACTGTTAATCATCGAAATTTTTATAAAAAAATCCATACCTTAGGAATACCTACTGAAAGAATAACTAAGTTTAAAAACTTGTTTAAGCCTGTATCAAAGTAAAGTAATACAAATATTCATATACCTACTTTTAATATGTCAACATAATAAATTATATTTAAGTAGGTAGATACCCAGATGATTCCACATAAACTCGACAATTTTATGTACAAAATTTAATATATTTAAAAAGTTTCAGAAGCTTAAACCTAAATAGGAGAGCATTAACTGAAGTTGATACATAAAAATGCGAATTTATATTCGCAAGGCGCTTAAAATAAAACATTTTCATCCGTATATTTTCGCTGGTGACCTGTTTTGTTGAAGAATCAGAATACAACAAACAACTGTAGTTTACATAATTTTTGCTGTAAAGAAAATCCTCATGAATATTTTTTGGGCCGAAAGTTTTCCATACCAAAGGAAGAATCCCTAACTCATCAACATTTTGTTCCGACTTGAGCCAAGTCAAGGCATAATGCCAAGAGTTTAAGCCCAGTGTAAATACTCCTGAACGTCTTGAATTATGTTCCTCAAAGATATTTAATTAGTTTGTTTTTCCAGTTCAATTCCCGTTGTTAAGTTTGTTTGTGATGAAGTTAAGACGAGCTCGTTTCAGAAATGAACATAAAAATGTTGCATCAATTGAGTAGATACATAATTTCTCATCAAAATCAAGTTCAAGGTTGATTTTCACTGAGACTTTGCCTAGTTAGTCACAACACAAACAAGTCAGACACAAGGCATAACTCCTCCGTGCCAATTAGATAGACAGCCTTATTGGTCTAGTGGTGGTGGAGTCGGGAAGTTGGTGATGTTACACCCTTGATTGATGGCATAATTATGTATTTAACTTGTATTTTATCAAATTAATATAATCATTATTAACTGGCTTTGGAATTAAATCATTAAATTTATTTCATTGAATCAAATATGAGGATACACATCCAGTTTTGCGGAAAATGCAAATTAAATATTAATATTATATTCTTGATTAACTGTATTCAGGGACTGAAATACTGGGAACAGGGTAGAATATAAGGATGTTAATATTTTGTGAAGATTTGTTTTATAAAATTTATCGATGTAGACATACGCATCGTTATAAACGTGAAAAATTATGATAACTAAAAGAAAATACACGTCCTCTAGTTTGGCATAAAAATCATTTTGTCATGAGACCAAAATCTTCTATCTACTATGTGACACCCAAGAAATTCCAATAAAACTTTACAACGTCTGACGCGAACTTTTACAATGGAAAACTTATCGGCAACTTTTATACTTATTTGTTTTTGTTAAAGACGAATTTCTATTAAAGTTTAACATGGAACTTTACATCAAACAGGTCATTTAAATAACAAACCCCACTAAAAACATTTTCACATCAAGGAATGTTAAAGAGAATGAATCATCAATATAAAAAGTTATAAAATCTCATGGAGAGCAAAAGCTCACATAGTTCACTAACTCTATTATAGCTTATAGTGTTCTCCGTAAATTAAACCCAGGTCCTTCGTAGCACATACCGCTGCACCAAGGAAACCGTTATCGTCTTAAGTTCTCTACGAATGCAACATCTAAGTCATAAAGTATGTTTGGCTATTGCGATAAAACATCTTAAAAGTGTATTCCAAAATGTATTCAGTTAGACTTACCTAAAAACTTAATTTAAATAAGTAACGTACTATTAAATTAGATTGATTTTGTGATAAACGGAATTCCAAACACTTAAAGAGGAAACTTTTAAATAGGTCCGACATGAATGAGACCATAGTGAGCGAATAATTGGATTCAATTCAATAGAGCTCTAGTCACGTTTGGGCCGGCGGCTATCCTGCAGCGATGGGACGATTGGTACTAAACGATAAATGGCCTTTCTTTTCAAAACTTTATTGGATACCTGATGCCTGCCACAAGGCTTTGTAAGAAATTTTATCACTATCAATATCATATCAGCGATGGGTAGTCATGACCTACGGTACTGTAACGTGGACACTGACATCGAGTCTACGATCTTCAAGTTACTCTGTGCTACGGAGATAGTGATTCGACAAATAACTAAAGTAGCCGTTATAGCGCTCAGAGTACTTCGAAGTGACAGTAAGAGTCGGAGTCGGAAGGTCCTGAAGTCGGAAGGTCCTCCAACTAGATGGAGCGACAAAATTCGGAGGATGGCTGGCACCAATCCGATACAATAACCAGCAATAGAGTGGATTGGTGCTGCTTCAACCTATGTTCAGCAATGATTGAACCGACGTAAAAACAGTGGTGTTTTTTGATGTGTCTGTCAATTAATAAACCGATTACGATAAAGTTATTTTTTGAAACCAGACATGTTCAATGCGGCCCTTATAAATTTGATATATATGAATGAAGGTCCAAAGATTTATGCGATAAAGCTACGATAAGTAAATCTTTGGATATCAATGTTACTATTACGGTGCAAACTAATTCTGACGTCACGTTTCACGGAATATAGTGCACTAGCTGGCACTGCTTCTTGGTTTTGTGGAATTCTTGGTAATTTCATGTCGCTGTATTGTAGCGGGATTTTCAAAAGTTTCAATCATCGTCACTTTTAAGGATAATGATGAGAATGACACCAAAATCCCTATTTTCTGAATTTAATCATATCGAAATTATATCAGAAAGGTATAAAGCGATAAGATAAAGTAGGAAGTCAACGTAATATAGCAGTAATAATCAAAATACGTCTTAAGTAAAATTCAACAAGTAAATAAAAATATAATAACACACTATTAATAAAATCCATTTAATGCCAACCACATTTCTTTGAAGCCTGTCACAAACAAAAATCGTTTTATTTTCGAGTGCCGTATGTTTCAGTTAGTAAATAGTACGCACGTTTTTATTATATGAACGTTTCTCTTTTATTTGTGTTTAATTTTTACGTTCGTTAAAAACAAACCCATTAAGATTTTTTATTAATTAGTATAAAACGGACGGACCAAGCAGATGACCCGCTTGATGTTAAGTGAAAAACCATCGCTTATATACACACACATTTGATGGCCTCCGTGGCGCAGTGTTATGCGCAGTGGACTTATAAGACGGAGGTACTGAGTTCGATTCCCGATTGGGTCGATTAAGATTTTTTTAATTGGTCCAGGTCTGGGTGGTGGGAGGCTACGGTCGTGGCTAGTAACCACCCCAGCGACAAAGAAACACCGTTTTAGCGTTCCGGTATGATGTCGTAAAGAAATCAAAAGGGGTGTGGATTTCATCCTACACCTAACAAGTTAGCCCGCTTCCATGTTACATTGCATCTACCCTGAACGGATCGTGGAATTATTCTTAGCTTTGCTTTTTTCCAAGAAATTATCAGTACATTCTAGGTCCTGAAAGTACGTTAAGCCATCGATCACGATCACTATCATCAACATCTAATAGTGATCGTTCAAGAATTAAACATTATCACGCTAGGCCCGCCAACCCGTATAATAGCTACGTGGTGGATCGAAGTTCCATGTCCCCTTTTCTATGAAAAAGGTGCTGTAATGCGCTGTAAAATAAGCCGATAATGATGTTCGCGTACAGATTAAAAATCCAACAAAATAAATTCTATATGATTTCAAAAGATATGTAATAGAATTTATCTGTCTTCTTTGACCTATCTCCGTCCTCAACATTGATATATTGTGACGTTCCTAGCTCCGGATGGAATTCCGTGAAATCATTCGAGACTTCGCGGAAGCTTTTAGATACGTATTACTGTTATATATACCGGAATGTGAATATATCCGAATATGTTTACACCTAATATTTCTCAAATATTTTGTAACTTAACGCATACGTTATCTTGTTTCAGTTTATGGCAACCTATATAGGGTACCACTGACTGAGTATTGACTCATCACGAGATGTACACTTGATTGACATAAAATTTAGTAAAGTTACTCATTCAGGCGCGCAGTGGATTTGTGATGGACATTCTGGCTTCGATTCCCGGCGGGGTAGATTAAGATTTTATTATTTGGTCCAGGTCTGGGTGGTGGGAGGCTACGGCCGTGGCTAGTAACCACCCCAGCGACGAAGAAACACCGCTAAACGATTTAGAGTTCCGGTATGATGTCGTAAAGAAACCAAAAGAGGTGTGGATTTCATCCTACTCCTAACAAGTTAGCCCACTTCCATCTTAGCATCACCACTTCCCATAAAGTGTGACTGCAGTCAGAGACTAATCTGTTTATGATAATAAGTCAGAGGTTATATAGGCTCTACGACATTATATTATTATTAAATATTATAGGACAATTACACTATTTATCGCTATAATTAGTCTTCAAATTTTGAAGGCAGTACAGCGATTTCGGTTTGTACCGGTATCGACGTAGCTTGTGCTACGAGTGCTATAATAAAACCCACAAACTGCTTTACTACGTTAAATAAATGTTCCTTAAACTTGCTGGCACCGACTTCATAGATATTAAAGGAACTAAATGACACATGTTTTGAGTTGGTTCTATTTTTTGTTAAAAATTTATATTATATTTATTATACATATACTTATAATATATAGATAAACACCCAGACACTGGAAAACATCCATGTTCATCAATCAAACATTTGTCCAGGTGTGGGAATCGAACCCACAGCCTAGGACGCAGAAGCAGGGTCACTACCCACTGCACCACTCGGCCGACATTATAGTGTGTTATTATGCGTAATGTACTCGTAATTACGTGTGAATCCAACACATTCCGTTGTCCCGTTATCCATATAAAACGAACAAATTAGATTAGCATTAAAAATAAATTCACACAAAACGTGAGTATTTAAGAAATGCTTTGTAATTAAATCAAATTATTTCCGCAGCGAGAGAATTTCACAAATTCAATACCGGGGATCTAATTAGACGTTGGAGTGAACGGTTGGTTTGTTTGATAACACGAGAATGGAGTTGAATGAAGCGAGAGAGTCTCAGACAGAAGATGTTTAATAGAAATGGTAAGTCCTTTTAATTTTGCATCAATTAATTATACCCGCATTGGAGCAGCGTGGTGAGATTACGTTTCTTATCAACTCTCCTCTAAAAGGAGCGAAATCTAACTTATTTTTTAATAAACTCCCTCCTAAACGGAGAAACATCTGTATAGGTGATAGGTAAGCCATTCATAAACTATTTATGATAATGATGATGATGATGATGAATGGTTGAAAATCCTAACTTATATTATAAATGCGAAAGTAACTCTGTCTGTCTTGCTTTCACTCTACAACTACTGAACCGATTTAAATGAAATTTGGTACACAGTCAGTCTAGAGCCTGAAAAAGGACAAAGGCTACTTTTAATTGCGAAAAAAGGGTTGTAAGGGGTTAAAGGGGGGATGAAATGTTGTATGAAAGTATCGTCATTTTGAAAGCTTAAAACCTATTTCTTAGGCAGTTGATTAGATATTAATAAATATGACATTCATCCTAATCCTAACTATAATATTATAAATGCGAAAGTAACTCTGTCTGTCTGTCTTGCTTTCAGTAAGTCTAGAGCCTGAAAAAGGACATTGGCTACTTTTAATTCATAAACTATTAATGATGATGATGATGATGATGATGATGATGATGATGATGAATGGTAGAAAATAATGAAACATTTCTTAATTAGAATAATTAATTTCCACAAAAAAAAACATATACCTGGCCTTGTCTGGCCAGTAATTTCTTCTACTATTATACCATGCACAGACTGCTTAAAAGTACTTGTGGCGCCTTCGAGCCAAGTTTTTTTCCTGGTCAAGCTTTTATAGTGGAAAGCCCAGATCTGGTGTTAAGTGGAAACCATCGTCATGCAAGGAACACGATGTCCTGACCTCAGGTGTTAAATTTCACGTGGCTGTAATTGCACCGACAACTGAGCACTGACACACAGCAATACTGGGTTAATAAGCTTTGGGTATAAATCTGCTTTGATTAAGTACTTCCCTAAAAGATCTCTACCCCGAAGACCTCGCTCTGTCATTATGTTTCCAGTTCCGACTTTGTTTTTTATAACACAGCTGTACCTAATTTAAAATTCCGTTTTTCGTTAATTAGTTACATAAATTTTCTTTGTACTGAAATGGTACTAAGATATTAATTATGAAGTACATTTACTACTAAAATATTAACGATGAAGTACATTAATTTTTTATGTTTCTCTTTAGAGACGCATAAACTAGATTTTTTAAATCTGAGTACCCTAAAGAACTTTGGAGAACTAAAATAAATAAAAAAGAAAATCATGAAAAATTATTGTATTTTATCGTTTATATTTATGTAGTAAATGTACCTACCTACTTCATAATTAATATCTTAGTACCATTTTTGACTTATAAGACGGAGGTCCTGGGTTCGATTCCTGGCGAGACAGATTGAGATTTTTCAAAATATGTCTTGGTCTTGTTGGTGGGAGGAGGCTTTCGCCGTGGCTAGTTACCACCCTACCGACAAAGACATACTGCCAAGTGATTCAGCGTTTCGGTACGATGTCGTGTAGAAACCGAAAGGGGTGTGGATTTTCATCCTACTCCTATCAAGTTAGCCCGCTTCCATCTTAGATTGCATCATCACTTAACATCAGGTGTGATAGCAGTCAAGGGCCAACTTGTAGTAAAAAAAATTAATTAACACAAACTACTACTAGTAGGGTATTAGTGCCTTTTATGATGTGTGAGAGGTATACCTCTTCAGTAATTAATTCATCAAGGCCGCAGCCTTGAGTGATCTAGTCGTACTTGCAGGTACTCAAGTTCATGCGATTCTACTTCTTATAACAGAGTAGGTATTTCATGACTGCCTCAAAAGCTCTACTATACTCACCATTAAAATAATATAAAAAATGTTTACGATTCCCATTTTATAATTAAGACAATACAAATAAAAAGTTATGTACTACAATAAAAAATATCAACAATGAACGTTGCCATAAACTGCTATCATAAAACATAGCACCTAACCGAAGTTTACACCGGCGTAGCTATCAAATTTTATTGAGCACTTCGAATTTATTTATACGGAAATATCTTAATAATTCTGTTAAAGAAAGTTCACCGTGACACCTCAACGTATGCGATAAAATCCACGAATATAATGTACTAAAAACTCACCGCGTAAATTGGGAAAATTTCTGTGGTAAGTCATCGGTATTCAAAAGTACTCGTAATAAAATATTACAATATTTTGATGGCTCGTGTGTTTTGTAGCAGAATAATTTGATTATATTTGAACAATGTTTTTGCAGAAAAATTATTATATTTTGTTTATGAAGAATACTACAATAGAAACAAAATACAAAGTGACAATAAGTGACAATTGTACATTCCACAGTCAACATCTCCTGGGAATGATTTGGCCGAAACGTACGTTGTAGCTCCCGCCGACCCAAGAATAAAGGTCTTTTTCCTTTGGATCCTTTACTTTAAAAAATATTAAATTTATTTTACAATAAAGCATTGTAAAATAAATTTAATATTTTTATAAGTAAAGTCCAAAGTGTTAAGGAAAGTGTTATGTTATTCAACCAAGTGAAAATTAACTCGAAGGGCAGTTTGAACGAGAGAATTCTTGCAAACTTCTAAATTATATAAATCTTATTTGGGCCATTTCTTCCCGATTGACATTTTGTCAGATTATAGTAAATTTAATATCATAAAAAAGGAAATGATAAAATTACAAGATGAGCAAACTTTTAACTAATTTTCTACTAATCAAGTATTTCTTAAACAGCCATTTAAGTAAATTGTATTTACTTATTTGTAAATATCATTACAGAGCCCGGCTTAAGCCCATGAGAATTACCCATGTCTAAACTTCAGGATAAGATAAATTCACAGCAGATATTGTTACGATAAATACGTATTTTAATGTTGATCCTAAATAACAAGGCAAATTCTAAGTGATCTTTTAGTAAATAATCATTTGTTTAAATATAAGGAGAAGAATTAGTGAATATTGCCAGCTGCTTCTATTGAATTAGTAAACTTTTCTGTACCAGATCGGGACCAGATTTAATGACCAGGATCCGGATCAGACCTTCATTCTTACAGGAGTGAAGATATGGGTCTAAACTACACGCTGCTTTAATGCTAGTTGTCGGACCTTGGGTGACATCATTTACACGTGTTATTAACTGACAGCTTAACATGCACACTAAGGCCTGTGCACCAAGATTTCAGTTATGATAACCAACGGTTAAGATAACTTTACTATAAATTTACGGTTCATGACAATCCGTACGCCGGTTAAGGACGTAAGCCCGGTTAAAATAACCGCCCGGTTTACGTCCTTAACCGGCGTACGGGTTGTCGTGAACTGAAATCTTGGTGCACACAGGCCTAAGACACGAGGGTGTTAACAAAATTTTCTTAGAAGTAAGAAAGTTGCTGAACTCTGATTGTCGTAATTCAAAACCATACAGATAAACCAATAGCTAGGCTTACAAAGGCACGTATGATTCGACTCAACAAGACCAAACTGCCTCAACCTACACCTTAGTAAAAATATATGCCCCAAGGAGCACTAAAGAAGATCGTTACCGAAATTGAGTTTAAGTTCTTAAACGCTGTAAAAGGAGCAATTCCACAAAAACGACAAGGCGATAGTTACTTACCTTTTGTGCTCCCGACTTGGAATATTACACAAGTTAGGAGCACCTGATTAGCATCTTAATGATGTACTTGCTCTATTTCCCGGTAATCTTTTATACGTGAGAGAAAGTCGCCTCTCGACTCGACTCGCGGAAGTTTGTATTAAAACTGGTGCAAGGGTTCAAAACTCAATTAATGTTCCTTGCGATTGCTAACTAGGCCACGATCTCTCTTTACTTAAATTCTGTAGAAAGGCTGGAACGATTGTAAAACCGAGGGTATGACGGAATAATGCAACGATCAAGAATACACAAGGAATGAGTTACAAAAATCCTTGCTATGTTAAAAGTTATGATAGTTTTTAACAGAACAAGCTAATCTATACATATAATATCTAATATACTCGTATAATATAGTTATACAACCAGACATGTGGCATGATATGGCCTAGCATTAGGCTATAGGTATAGCTTCTGATACTTGATATATTACGCGATGAAACCGATTTATAAATAAACTGAACATAAAACATAAGAAATGTTTTTAAATTAATGTAACGAGATCATTAAGGCTTGTGTGCACCAACATTTCGGTTATCATAACCAACGGTTAACATAAGCTAAACGTAAAATTTACTGTTTACGACAACCCGTACACCGGTTAAGGACGTAAGCTCGGTTAAAACAACCGCCCGGTTTACGTCCTTAACCGGCGTACGGGTTTATTTTTTTTTTTTATAATGGCTCGGAGCATGTCGGAGTGTTTACACCATTCTTGCTCTCCTGCCAACATGCGTGCCACGAGGTTTCGGGGCGACACCCACGCACTCAAAAAGCGCGTGCCTAGGAGTATCTATCTCGCCACAGAAGTAACAGCTTTCACTCGGTGCCTTACCTATAGCGAAGAGGTACGTATTAAATACCCCATGTCCACTTAACGCCTGAGTCACCCACCGGTCTACTTCGCCGTGCTCCCTCGTATGCCACCTTTTAAGATTGGGGATCAGCTCTCGTGTCCAGGTCCCTTTTCCTATTCCCAACCACTCATTTTCCCATTCGTTTAGTATGCTTCTTTCACTAACTTCGCTATAGGAATTAGCCCCGATATAACCAGCACCGTTTCTGTGGAAATGAGTCTTCTTTGTACTCTCTCTAACTTTTTGCGGTAGAGCTCCACTTTCATGGCGTTGGTAAACAGTGGCGATCCATAAAGAATTACGGATTGTGCTACGTAGGCATAAGTCTGCAAAGAGCCTCGGCTTGCTTCTGCGCTTTATGGGATACTTCCTCAATATGCTTTTTAAAGTTTAAATTTTTGTCAAGCCATATTCCTAAATATTTCACGTTATCCTTAGGGATTACTGTAGCGCCTTGAATTTGAAAAGTGATGGGGGTCAACTTTCGCCTTCCGCTAAACACAACCGCCTCTGTTTTCTCTGGAGCTAGAGCCAGATTTTTTTCATGCATCCAAACTTTTATCCGTTCTAGTGCTCTATTTGCTCGAGTCATTAGAGCTGCTTCAGATTTGGCCACTATCATCACAGCTAAGTCATCCGCAAATCCCATCGTTCTTCGTGTTTCAGCTTAAACACTATCCCTGTGGTACTCCGCTGCTGACAGGGATTGTCTCCCTCGCCCTGGAAAACCTCTCTTTCTGATTTCTAGGAGGATTTCTTTAAAAGCATTCCTCACGTCGAGGCAGATCAGGGCGCATAGCTTCCTGGTTCTTTGTGTACCTTGCATTGCTTTCGTGGCCGTTTCTACTACCCTTTTTACAGCCATTAACGTGGATCGACCTCGTCTGAATCCGTACTGATGGTCTGAGAGACCACCGTGGTCTGGTAGCAGCTTTTCTACTCTGTTTACTAGCAATCTCTCCATTAGCTTCCCGTAGCAGTCAAGTAGGCCCGGTCTATATCCCGTTGGATCATCTGCCGGCTTGTTAGCTTTCCTAAGCAGTACTAGGGTCGCTGTTTTCCAGGATGCGGGAAAAATTCCTGATTTAAATGTCGCATCTATGATCCTCCTTATGTTTTCCGGGATGGCTGATACCGCTAACTTAACGATTTCTGGACACAAAAGATCGGGCCTGGCGCTTTTTTAATTGAGTCCTTCTACAGCAATTTTAATCTCCTCCGCTGTTACTTCTGGAATTTGAGTTACGTCAGCAATTACTCTGCCAAAGTTCTTATGCGATGGAAACAATATCTCCACTACGGATTTGATGAGATTCATTTCTAAGCTCGGCGGGTTCCGTCGAATTTTGTTAGTGACAATTTTATACCCTAATCCCCAGGTGTCTTTATCAACCTCCTCGCAGAGTTTTTCCATTCTTCTTGTTTTGCCCTTATTATTTCTAACTGTAAGTCTATTTTGGCAGTTTATTATAACAGTAAATTTATAGTAAAGTTATGTTAACCGTTGGTTATGATATCCGAAATCTTGGTGCACATAGGCCTAAATCTAGATTGCCACTCAAAGTTAACACACGGTCGAGGAAAGGTTTACTAGTCACGTAAAAGTAACATAAGTTTCTTTATTCACACTAAAACTGTATAAAGCTCCACTCCACGGAAAAGTGACTCTTGGAGGTTTTATCTAGTAGGTACAATTATTATTGTTGTTTGCTTTGATTGATTAATCCTACTACTATTATAAAGGCGAAAGTTTGTATGGATGTTTGTTACTCTTTCACGTAAAAACTACTGAATGGATTTGAATGAAACTTTACCACAATATAGCTTATACATCAGAATAACACATAGGCTACATTTTATACTGAAATTCCCACGGGAACGAGAACTACGCGGGTGAAACCGCGGGCGTCCTCTAGTACAGATTAAAGCGAGAACGCGACGCGATGCGTCAGGATGCTACGTGACACGACACGTGTGAGTGTGACCATTACGTCGCCGCCGCCAACTGCTACATACTCGTAAGATGCAAGTAGTCAGTGTAAAGTTAAAACTAAGTTTGTGGGGTCCCCCCCTACACATCAAAAAAATAAATTTGCGTCCTCTAAAAAACGCAAGGTAAGGCCTACAAAATGTAACATTTCAATGGACTATAGGGAATGTCGTTGTTTTGATTGCGTTCGTCGCGTTGGCAGCTTCGCGTCGCTTACGCAGGAGAAGTCAAAGTTAATTCATTTCTTAAAGATAAAAAGTAACAAATACATATATTTAACCAAAAAAAGAAGTTCAAATGCACCTAAGACTGTCATCCTCCCTAGTTAAAAAATTAAAAACAAATTTGTCGTACAGAAAGCATACCAAACGTTCCAATACCTTTTTGTTAAACTATTTACTCTCAGAAACCCGCAGGAACAGTAAATAACTGGACGCAATAAATATATAATTAGGTACATCCACGTCGTATTTTTACAACTTTCAGCACTTCACAAATAAACTTTTCCTCTTGTTGTCTAGGGCGTATCTGCTCGTAAATATTTAAATGGGTCGCTCTGTTGTCTGAAACACAGTTAAGCTATACATTAAAGTTTGAGCAAAGTTAGTAGACTCGCTGCGACCTGGTAAAGGATACTGCAATGGACACAATAGTGACTGTTTTTTTTATATAATTCTATTAGTCGTAGTCTATTGAAACTAGTGACTTTTATATAAACTGTTTGACTATCATAACGGATGGAAAGCAATGATGGGGTCAATGTCAATGTCCGCCAAGAATGCCTATTCACTCTTGTCTTGAAGGTGTTTAATGAGAAGTGAAAATATAGATGTCGAAGGACATTTCACTCTTAAGCTGTATTTTTTGATTATCATATGGCAGATATGAAGAAGTAAAGTTTACTAAAGAGTAAGTCCACCAAACAGGTTTATACAGAACCCTACAAAACGAGTGGACTGTGAGCCCTTGACCATTTTTAAGAATAACATGGAGTTATCACAAGAAACACAACTTCTCAATGCGCATGCCGAGCGTAAGTCGAACTAATGCTTATTTATGCTATTAACAATTATTATTTACCGATACCGTGAAGCATTTATCCATAATAATAATTTATCGATAGGTGTTTAAATTATGAAGAAGCTAGTGATGTTATTTATGACGATGCTTTATTACCGTTATGGGTAAATTATTAATTTTCACCGAAACATAATTAACTGGCCAATGTTACTGTATACCCAAAATGATGACGGGAGTAATTAAATGTTCATATATTACGGAATAATAAATAGCGCCTTAGTTAACTTCATAGCTGAATGGATCATCATCATCATCATCATTATCAGCCTATTAGCGGCCTACTACAGGGCCAGGCCTCCCTCCTTATAGGAGAGGGGATATGGAGCGTACACCCACCACGCTGCTCCAACGCGGGTTGGCGGGCTTAGGGTGATAATGTTTCATTTATTAACGATCACTATCAGATGTTGATGATATTGACCGGAACCGACGGCTTAACGTGCTCTCCGAGGCACGAGGGTGCACCACCAACTTCCAAACTCTGGGCTTGGAATGTACTGAACATTTCATAGAAGAATGAAAAAGCTCAGAATTATTCCATGACCCGACCCAGGAATCGAACTCAGGACCAAGTGATCGAAGCCACATAGGCTAACCACTAGACCAACGAGATAGTCTCTAAATGGATAAAATTTATCAAATCTGGACATGAATTAGTTCGATTCCCATCTTTGGTCCATTTTTGGATTACTTATCATCTGAATTGTTGTCTAGTAAAGGTCTTTGAATGGCTAGATACTACCCTGTTATTATCAATGACGTAGACACCTACCATGTGCTTACAAACATGCGGAATTCGCCAAATGCCGAAACCGAGCATTTTGTTGGAAACTCGTGATTCGTCGAGCGATGTGCGTGTATTGAAATACGTACTCGTATAAATAACTGTGTATGGAGACGGCACGGCATTTGGCGAACACGGCGTCATTACCTTGGTTCGGTATTGCAGAGCATTAGTTGCTGAACTATTGTAATTTATTAAACATTCGGCATTTCGCGAATCCCGAATGTATAGATACGGCTTTATTTTATCAGGTATTAACATTAACAATCAAAAATATTGTGTTATTAACACTTTAAGGTGAGTGTAATAATTCTAAACTAATTATTATTTGTGTCATTATTTGAAATTAGATCTATTTTTCCACAGCTATGAGTATCAAATGATTCTTATTTCCTCACAACAAAAATGAACTCTATATTTGCAGACATAAATATCAAAATGCGTTGCCCATGTTAGGATCTTTACGTCCCTTTTATGTAAAAAAATCTAAAAAGCAACTGGCGATTCGATTATCTCGATTATTGAACTGAACCACTTTGAAGATTGCTTTTTTTACGCATATCTGAATATATCGTGAATATAATATAAACATTAGGGCTGTTCGAAATAAGAAGCAATATGGGCTAGAACCAAACAATCCGCCCCTTTATAGTTTTCGATTTAAAACTTTATTATTGTTTACCAATAATATTACGGGCCGTGTATGGAATGGTTTTGGTAAAAATCTTAATTTTCCAGTACAAATTGACTAGGTCGAAATTGATTCTTAGGTTTTTTTTAATAACAGTCTTAAATTATTGAAAAATGACTACTAGGCTTTTTTTTTTAACTTGAGATCTGACAGTAATCGTTAAGTAGTGAAACTTTAACCATTTATCCCCATGCTTCCTTTTCACCCGCCCGCCAACTCACATAGGAACAACGTGGAGGGAGTAAGCACCATATCCCCTCTATATTGTCTAGCCCTATAATGGGCCAATTAAATAAGCTTATAATGACGACAATATCATAGTTACCCTTATTTATAAACTTAGTACTCTGCAACTTGATATTTTTATTTATGTTTACAATTTTCAAAATACTAGTTTTCTTTGTTAAATCTTATATAGTATAACTATACAGGTATGCATAAATAGACATATCTTTACATAACCCATGCTACATCGTCAGGCTACCCACCCCACTGCGCTGTCCAAGACTTGACAGACATTAAAACTAGAGTTTCCTTAATATTAAGACAAATATAAAGGCCAGCCCTAAGCATACAGATTGTGAGTTTGTGAGCGTGTTCTCTCCGCCGGGCATAGATGTAAAAACGTATATTTTTCTCTCATTCCAGATCGGAACCAGACAAACCGCTTTTATGGTTGTTTTACTGTTTGCAATTTAACTTGAAACGTTACACCCGAGGCGGACGAAATGTAACGTTTATACGTTGACTGATACGATATCGGTTACGATTCTGCTGTCCAGTATTCGTAAATATCGCGAACTCTGAAATTGTGAAAAAAGTCGCCCCGTCCAAAATAACATATTCAAATAAAATAAACGTTACTTACAACTTATTTAATTGCTGTCAAGAATATGTTTTAGTAGACCGTGAGATTTCAAAATTTACTGTTGTTTAGAACAATTTTTCATTAATTTTATAAATAAAGTAATTTGTTTTGGTGCTCCATTTAAGGGCCTCACAAAATATATCCGACTCAATATAACCTTATATCGTCTTTAGATAATAATTATAAATAAATAGATTATTATTGAATATCCAGAGACAGAGTATAATAAAACTGAGGTATGTAAATTTTTATTTGTTAAATTTTTCTTGCGTATTTTAGTTAGCTCTGGCAAACTTCACGTACAAATCCACAAAGTCGTGTTATCATCTACAGCAATTCCTATGATTGACGTCATGTATGTGAAAGGATTAAATAAATTAAAATCATCGAGTGGTAATCATAATAAAATATGATTGTGGTTTGATCAAATTAGGGATTGCAAACCGGAAAAACGGACTAGTAATCGGCGATCCTCATCATTTCATGGTTACGGATCCGATACATTTCCGGATGCCAACTATCTGCCGGTTCCTCTGCTAGCAGTTAGCGGGAAAATAATATATCTCTTGCATGAGTAGGTCTTTCAATGCTTGGCTATATTTGCAGCTCTATTAGAAGTCGTTTAGCTAATTAAAAATATTTGTTTTCTACGATCTTATTTTCAAAATCAATATTGATTTTCTTTTAATACTACATATAAGTGCAGTGACACTTGATTTACTTACTTATTTTGTACTAAAAATGTTTAGTATAAAAGATTTGTAAAATATTCAATAACTAACTTTAAAGATATACCTGCTCACACAAGTCACTACTTGCAGCAACAACATTGCTAATTTTAATCTTACTTCGCTACTTTGAAAAGTTATCCGTAATCGAATCCGACTACATGACACCGCGGCATCAGTACCACGTCCACAGTGTACAGAAATATTGAACCTCAGTTATTACACTCTATTTAGATGCGGCTTTCTTACAACATAGTAGAATAAAATAATAGGACGACACGTGTTAGTTAAAGTTAATTTAGTAGGTTAACGTTTTACTACATGTGGCGTCCTTCATATGGTTAAAGTTCGCGAATTGAATAACTATGCTAAATTTTAAGACAATTAAGTGTACAATTTTAGAGATCTCGTGATGAGTCAGTCAGCGTACTCTCATCATTCATCATTATCAGCCTGTTAACGGCCCACTACAGGATCAGGTCTCACTCGTTATGGAAGAGGGGATACGGGGCTTAGACCCACCACGCTGCTCCGATGCAGGTTTGCGAGCTTAGGTTGACATTATTTCCTTTACTAACGATCACTATCAGAGACTGACCGGGTCCGACGGCTTGATGTGCTCTCCGAAGCACGGGGGTGTAACACCATCAACTTCCCGACTTTGCGCTTGGAATTAACTAAAAATTTCACCGCGCATACGCGAAGATCGTCAAAACATTATTTTCCTTTACGGACGATCACTATCAGATTTACTCCTGTTCTAACCTGGGTGTAACGCCATCAAATTCGACTTGGACTTCGCGTCCTAAAAGCCACAGAGGCGAACCACTCCTTCTTACTTCTATCGGGAACGTTGTGTGATCGACATAGAACCACACTTAGACATACAGACCATAGGCCTACCGGCTAGTATATAGATAATTATAGATAGAACATAATAAAAACGTTACAAACGTACATATAAAAGCTATTGTTTTTAATTAGTCATGTCACTTCACCGGTTAAGGTGAATCCAATGTGCTCGGCTGACTGAAATGGGAGGATAACTTTTTTATCCGGACCGTCCAACCATTTGCAATCAATATACAATCCGCAAAGCTCCATGTATAATACTTCACAGTAAAACAACGCTTATCATGTTTATGTAAGGCCGAGTATCGCGTGGCTGTATTGTTATTAAAGTTTAGTGTTGGCTGGTGTAGGTACTTTAGAACTATCCTGATCAATCTCCTGTTTGAATTATTGCATCCTGTTTCTGTTTCCACATTTTCCAACGCTGTGCAGTGTGTGTTAACACAAAAACACATTCATAGGAAACACATTTGTGTTGTGTTTCAGTTGTGTTTGTCTGGTAATGTCGTCTGAATTGTTTTATAGAGACAGGTTAACACAGTGTTTATTTTTAATGGCATGTTGTGTTTATTTATTATGTTTCTAGCTTGAGAGGTGACGATAGGTTCGAATTAACTGTGAAATTGACTTTAAACCAATAAAGTATATACTTTAAACTAATAATTTTTTTCAAAAACAATATCATAAGCACAAATACGGTCAATTACGTCATCGAGAAATAGTAAATCTTAATCTATAACCTTTCGATACAAAATTGGGATTAGTTTTATAATGCAATAAGTCATTTTTTATCAAATATTGATTAGAATCTAAATCTCCTGATTGCAAACGAGATATTAGATTTTGAGTTTCTGGAGTCCGGCTCTTAGTGCATTTTTAACCTAGGAACCAGGTCCCGATCGGGACGTCAATTAAGTCATAGTTGATAAAGAATGCTATATATTAAGGATTTACCGCAACAGTTTCCGAGTAACACACGTCTTTTTATGAATTTTCGCTTTTGAGGTGAATATTAAACTGAAAACTGTGAAATTGTCAATTATTGGATAGGTATATTAGAATTTAAACCATCGTGAGTATTTTTATGTTATTAAAAATATGGACGGCTGAAACTCACGTTACTGTTATTAGAGTATGGCCGACTAGTTTCGAACCCATACGGGGCCCTTAACTTTAGCTTACTTGATCACGCAGCGTGAAGCAAATTTTGTCGATGGGGTGGTAACTAACCACGACCGAACCCACCAACCAGACCTGGACTAATTAACCCAGAAAGACGAATAGGAAACTTTATTGTCTCTCCGGGTTTAGCACAATAAATAAACAATTAAGAAAGTCTCAATCAGTCCAGTCGGAAATCATTCCCGACACCTCCGTTTTATAAACCCACTTCACTACGGAGGCCATCAAAAAGTATTTTGAAGTATTTTTAAGCTCGGTCTAAATGATAATCAAACCCTGGACTTGCGGAAACTACGGATCACGATCCGCTAATCAACTAATGGACCACAAAGCATACGCGTAAAATCCCGTTTTAGTATACCTTTACCTAAAATCTAAATTATCTACGACTACCCCATCAAGATACGCATCTATTCATCAGACTAATAGACCGTTACGCCATCACTTAATTAATTACCAGTAAGCCAATACATGGGGTGTTAGTTTCAATAAAGCAGTTTAGGTAATTTTTTTTACAAAAAAAACAGATGCCGACGTAACCTATTCGTACTATACTTTATATTAGGCACTTGTAGCCAAGACGCTGCCGATACTTACACAAAAAACAGGATATCATCATCAGATCCTAAAATGAGTTTCATAAAAAAAGAATTATCAAAATCGGACAACTCTGTAATAAGTAGTGCGTGGTCATACATTAAAAAAAAATAGTGTCGACGTATTGACTGTTAACGTCAATTTATATCGAGTTAATACGGCGCCATTTAGTAATAACATAAGAAAATTCTTAATGTATTAATTGACGTTACGAGTGGTTTCGATTTTACGCAGTGACTCGGTAAAAAACTAACACTATAGTTTGTTCATTGTAACATGGTGCAGTTGGTAGGTTACGCGAATGAAGTTTCGTATTATTTTCTTACTTTGACCCTCAATCTACCTCAACCCTCTATCAAGAACTTTAATGGTATCTGTGTAATAAGTAAAAAATTTTTACAGGATCTAATTAAAAACTACATTATTAAATATTAATTAACAATGCCCACTTATCAACAAGACTACAATCAATCAAATTATATTATGCACTTACATAATTCATTATTCATAATATTTTATTATTATAACATTAAATCATAATTTAGGTTTTATGATATGAGAGTAAATAAAATACGTTTAATATGTACAAACTAACCCACTAGTTTAATAACGGTGATTAAATAGTGATGCATTATCCCCAGCGGGTCTGTAAATCACTACTATGTAAGTTATGACAAGCGCCAAACATTGCACTGACCTATTTTTTAAACAGAACTAGCTGTGGCTCATGATTCCACCCGCGATTTCATTCTCATGGGAATATCGGGAAATCCATTCTGAGTGAGCGTCAACATTGAAAAATGAGCAACTATTTTTAACCTGTGGTAATTTATGTATTTCGCTTATATGCCTATATATTTTTTAGATAGCATAAATAACTATTATAATATTATATTATTTTTAACGGCTTCATAATTTGCATAAAGGACTTGCATTTTAAAATATTAGAATTGTTACCATAGAGGCATATACAATACTATACGATATTGTCTATGGTAATGTAAGATAATGTCTGTCGACCGTCAGATGATGTAATAACCGAAAGGACTTGATTCCAGATCTAAATAAAATTATAAGAATTGACATGTCGTGAGTAGTGTAACTTACTGTTCTTTTTATTGTTACAAAGTATTCATGTTCTTAGTGTAATGATTATTGTAAAATAAAGTGCATATGTAACATGTAAGTGCTTAAAAGAGCATGTGTCGAGTTTTTCTGGCCGCGTCTTTTCTCGACAAGGACTGCTTTTTCCAATGCGGCGGTAGATAAAAGATTAACGAAAGAATAAAATTATTTTGAAGACATCAGAATATTATTTCAAAATCCCGCATCAACATAGGTATGATTACTTTTTTGTTCCTGTTGTAATTACTTACTTATCTACTACTATCTATATACTATCTTACTTATCGTTTTGGGACTACTGTAATTGTGTTTTTATTTTTTATGTGTAAACGGATATCTGTAGCTGCTATTTTATGTGTAAACGGGTTTCTGTAGCTGCTATTTTATTTGTTTCTTGTTTGATTATTTTTGTTTTTAATTTCACAAAACAACGAACAAAACTTTTTGTAGGTATAGTTCGTATTGTTAGCCATTTAAAGGTTTTCAGAAAATCAGCGCTGCAGCTTGCTGTTGTTCTTGCGTTATGCTGACTGGGAAACCTTTATTTGGTCAGTGTCTGTCTTTTTTGTTGTTATTATTATTCTTTAGGTCGACTATTTCAAACAAGGACAAATATTTTTCTTTTAAAATATTTAAACAAAGTTTCAAATATTTTTAATGTTTAGAATCCCTCGTCATTTCAACCCTGTATTTCTAAATTTACTTATTTAGAGTAGTTGCAGTTTATTTAGCAAAGTTGTAAAAAAATTCTATCTAGTTTTATTTCCCTTTACAAACTTTAGACCCTGTTTCATCCTACCTAAATGAAACCTTTACCTAAATGAAAAATCCTTTCGAATCAGATAGGTACCTACGTCGTAAAAGGAATCGGCTTATCAGATTACAAGTCTCGACGCACAGTAATTTACTTACGCGAGTAAAACTGCGGGGCACATAAATAAAAAAACTATGCAAGTTATTGGAGACTTGACAAGCGCGAACCGTCGGAGTTATACTGACCTAATTTTTATATGACCTGCAATGCACCAACAAGCCTACAAGACGATAGGTTTTATTTGTTCTGTTGTTCCGACTCGGCTCAAGTCGTTCAGAATTTCAATTCCAAACTACGAAATAGGAATTCACTTCTTGGAAGAATCAATTAGGGATTTTTTTATTCTTCTATAACATAAATATTTGATATTGAATTTTACAACATATTATAAGTATTTATGTATAATACATATAAAAATAATTATCAGTTATCAAAGTGCACAGAACACAAGCTACCTAAGCTTACTATGGGGCTATATAGCGATGTGTGTAATTGTCCTGTAAAATTTATTTATTTATTCTCTCTAGAATTAGAAATCGCAGTAGGTAAATAGGCCAGACTGTTGTTTCAAGTCCTAAAACAGTATTTACGACTAATTGGATATGCAGTAGAGTGCGTGTTATATTTAGAAGCTAGTATTGTATAAAAAAATATTGCTGTTATCCATGAAAATGACACAAAAACAAATAACAGAAAAAATTCAAACAAAACCCAGACAGTTTGCATATTTACCGTGAGATTCGTTCTTTTCCCCCATTCATATTTACACAGCCTGCAGTACAGCACGAACAGGAAGGATGTTTTATTTGTTCTACAATTCAAAACATCGAAGGCACAAGTTGCATAGTTTGCTCGTGGACTAAGAGCCTGCGATGGCTAGATCTTCGTCATTTTATAAAAGCTGAAAGCTGACATAGGGACTAAGAGTGGTAGACAAACCTTGTAGCTCTGCAAGTTAGCAATTTTTAATGTGCAGTGCAAAATAACAATCTCGTGTTATAGCCACTCCGAACGGCTTGACCGATATTTATGAAGTTTTATTCATAATAATATTTGAAATGTCTATGAATCGTAAATCGTAGAAACCGTAGACTGTTTTTACACCCTCAGGTGGGTAAATTCTAAATTTACGCAGAAAAAGTCACAGGCATCAGCTCGTTATTGATAGATGAAATTTATATAATTATAATAATATTTATATTTATTACGATAAACTTTTTACAATTAATACTCCTAACAAACAAACAATGAGTCACTTACAGTAGTACTTAAATAAGGAAACAAGGAGTGCTTGGGCACTCGCACTAGGACAACCTGTGTTGCGAGCGCCGAATTATTTTATAGAAACCCTTCGAAAACACCTAAAAAGATCAAAGTTAAAGGATTTCTAGCAATGGCTTACCATGAAGCTAAGTGCATGGTGGTTGAAAAAATAATTTCTCATGATATTCAGTAGAAAATATAAAACAAAATACGTTTTACCTCCTGCTACCTCCCAAAACTCCAAACGTCATAACTGCCTGCGGTACATGGTTACATACCTACGTACTGGTAGTAGCATGAGCTAACAAACTTTCAGCTTTTATAAAATGACGAAGGTTTAGCTATCACAGGCTCTCAAACTATTGAATATTACTAAAAAATTTTAGCTCAATTAAAATATGTAAGGGGAGTTTTTCGTACCAAATTTTTCACGAGCAATTGAAGCAAACAATGAAACGAATGCAGAACCTTTTTATTTCGAGCTTGTATTTTACTTGTACTTCGTTGAATAGTTTGTTAAGTTTTTTATATTCTATTATTATATCGATTTAAATAGAGATGTATTTCACTAAAAAATTAAAAATAACATCGTACCTATGAGCTATCTACTAATCGGTTTTAAGTCTGTGCCAATGAATAGCAAAATAAAACTAAACCTAAATAACTTAAGGCACGCGAGTTATAATAAAAAAAAACGCACGTCCAAATATCCAGATATTTAAAAAACGCACGTCCAAATATCCAGATATTTATAAAAAGTATTGACATTTAGTGTATACTGGTATCTACTAGATTATTCAGGCGTACTCATATTTCTTTCAGAATCAATATTTCCTATCGATTTTTCAGCTTCATTGAAGTTTTAATAAAGGTGACTAGTTTTCACAGACACTAGCCGATGGAGGTATATGGAGCTTACTGCACTTCTAGTAAAGCCAAGGTCTTTTAGCAGGTTATAGAGAGACTTCGCTGGTATACCTCTCGCACCCACTTGTACCGCGTATAAACTAACCACATAGCATTTTTAGTTAGTTTATTAGAAATGTCATAATATTTATTCACTTTGAACACATAGTCTTTAGGGATGTTTGTTTCCCACGGCACTGGGTTGTAGGGTTGAGTCCTGTCCGTAAGACCAGCCGCATATTGTAAGAATCTGTTGTCGTACAGTGGGTACACAGTATCCATATCTATTAATATTATAAAGTAGTATCCACATTATAAATAGTATAAAACGGAAGTATGTATGTCTAGTACCTTTTCACGAATTAACTACTGAACTGATTTAGATGAATTTTGATTCAGAAATAAATGTGACCTGGGGTAAAACATTGTTTTTCTCGAGAAATTTTCACTAACACACAGAATTTCTCTCGAAAGGAGTTGCGGGCGTCCACTAGTTTATAATGAATAGAGCTATTAAGGGTGAAAAGATTTCTCTCATAATACTTTCATTTAAAACGTAAAGTGTCAAAAACATTAATAACATAGTGACTGCCTTAATAAACTGCACAAGGCAGTAATTATAAAGAAGGGCATTACTGTACATTCCAACAGCCAATATGTAACATTATTTTACGTCCATTGTAACTTCCAAAAACTTCAATATTTTATTGCCCGACCCAGGACTCGTATTCAGAACCTCTTGAACCAAATATACATAAACTAACGATCAATAAGGTAAGTAAAAAGATAATGTATAAATTTCATAAACCTGTTTGTAAAGATGTTTGGGGCGGATCAGAAAAATAAACGAAAGTATACATAGCTTTTATACAACCAAAGGTTGCAAATTCCACAGGCACTAAGTTCCGAACGCCCGGCTGTCAATAAACTAGTAGTTTGACAAAGTATAACATAAACTTATACTAACCTGGCATAAAAAAATTGTTAACAATTACTTGATGTCGTCTTCATGGTTTCTTTATCTTAGGGTGCCTTGAAGAATATCTGCTAAGCGACAAGGCCGCCTTTTATATTCTGCTCTGTTTTTAATATTGTTTTCTATTTATTTTGCTTTTTTGTTAGTGTATCTGTTAATTTGGGAAAAAAATGTAAACAATTTATGGCAACATCTTCTAAAGGATTGAAGTTGTTAAGAGGCGTTTCTTTTATGTGATTGAATAGGATTTTACATAAAAACGATGAAAATCCGATAAATCATTCGGAACATGTCTGCATTTTTACCCGACTGCGTCAAAAGGAGGGTAATGTAACAAGTACATGTAAGGTAATTTATGACTATAAGTGTTATTCAAAAGTTTGAATTTTATAACTTGTTATTCTCTAACTATGTAGCTATATAGCAGAATAAGTAAATAGAGCGTATAGCAGAATAAGTAAAAATAGCAGATAAGAAAAAGTATTGAAATAGAAACAAAAAGAAAAATAGAGTACAAAAGGTGACCTTATCGCTTATTAGAGATATCTTGCAGGCAACTTTAGCAAAAATAACGATGACATTAAAGTTACAAACATGCAGTCAATAGGGCATATGACATACGACCTTTTGGAAATCAGTTTCTCATACTTATACCTGATAGCCCAAGATACTTATCGTGGACAATTTTAAAACGATTGAAACCATAAAACACATTAAAACCTAATTTACATCCAAATGACCATTAAACTATGTTAAACGACAGCATTTCCCGCGACGAGAAAAGTATGTCCGCATTATGTAGGCTAAGTGTTCATAGAGTCGCCGGAACGAACCTAAAGTCAATGTCAAACTTAGTGGCCGTTATGGTTCTTTTTTTATTAAAAATAGTAAGATCCCATAAACATCACAGTAGGATCTGATGATTGAATCCTAGGAAAATCGAAGGATTTCTTCAAACTTTATTGGCGTACTTGTAGCGATTTCGGTATTTATTTCAGTGGCAGGGTAAAATGGTACTTATATTTTATTTCAAGTAGGTTTACCTATGTTCTTTGTAGATTAAAATATTTTTTTAATAAAAAATAAAAACGATTTCAAAATGCACTTAGAAGTAAAAATAATTGCGACATTTAGTAACTTTTATATACTTGGCAATATCTATGAAAATATTGGTTGTTATGCCAAAAAGCTATTCTACAAAAGCTCAGTGGTAATACAAATGCGAACTATACATGAATAGGGCGAAGTGGCAGCAGTCTATTAACTCTTATTTGCAAAAACACGTTCTAAAATACACTTAAATGTCCCTATATGACAACCAAACCTTTCCGATTACGATAGTTAAAATAAAGATTTCTTAATACACCTAGAAGCGTACAAAAGCTCAGTGTTAACACAAATCAGAGCAAGGCTATATGAATAGAGTGAAGTGCAGTGCTATTATGCGAACTTTTTGTAATCCGAGCATACTCGTACTCATACGTAGAGAACAGAGAAATGTGGGTAGAGTGGAGGAACACGTTCGAATAATTACATTATATTACACAGCTTTTAAAGTCCAACTTGTGGAAAACTTTTGATTCATTGCAAGCTTTTATTTAACTTGTTGGTATGTGCGGGTTAAATAGCGAAAGCTAGATTAAAATGTATGTAGAGTTTTTTGTTACAATCTTCAATGACGTCTTAAACTATGGCAGAGTCCTTAGGCACTCAAGAATATGGGAAAAATTCCCTTTTAGAAAGTAAAGAAAGCTAACTATTATATGTACTAACATTCTTTCTAAGAACATTTACTATAAGTAATCAAGGTGGTCGGTTCTTCGGTTACCCATAGTTAGTCCACGCGGACGAAGTTTCGAGCATCAACCAGTAGGTATTATAAGTTTAGTAATTATATCGACGATTTTTGCACTATTAATTGTTTTTGTATAAATTGTATAATAGAAAATGTGGGTTCTTTGGGACCCCCTGAAGCCGCCTGGCACGGGACCCGTATGCCCTTATGATAAATACATCACTGACAATTTTATCACCGCCATGTTTGATTCTACCGCGAAACAGCAGGATTATTTCAGTCTAAAGGTGTCATTACATTAGAAGGCTTAAAAACTACGTCTAAAGTTGATAGACACGGGTCGGCACTTTGTAGGACGCTCTTGCATCTGCAAAGTGTTTCTCTTTTTATGGTCGATGATATTCTGTCAATAAAATATTTTCCTGATGTTTTAATGTTTTTGTTTTATTTAATTCTTGCGTATCTTATGGTATTATATCATGTACGTTAAGCCCTCGGTCATTTTTATTAACATCTGATAGTGATTGTTCAAACCTGCCAACCCGCATTGGCGGTGGGTCAAAGCTCCACATCCTCTCTGCCGTACGGCCTAGCTCTATAATGGACTGTTAATAGGTGACGATACCTGCGCATCTTCGGTTACAATACTATAATCATCATGTTGGAACCAAATTGAATTCACCGGTAATTTTAGTATTTAAACATAGGCAAAATGTAGGTTGAATTCGAAGCCTAAAAAGCTATTGTATCTTAAGCTTATATACCTTGCAACACTAAATTTTGCTCCGAAATGTATTATTTATTAATCTAACCTCCATAATTTTAAGTAGTTCGGTTCGGTTCAGCCATAATGATTTAAAAGGAGTTTTTAATAAAATGTCATCATCATCATTATTAATCTATCTTTGTAACCCAGCTTAAATATTCCATATTATATTAAGAGCTTATTAATCAATTATTTGTAACTAGCAGACGCCCGTGACTTCGCTCGTTAGAAAAGTAGTGCATCCAATAAAATCAAACAAAAAAAAAATGTACGCAATCCTCATTTTTAAAGAAGGAATGAGTATAGCAAGCTTTAAATTTCAATCCTTTATAGATATATGCCATCACTTGTTCGCGGATTTTTATAGTTCTAACAAAGAGGAACAATTCTTTCATACGTTGTTTTGTTATATTTCAAAAGGATTAGGCAGCGTTTCCAATTAAAGCTCCCCAGGTGCGCGGCTCTTTCTACTATAGACGTATTGAAGTCAATTTACACAAAATCTTAACAAATCACATACCAACCTTATTCAGGTAACACTATCTATTGGCGAAAACCGCAAGAAAATCTGTGCTGTAATATTCGAGCTCATAGCGAAGAGATAGACAGACAGGCGCGACGGGAAATTTTATTTTTAATATGTAGTGACTAGGTCTATTTCGATTTTTTTTATTAATAGATGCGAATTCCTTTGTTGTAATCAATCTGATAATGGTAATATTATCATGATGATGATTTAATAGGTGAATAAAAAATTTAATGCATTAAATAAAAAAACTAAAAATGAATATAATTAATACCTACTAAAAAATTTCATGACAAAGTGTTTTAAAGATGCACCGGTGTCTGTATAAAACGAGCGCTGAAAGGGTATTATAAAAGGCTTTCGCGGAAAATATCAAAATTAATTTTGTATGTTTCCGCGAACTATTAATTCATCAGAGTAAACCAGCTTCCATTAAGTTAACAGTAATTCCGAACCTAAATTATAATGTTAATTAAAACAATTAAAAATAAAAGTATTTTTCACATCTATAACAAAAATAAACCAAAAAAAGAATTCCGAAATTAAGATAACAACAACATCCATACATCTAAAATCAATAATAAATCTAATTATAATTGAAACAATTCGAAGAAACTTATAGACTAGAAACTTATAGATATACGGAAAACAAAATTAAATATCCACAAATACATCGGAAAAAAGTAACGTTAAGACGACAAATAATAGGTAAACTTACCAAGAAAAAATCAGCGTTTACTCGACGCTAATCAAAAGTACAATAGCATCACGATGCACGAAAACGAGACTCGACGAGATTTTGTTTCTTTCAAAATAGAACGCGTCTACCGCACGAGCTTTGTCGGCTGGAGGCGGGAACGGACTGACTCTCGACTCGACTGAGACTCGCTACGGGTCTCGACTCTCGACTCGACGGGAGTGAGGCGTCGCGAACTCTTCGCCTCGGACCCCCTCCGGCTATTACATTTACTCCACTTTCTGTTAGGCTGTTTACGCACCTTTAGAAATAGACACTTCTACAAAGTACAAACTATTTCTGAGAGTGATGATTCTCAAAAAGGATTCTCAATTGGACCGACTGAAGATACATTAAATATAATAAAGTTATTTATAAAGGTATTTACAATTGATGACATTAGTTTTCTGTGAAAAAATACGTTTGTATGAAAAAAAAGAGAGCGAAACTCTAAATTGTAAAGATTGTTATATAGTATTGTGCTAGCTAAAAAAATCTTATAATAATTAAATTAAAACATAAAATATGTTAATTTTAAATGGCGTATTAAATGTATTTATGTCTTGACATATTTGTAAGGAATTTTAATATTTCTAATTTACTTTATTGAAAGATATAATACAATTAAGACTAATAATAACATTAACCAAAAATAAAATGAAATTTAGACGCTACAACAATATAAAATATAAGTATACTACAATATAAAATAATATAAAGTAAAGGTAACAAGAAAATATAGATTTAATTAAATATTTAGTCTAAGAAGAGGAAGAAAAGAAGCAAAACATAAGATTGCTGCAATCTCACTTGAAGTTAAGTGACGATGCGGAGGTTTGGAAGCAGTATGGATTATTTACTGTATTTACTTTTACACTTAATATTATTAATACGCCATATTCAGTACCTACTCGTAACGAGTGTTAGTATTCCGGTCGTGGCCTGCATAGTCCGCAGCCCTCCTTAATTCTCTCCTGAGACAAAGCCGATTTATCACGCCGTATCCGTAATCCCGGAACATCCTTAACTTGACGTCCTTCATTTTTTACGAGTTTACGAGCGTTACTTTTCTTACGGAATTGAATGTTACTGACCGCGTTATTACTGTTACTAAATCATGTTGCCGCGTTTTGGGCCCCAGTTTTGTTTTTACCTTTTTTGGCGTTTGGGGTTCAATGAACTGAAGTGAAAAGTATAAAAATATATAACTAAAACGTATGCTACAGCTAAATGCTATAAGAATAGCACGTGAAAATAATTATCCTGATACCTAATATAAATTCTATTAAGTTTGTGTGTTTACATGTATGTTACTTTATCACGCAAAAACTGTTATACGATTGAAAAGTTTGGCATAGAGATAGATAATCATCTAGAATATAGCTATCATCATACATCATATAGCTATAGAATCATCTAGGATAGTAGCTGATTATTCCAAAAACCTAAGGAGTTTCCATCAGCTAGTAAAACCAAAAGCTCGGATGGATATTTGTTACTGAATCACGCTAATACAGTTGAACGGAATCGGGTGAAATTGCCACAGTGATAGATTATAGTCTCGAACAGCACACTGACTACTTATATTCCAATAATCTCACACAAACAGACAAACAAGGCCAATATTTTTACAAATGCGAATGTAAATGTATTTGTTTGCGTATGTACAGGAATGTAGTTTGTTACTCTTGTCATGTACATAAACAACATAAACAAACAAAGTTTTTGTTTGTTTATTATGGGGTCACATCTTAACTGTTCAACCTATCATTACTAAACTCTACATATTAATTATCAAGAATACTGAAGAAAAAAGTATTTTTGAACTAAATAAAACTCTGTTTCCAAGCAATACAAAAATAAATTTTAGACGGTCGTCAATTACATTAATTAACTTTATAATAAACTTATATAATTTATATATAAAATTAATTAACAAAATCTTGTAAAAAAAGTCGTGAGTAAATAGTGTTTATACGTGAACGATACACGTTTAATTTGTTTAAAAAATACACGTTTAATTTGTTTAAAAAATTTGTATAATTGAAGATAAGATTACGATTTTTAATGGATCGCGGCAATCAAGTAAAAAAATATGTTGTTTTGAACATTCATTACAGGTAGCTACGGTTATTTTGTACCTACTAACTCGCTGAAATTCAGGATAGATTACAGGAACTACTAAACATGATTTGAAAAAATCACAGAGGCGATAATAATTTATATCCCAGTCTTTAAGTCCATCTGTATAAGATAATTTCAACTATTTAAACAATAATTAAAATAATATATTGAGTCCATACGCGTCACTGACCTAAAATGCCTTTGAATTAGAGACAGAATACCTGACAAAGTGTAAAACATTGTAATTATGTGCTTTAATTATAAAAGCGACAGTGAGCTGCTAATTACTGATGTACGTACCCAACCAGCCCCGTGCCACCCTCGTAATGTTACTGCCCACAGAGGTATATTATATTCAGTTTAATTAATATGAACCGCGCAATTACACATACCACTAATATTATAAATGCAAAAGTTAGGATGGATAGGTATGTTACTGCAAAAGTTAAAGGACGTATTTCAAATAGGTATCAAGGAAATATCTAGACATAATCCAGATTTTATTAAGTAATCTTGAGATTCACCAATGTATGTAAACATTGGGATTTCTTAAAAAGAGTCAATTTACTTCTTCCAAAAATTTTTTAGTAAAAATGTTTGATCCAACGACACTTTTTTGCATTTGCAAAATGCATTTACGCATCCCTTTTGAAAACAAACCAAAAGGGTGTGTGGGACTCACCGAGCCAGAATACCCACTAAAATACAAAAATCTTTCGTAGGATTGGGTGTACTCTTCTACAACAAGATGCCCAATTCAGTTTTAGATCTGCCATTGCATAAGTTTAAGCAATGTATTAAAACTCACTTACTGAGTCAGGGTTATTATGCTATCGATGAATTTTTTAATGACAAAGATGTTCAAAGGCAGTTGGATCGGCTTTCAACTTCACACAGGAAATAAAATAAATAACATTATGTAAAAACACATTAATATTGTAAAATTGATAATATTATAAAAAGAGCAACTGTTGAGTTTCTTGCCAGCTCTTCTCAACAGGGCTTGCCTTCCGAGCCGGTGGTAGAGTCACTACAAATAGTTCAATTTGACGTTTCAAAAGTGCTTGTAATGAGCCTACTTGAAATAAACGATTTTGAATTTGAATTTGGAAAACCCAGCGGACACGACTGCGTCAAATATATGGAACGCCACAGGATAAAAATCAAGCTACTGTAACGTCCCGACGCTTGCCAACAACTATAGCCTGTCTGCACTACGGTAGAAGAAGTTGCGCATATTGTCGCCTCCTTCTGCCCAGTCTTCTTCTGCGTATGAGGTGAGCGTCTGGATCCGATCCATGCCCTCTCATCAGCCTCTTTTTGGCGGATCACTGACTCGCAGAAGGACACTGCAGCCATCCAACCCATGCTACCTACCATTGCTTCCACTACGGTTAACAGTGAAACATTACCCCTTATAATTGACGCAAAGGAGTGTTGATTCAACGACACCTAGCAAGCTGATGTTCTACCACCATAAATCGAAGAACACGGTAAGCCTTCAGTCCTAGAATTATCTATACATGTTAGCACCTGACAGTGATCATTCCATGACTAAAACATGACCTTAAACCTGCAACCTAGATTAGAGCTGTGTGGGTTTCAACTCTATATCCTCCTACCCCTGTCCTAAAAAGGGGAGACCTGTCTCAGAGGGGTGGATACTCTATATTACATTTATAGTCGAAGAACGAATACACATTGTATATGCTTAGTCGCTAACTATAATAATACATGTGAAGGCTCAGAGTCACTCTATGGGTTTTCTCGTAGGATGACAGCACGATTTATTCAGAAATTAGGAGATCCGCAGAAGAAATATAGAAATTAACGAACTAAAAAATTAACAACGAATTGCCTAGCATAGGCTCAACTCGTGTACTGCTTAAAACCTTTGTATTTGGAAGTCCTTAAAAGAGACCTACCTGATACCTCCAGCAGGTGGCACGCTTCTGTCGTGTGGAGTTGCCGAACAAGCGATATAGCGTTAAAGTACGGTGAGTAAAAACCGATGGTTGTGTGAATTGCGTCCTACTTCTAACAGCTTAGCCCGCACCGATCTTGGATTGCATCATCAATTACCATCAGCTGTGATAGCAGTCAATTACTAACTATACTAAAGCCAAACTCGATTGAGAATGCTTGTCAACAAACAAATTAAATATGAAGGTAGAAATCACTAATCATTTTACACCTATTTTTTTAAATTAACTAGTTAATGACGAATTCATGATAATAAATTAGATTAGTAAGCTTAAAACTAATTAATATATTCAATATCTTTTAAATAAAATTTTATAAAAAACAAAACATAATTTTTAAATTTATTAGGCATAAAACGTGTTGCATTTTCTACCTTCATTTTAAATTTGTTTGTTGATAAGCATTCTCAATAAGTTTGGCTTTAGTATAGTACTGATTCATAAAAGCAGTAGACATCGATCGGCTGATAAAAGACATTTACAAAAATATATTAAAAGTCTCCTTATAGTTGTGATTCTTCACATGAATAATATAAAACGCGCACATTATGCGGGCACTCGTTGTATACAAATGCGCCGCACAAATAAAACAACGCTCGGGATAACCGTTCCTAAGCCCGAGCGAAATATAAAACCACAAGCCATTACTGTCCTTCGTTAATTTAAAACGACACCGGAACTAAATGACTACCTTTACAGCACACGACTACGATACATGCAATTAGACCGAAAGATCTTAAGCTTCAATTCATAATTATCATCCTAACTAATATTATAAATGCGAAAGTAACTCTGTCTGTCTGTCTTGCTTTCACTCTACAACTACTGAACCGATTTAAATGAAATTTAGTACACAGTAAGTCTAGAGCCTGAAAAAGGACATAGGCTACTTTTATTTGCGAAAAAAGGGTTGTAAGGGGTTAAAGGGGGGATGAAATGTTGTATGAAAGTGTCGTCATTTTGAAAGCTTAAGACCTATTTCTTAGGCAGTTGATTAGATATTAATAAATATGACATTCAAAGCTTAGAAAAATTAGGCTGCCGTAAAACTAATTCCACGCGGACGAAGTCGCGGGCAAAAGCTAGTTATCAATAAATTAACGGCCCACTATAGGGCCAGGCCTCCCTTCTAGTAAATAACGAAATAAGCAAGAGCTTATACCTACCACGCTGTACCAATGCGGGTTGGCGGTCATGGGGTAATGTTTGATTTAATGATGTTAATGGTAGTGGCCGGAACCGAGGGCTTAACGTGCTCTGCTAAGCACGAGTGTGTATCACTACCAACTTTCTGACTCCGGGCTTATTATTATTCAATACAAACATGAAATTCTAAAATGGTCGACATCGACTTCAGGGCTCAGGACATATGGAAAACAATAAATAAAATAGAAGTCGATTAAAGGTGCAAGTTGGTAGCCGAACTCGCACGACATTTGCAGATGACACGTCGTAGCGACAATATTAATTCGTAATTTCTAATATGTATTTATAAGGCAACGAGGTATCTATTTTCATAGAAATTCATACAAAATAAATACTGTTGCTGTGATACGCCGTTTGCATTTGTCTACGGTCGGCTACGAAATCACAGTTTTATGCTAACAGTCGGCCTCCTTGCCCATCATTATTGAAACCTTCAAGAAATTTTAAACTAGAAGGTATATCGTAAGATATTAAAATACCCAGTTACACGACGACCCTTTCTGATTTCAAATAAGCTTCACGTTCTTTTACCGGGAACTTTTTCGAAACAGAGACAAAAAGTCGGCAGTGAATTACGTTACGATAACTTAAACAACGTTTCTCAAGCTGAGGCGAATTTATTTTGACGTACCTTTTGGTACGAAAAATATATTTTTTTATCCGTCTAACCTTAGTTGCTCTCAAAAAGATTAAAGTTCTCAAAAAGTTCCAGGAATCAGAACATCAGATTTCAAATTAAATTTCGATATATAAACCCATTACGCTATTAACTTTACCTCCTTATTAACATTAATTTTCATCATCATATTTCTGTCAATAATTATTAAAAATATGTAATATTTTGTGCATAAAATGTGCCTAGTCTTCTAACAATCAACAAAAGCTTCATTGGTTCTTTGATTGCCTATGTACTAACTATCAATATTAACTAAGAAGTGCTTTCGAAAGCTTGAAAGAGCCAGGCGTAACAAAGTTAACTGCTTCTAACCATTAATATCGAAAAATTGTTCCATAAAAAGTAATATGTCGTAATATTTGGATAGTAAAATTGTTATTTTTTTATATAATCTGAACTCGATTGGACTACACGGATGTGTTTGAAAAATTAATTACGTTACGTAATTGAACGTTTGCAAACTGGTAAAATGCGTTTATAATTGAATAATATACGAAAAATAAAATCTACATTCCTACAATACATTTACTTTAATGCAATTTTAATTTATAACTAACACGTATGTGAAAGACTCCTTGGTGCAGCGGTATGCACGGTAAATTTATAAGAGAGAGGTTCTGGGTTCAATTCTCGGTTAGGCCAATTGAGCTTTACTTTACTAAACCAGTTCTGGCTAGTGAGAGGCTCTGAAAGTGGCTATTTAGTACCCTACAAGCAAAACTATACCACCAAACGATTTAGCTTTCCGGAACGATGTTACATAGAAACCGAAAAACGTATGTGGATTTCATGCAACTCGTAACAAGTTAGTCCCTTCAATCTTAGATTGCATCATCACCTACCATCAGGTGTGATTAAAGCCAAGAACTAGCTTATTGTAAATAAAAATAAATAAAAAACTTTAATCAATAACTAAGTAAAGAGCAATGATGCTTTACAACGTAATACCGTCGTGATTTACCTCTAGATGTAGGCCACAACATTTTTCGATGTCTGCAACAATAGAAAATTACATGGTTATTCTTCCGCAATGTTGAAAGAAGCTCGTAAAGCTTAGCACAAACTATACACAGAACTAGGTATCTGTAGTAAGACTTGAGCTTAAGTTTAAGTAGGTTTACTTAAACGCGCTTGCCAGTAGGTATTCATTACATTATATCAAACGTAAAGTTATAATTGAATGATCATTGAAGGATGCGAAGAGCTTTCCTAATGCACGTGTATAAAGTTATATTCATTGTAAACTTTTGATAATTCAAATAATTCAATAATTATCACCATCATTATATAGTTCCGTTTTTTCATTTTTAGGTACGTAACCCTAAAAAGGAAGTCATAAGGAAGATAAAGAAATAACGAGAAGCTGGTTTCATAATTTTCTAGGAAGAAATGAATTGGTAAAATAAAAGCTTATAAAACTTGAAGAGTTTACAATTCAAATTTTTTCAAAAAAATTCAAAAAAAGACATCCAATGTTATAAGCTAAATCTTAAGTAAAATCTAGGGGTAGGTAAATCCATTTTTTATAAATTAAATATTTGTAGCTGACGTCATAGCAGTGTTCAACGGTTCTGTCTATTAAATAGTAATATTTATAGTGTTAAAACTTTTTGTTATTTGATTAATTAGTTTTTTCATTTTTTATTAAATCCAGTTTTAAACATCAAAATATCACTTATACTATATACTACTGATACTATATACTGATTGTCTGATATATTAATGTTTTTAATAACTTACTAGTAAGTAAATACTGGCAGGTATAAAGAATATGAAAAAGTTTGATAAACAGTAAGTTTGTTGAAAAATCTGCCATCTACTCATTCAGAGCACGTCTGCCGTGAAATGTATGTAAATGAGAGCTCACCGTCTATCTTTGTGCCGAGCCCTGTAATTCACTGATTTATTAGTACACTCTTAGTACAGGATCCGTGGCCTATTTTTTCACTTGATTACTATCAAGCTAATTTTCCGTGAGTAGCTTCATTTTGATAAGACGCCCAACAATTTCCTGTGCGAAAAATTTTGATTGTGGTAGCTAACAGAGGTAGCAATGATAAAATATGTCGATTTGATGACTCTTCAATATTTATTACTAACTGAATTGTTTTTATTAAATCTTAAGATAATTATCTAAATTATTTGAAAAAATATTTGTCCTACAAAATCTATGGTTTCATCAAAGAGTCCTCCCCCTCCAACATGTATTGATAACGAGATCACCAAAAATGATTACTAACCAGCTGATTTTTTTTTTATTACTTACTTAATATATATATAATTTAACAGCCATATTGTCCTACAAATTTCGTGGTATGTTATCCCGGTTCCTACGCTTAAAAGTAGTAGTACAGATCATTGATGTAAAAATAATTACTATCAAGCTGAATCTTCGTGAATAGCATCGTTTTAATGAGACGCCCAACAATTTCCTGTGCGAAAATTCTCGATAGTGGTAGCTAACAGAGGTAGCAATAATAAAATATGTCGATTTGATGATTCTCAAATATTAATTACTAACTGGATTGTTTTTCATTAAATCTTAAGATAATTATCTAAATTATTTGAAAAAATATTTGTCCTACAAAATCTATGGTTTGATCAAAAAGTCCTCTCCCTCCAACATGTATCGATAAGGAGATCACCAAAAATGATTACTAACCAGCTGATTTTTTTTTTTTACTTAGTTAATATTTATATAATGTAACGGTCATATTGTCCTACAAATTCCGTGGTACGTTGTCCCGGTCCTACGGTCAAAAGCAGTAGTACAGATCCTTGATGTAAAAATAGCGTGGTACGCTATTGCGGTGCTCCAATTGAATATATATTGGAAAGTCATGAAATTAAAAATCAATTTATTTCTCAAGCGTGCGAAAAAAAAATGTTGACTTTTTGGTAGATTTCACTCAACAATAAGTTAAAAAAATACTGAACGTCAACTGAAATTAAACAAAACAATAACAAAGAAAACTTTGTGCCGCTTGGGTTTCTGTATTTTTCTACAACAGCTGAGTCACGCCGTTAGGGGGCGTCCATAAATTACGTGAGGTATTTAAGGGGGGGAGGGGGTCGAGTCAAATCTCATCTAATCTTACGTTGGAGAGAGGGGGGGGTCTCGGCAAATATCACGCAATTTTTTTTCTGATTGAAACAAAAAAAATTTATACTATTTTGGTCTATTTAATCGTATCGTACATGATTCTCCATGGACTGAATTAGAGTAGATATTGTTTTTTCAATTACAGTATTTATGATTTAAGTATTCTATTGTTAAATTTTTATTACACTTATAATTAAACTCTCAGCAATATTGATTACTAGTCTTAACTAGTCGTAAATAAAAGGGCGATGCAAATTTGTTTTTTTCTTTTTACAATAACAATCCAACGCGTTTACGTAAGAAACTCACATTTTGAAAAATCTCACGTGAGATTCGGGGATGGGGGAGGGGGTTGAATAAAATCTCACGACATCTCACCAGGGGGGGAGGGAGGGGCAGAAAATTAAAAAAAACACCTCACGTAATTTATGGACGCCCCCTTACGCGTGCGCAGAGCATTTTTACTCCGTCGTAGTAAACAAAAAATCGTAGGATATGATCCTTCCAGTTTGCCACCAACAAAAGAAGAATTGTTACAACAAATTAAAAGAACTGCATTTATCTGCAATGTATGGTGTAACGCACATATGCGGTGCCCCACGGAAAAATTGCCGGAAAATTTTGGATGGACAATAATTGATGGCAAATATGAATATTGTTGGTTTGATGGTCCCCAAAGTCCATCTTTTGAAGAATTATCTTCTGAAATACAAGGTACCCTATTTATACTATTGTTATTTATTGATTGATTATTCATTATTATATAATTTAATAAATTTTTTCATGTTATTACAGAGTCAGATATCACGAGTGAGGAAAGTGAAATAAATGAAGATGACAGCGATGTTAGTAGCGAAGATTATGAAGATTCATCAGATGAATATGATGAAGATTAATTTTTTTTTATCTATAAATACACCAATACACCAATTTTTGTACCTAATTTTCCTAAAAAATAAACTTATTTAAATTTTAAAAAAGATTTTTTCACTGTATCTTATGTTAGAAATAGGAAAACGAAAAAATTACAGTTCTTGTCGGACTAGTGATACATACCTGTTTTTTTGTAGGACATTGTTTTATTTGGGCACTGAACACACTAACCTATTATGTAATATTTTTGTCCTACAGTTAGTAATGAGAAAAATGGTCTTATGGTATTAACAATTTCTGAGCGTAGGACCGGGATAACATACCACGAAATTTGTAGGACAATATGGCTGTTAAATTATATATATATTAACTAAGTAATAAAAAAAAAATCAGCTGGTTAGTAATCATTTTTGGTGATCTCGTTATCAATACATGTTGGAGGGGGAGGACTCTTTGATGAAACCATAGATTTTGTAGGACAAATATTTTTTCAAATAATTTAGATAATTATCTTAAGATTTAATAAAAACAATTCAGTTAGTAATAAATATTGAAGAATCATCAAATCGACATATTTTATCATTGCTACCTCTGTTAGCTACCACAATCAAAAATTTTCGCACAGGAAATTGTTGGGCGTCTTATCAAAATGAAGCTACTCACGGAAAATTAGCTTGATAGTAATCAAGTGAAAAAATAGGCCACGGATCCTGTACTATCTGTGTAACCAAGCGTGAGCCAATTCTTTCTGGTTAAATATGTACTTTTTGCTCATTCTATACGGATGTCACGAACATTTTATATCTACCTGCACACCAAACTTTCCTTCTTTCCTCTTTTATAGTGTGAATTAGCGAAATATTAGATTTTTATGTAAAATATCTTTACATATATGTATTGATCAAATAAGGCTGTATATATTACTTTATTTAAACCCTACATTAAAAATTAGGTTAATGTTAAAACAATTATTATTCATAGTTCCGTTAAGGTTTAGGTAAATAAATAGGCTAATACCAAAAGGCTTTCATCAACATTAACTAAAGCTTTCGCTTTGCTGTCATATCAAGGGTCGGATACAGAAGTCAATAATCGCTAAACGGTATTTATGGTACGGAGAGAGGACCAAGCTTTTTAAATGTTTTAATAGTGTTTTCACATTATATACCTATTTTTTTTTAAATATGTATTTTTATAAAAAAATATTAAATATAAAAAATATCACTATGACTGTATCTAAAATAAAGTACCCCGCGCTGTATGTACGAGTATCTGCCTTTTTTTGGTGTTCGTGGAAAGTTGCAGTAAGTATTATTCTCGGAGGCGAAGTCGCAAGCTTCTGCTAGTGTATAAATAAATGAGAGAAAAGTAATTGTTTAATAAATTATATAATTTATCTTTATACTCCGTTATAATTGATTTTGATTTATTATCATGGAGTAGCTCAATCATAAACGGCCAACGCACACAATAATAGTTCGTAATTGACCTAGCCGTTATTTTTTAACTGAGAAATAAGCTTACGGTAATAAATATTATGTGCTTTATGTATAAGAAAGTTACTTTTATTCATACATTAGTAATAATAGAGTTATTTGCGCTTTGCTATATTCCGATCTGCACAGTATGTTTATCGATGTACAGGCCAATAAGGCTTAGCATATACTGTACATTGGTGGACAAAGGATTATGCGACATACTCGACGACCTACCATGAAGTGGTGTATGCTATTATTTTTCTATTAACTTTACCTATCTTCTCTAATTTATAAAATTTCCCTATCACAATGTTAGTTATCGTACTCCTCCGAAACGGCTTTACCGATTTTTACCAAATTTTGTACGCGTATTCAGCAGGTCTGAGAATCGGCTACTATCTTATTTTCACCTAATTTTTTTTTAATTTTTAATGCAAAGCAACGTTTTCCGGGTCAGCTAGTATTACTATAAAAATAAAAAGCCTACTAAAAAGACTGAAATTAGAGTATTTTTTATGTACAGGAAACTTTAAAAGTAAATCTTTGATTCTAATCTCTACTTATGTTCAATTCAAAGAGTTTTCTTTGTTGAAGTTTCCTGGATGAAGTTTTACAACCTATCTCGAGTTATTAAAAGTGCCCTAGAACTTTATCTAGTATTGATTTCTGAGGTAACGTAATACTAGTTTTGCTAGCTTGGTAATAATGAACATAATTAAGAAAATCTTTAGTAACCAGGTATCAAATCAAACAATAGATTGTTTGTTTATTGAAAACAATGACACTGAAAATTTCTGATACCTACTGAAAACTTCTTGGAAAGAAGAAAGCCCTAGAATGTTATCATAGCACGAATTCATCAAGTTATAAATAAATATATACAACATTAAGAAAAAGACGTATGTTAGAGATATTATAAAAGCATAAATTTTACGTGGCTATCCGAAAATATTCACCGATCTTAATTTTATTTGTGTGACGAAACACAAAAGTAGTTCGCCGTGAATTACGGGATCGAACCGCTAAAGTTTATTACGATCGACCATTTAGTTTTTATCATAAAAGTAGCGGTCTGGGGCACTTCTGTACCGTAACGTCACGCTCCGAATTGGATTTATACTGCGTCCCTAACGCATCGTTCTGCGTTTTTTTATTTTATTACTAGCAGACGCTCGCGGTTTCACCCGCGTAGTTTCCGTTCCTTGGTATGTTCAGGATAAATGAGTCCGGTTAATATGTCTGGCTATAACATAAAAAAGCATTTTTACAATCCGACTGGTAGTTTCAGAGATTAATTAAAAATTAGACTGGATTCATCGTGTGGATGCCAGGTCCATCGTGTCCAAGACTTAAGGGATATCAGTCGTAAAACATAAAACCGCGTGTATTCAGCTTATGATAGGTTGTCAATTCAAGGACTTTGCGGAAACACACACTGTCAAATGTCATTAAGGCCTATACAGAATAGCGCTACTGGCCGTCACAGGCTCTCTAGTCTCCATCAATATTAATACTACAAAAAACTATCGAGAACCTTTCCTTCGAAAAGTTTAATATTTAAAGTATGTTAGGACACTTTGTCTTGCGGAGTCACGCGACAAATGTCAGATCGTGTTAGCTTCCTCTTGTCTACAGCTTGTTATCGCAATTTTACAACAAAATGACACAACTTGTGGCACCGGCTCATAGAGTCTCAGTATCTTGAGGCAGATCGGTGCCACGGAGATTACGCGGCTTTACACAATCTTCTGTTGATATTATCAAATAGAACAAAGCAACAACTTGGCTGTTGATATTTTTCTTTTCGAAGTCTATGCACTTAATATTTTATTCCCTACTAGCTGTGAAGTGTGTGTAGCTTAAGAAAATCGAAAAAAATAATTTAGATCTATTATTAGTCGTTCAGAAGTTATACATATAAACTGATTATTATGTCAGTATCTTCATCATCGGCCTATTTTTTTATGACCCACTGCAGTGCCAAGTCTAGACAGGATTTGGTGATGAATTCCTGCCACTCTACTCCAATGTGGGTAGACGAACTTAGAGTGATAATAATGTTTGACTCTGTAACGATCACCAAGATGTTTTAAGGATATGGAATGGGAATAACGGATTAACATACCTACCAAGTAGGTTATTATTACTTAGGTACTACTTCCCCACTCTAAAGTAGGTAGATACTTAAGGAAATTTCGCAGAAGAAAAATCTATCTGCATTTTTATTGCAGTAACTACTGGAGCAATAAGACAACCGGAAATGTATATAAACAATAACCGTAATAAACAATGTAGCTACAAACTAAATCTAAATGTCAATCACTATTGGGGAGGATCGACATAAATTAGTCCATCTGGCAGTTGAACGTCCAGCAAACGTCCTATTACGAAGTAATCTTTGACACTAAGTAATTGGGTTCAGGAGCAGCCATTGGTTACTTGATTTGATTCCCCTTTGATATAATACTACAAAGGACCCCAGGCTGTCCAAACTTATGCTCATATTTAACTGTTTTATTTAAATACACAATGAATTTTAAACAAACACCCATGTTTCATAGCAATTACTTGAAAATATATAAAGTTCTGAATCAAGTGACCGTCGTCGTAGTATGAAAAGTCAACTTTTTCAACCTTCATAACTTTTTCCTGCGACTGCATAGCTATATACAAGTTTGATTTCAGTAAATAGAAAATCTGCACTATTTAATGACTTATAATTACTGGGCAGCCTGGGGAACACTTCTATACAGTTTTTGGCAATGTCCTTTTATATATATTTGCCAGCTTTTATTCCCAATTGCACTAGCATCAATTTCGGGTCATTATGTTAGGCTTCGATCATCAGGGTACCTGGTTTGGAATCCTGGGTCACGCTCAACACCGGTTTGTATTTCTCACAAGAGCCCGGGGTCTCTGAATATGCACTGAGGATGGCCATCGAAGGGGTTTTAGTGGGTAAAAATCCCTCATAACCCGACCTCTCCCCCGAGTTGAATACCTCTAAGAGATTTCCCCCCCGTCAATAACAATTGAACAAAACAAACAACAAAAGATTGGGTCACGGCATCATTCTGAGTTTTTTATTGTTCTATGACACTTTAAGTACATTTCAAGCCCGGAGTCGGGGAGTTGGTGGTGTTACACCCCCGAGCCTCGGAGAGCGCGTTAAGCCGTCGGTCAAGATCTGATAGTGATTGATAACAAATGAGCAGCGTGGTGGGTCTACACTCCATATCCCCTCTCCTATAAGAAGGGAGGCCTGGCCCTGTAGTGGGTCTTCAAAAGGCTGATAATGATGATCATGATGATTTCATCATGATACTATATAGTTTAAAGTGAAATATACATATACATACTTACATACTTACATAGTATAAGTGAAATACTACTGACTCAACACATAATGTCAAATCAGTTTTCAAATATATTTTAGTTAGATATTTGACCTTATTCTATGCATGAGCAAGAAACCAGTAACGAGATCTCTAACTTTAAATTATTTACTCATTTTGAATGAACGCGATCTACTCAGGTGAAACCGCCAGGCACAACCAGTATTTGTATACAAGTAAAAAGCGACAAATGCAAATATCTTGTATCTCCAAATATGTCTGCTTCAAAGTGATGGATCGTAGGTATCATTTTCGCTACCATCAATCAAATCCGTTAAAAGGCATATAATACGATGACTGACTGAATTTTATTAAAGAAATTGTTAACAAAGTGTTTAGAATTGTTAAACACCTTACAACAAAATGTAAAGCAACACAGCTCAAAATGCTTCCATTTATACCGGGATTTAAACTCATCTATTAAAAATATGAGAAATTCTTTTGTACTAAGAACATCCTCGGAAACTGGGAAAACTCCTTATTTTTTCATAGTGGCAATAAAGTTATAAAGAGTAAAAAATTATGTTTGAAAAATGTGGATAAAATATTGCATACCTACTATAAAATTTTTATATCACATGCAACACTTACATCATTCTTATAAAATATTGCTTATAAAACAAATATTAGTATTGTTATCTCCTTTTGTTATTATGCCGACCATTGTATAAGTTTTCAAACTGTAAACTAGATGGCGCTATGTGCATTTTACCTCGCAGTATCGTTGTGTTGACTTGTAAAGTATAAGTATTTTCCCATACTAAACAAAATCATACTTACCTGGCGTAGGGGACACCGTGATCAAGAAGGCGGTTCCCCCAGAGCGAGGCCCTTCCATTGCACTGCGGCTGGGTTGACCTCTGCGATTATCCCTAATGTGGATAACTCGGACGCGTAATTTTTGGTAGTGGGGACTGCGTACGCGCCGTCCCCCTCAGAATATAAATTGAGTTAGTAATTAGTGTCTGATGGTTAAAATAATATTTGAATTAACTCTTCAAAGTCTAATTTATTATTAACCAATAACCATTAAATAAACTTACTTAGGATCTAAAACGTTGTAAAATTTCTGGAATAGATACTCCTTCGTTAACATGTCTAAGAACATTTGAACTCCAAGGCCACTTTCTTCAATAGCAGCGGAATTTAAGCTCTGGTCTCCGTAGATGGACATTCCTACTATTGGAAAACCGTGTTTCATGGCTTCCGTGGTTCCGCAGTATACCACATTATAGACCGCAGTGGGAGAAAAACGCAAGCACTTTTGAGTGAGCTGAAAAAATTAAAAGTACTTGTATAAATAAATAAGCTTCATTTAATTCTTATTATTATTTAACACCATTACATTCATAATGGTAACATTAAGATTTGAATTAAAAATATTTATCTATACACGTGGCCTAGCCTAGCTAAAACATTCACCTAATTTAATTTTAAATTTAATTGAAAAAAAGCTAACCTATTTTGGATTTGGATAATGAAAAAACGATTTCAACTAAAAGATTTTAAAAACTGCAAAATGTTTTTCATTACAAATAAAATATAGACAAAGAAAAATAAAATATTATTAATATTAAAATTTTACAGTATATAGGGCATCTATCCTTGTTATTTTTTTCAAGGTGGGGCAACTATCCATACGGGTCGGCATCTATCCTCAAAAAAGAGGTCTACAAAAAGCTAAAATCTGCAAAATCTGTAAATTATAGGTCCAAAAAAAAAACTCACAGATAAACATAAAAGATTAAACTAGCTAGATTTATAGACATTATTTATATAAAGTTAATATTTTTTAAATTGTGAGTAAATTTCTAAAAGTGGCGCATCTATCCGGCCTTTTACCCTACTACTATTCACAATACTAATCATACTTACAAGTATAGCTTTTTGTGAACACCGCTGTATTACGGTTTAAAGCGTCACCGCCATTATCAGGACTACCTCGTTGGTTGGGTGAGTAGCCTAGCCTAGGCTGTGCACTGTACACAGGGTCTGTGATTTGACTCCTATGATTTGTGAAATATTGTGATTCTTTCCGCCATGAAATTCTCATTGGAAAGTTGCAAATTAATATCTATTAGGATAGGATAGCAAGATATTAGAATTTATTATATATTAAGATTAAACCATCAGTTCACGTAGAAGCCCATAAATTAGCTCTTTTCTCTTTTAGTATGACAGTCTGACTTATTCAAATGGTCCGATTAAATATTTACTACTCGCCCCTCGAACCCCTATATTGAACATTATGAAAATATGGAGCAAAAATTATAATTCTTTCTTTTAAATATTGGATAGAAAAAGGAGTTATTTTGCGGAGGTATATAATGAATATCAAGGTAACAAATTGTTGATTTTGTTATTTGCAGACATATTTCATATTGAGCATATTGAAGTCACTTCGCAATTGCGCATTGTAGAGTCAATATCTTTTGAGGATGTTTTCAGCTTTTCGAGGAAAATAGCAACATAAATAAATTTACTACAACATAACTATTTATAATTGTACTATTCCATTTTTATTTAGTAATTGCGGTCTAAAAACACTTTTCCACTTTCACCTTTATCATTTTAGTGTAATAAACAGTTGACAAGATTTCTTTACATATTTTATTTTTAAAATTTTTCCTAATTTTTGCCAATGCTTTTTGGGTATTTTATTAAATACTGGTGGGAAAGGACATAGCTAAATAAATTGATGCGTCCTTATTCACAAAATTTAAAACGAAGTTATTGCCATTTAATAATTAGTTCGATTTCAATAACAGATAAATATTATGTCTATAAAACTGATCAAAAAATAAATACAAATACAAAATTAATAGTATTCAAGTCTCCGTAATAAAATCCTTCAGATAGATAAAAATATGTTTATAAATAAGTTTTTGAAGTAAAATCTTCTAGACGTTGGTAGAAACTTTCATATTGTAAGGTAAGGTCAAATCAATAAGCAACAGACCTTTATTTTGAAAAGGAATATCTATACCATGAATTATTTATTGAAGGCACCAAATAAGGTATCAAGATTTATTCAAATTGAAAGCGAAATGTAGTCCGCATGTTATTATTATCGAATTGAATTTGATACAGTATTTGGATGCTTTGCAGGGAACGAAGTAATTGTAAATATCAATCATTCTTCGTAATACAAAACAATGTTTGCCAAAATGTAAGAAATAATAACAATTATAATTTGATCGCGAGGACCGGGTCTCGACTCCTGACTGTGATAAAGTGAGCTTTCCTTTCTTCTAATGAAATGAAAATCCTCAACCAGCAGTTGTGAAGTTGACAGACTCCTGTACCACCGAGCATGTTAAGCAGTCGGTCCTGTTTGTTGTCATTAACAAGGATGGTTAAAAATTCACCGGTTGTAACAAGGATGGTAAAAAATTCACTGGTTGTAACAACGTGGTGGGTCTCCATATACCCTCTCATGTAACCCTGTAGAGGGCCCGTTAAAATAGGTTGATGGTGATAACGATTATCACAGATATTAAATGCAACCTGTAGAAACATAAAAACTTTATTTCATTAAAATTAGATAATATATATAGATAGCTAATAAGTTATCCGAAAAAAAAAACAAAAAGTAGGTGTAACAAATATATAAAAACTTTACATGTCTACTATTCGTATTTGAAATGCAATGTGAAAATGCACTTTAAAGTATCCAACTTAGATGAGTTAGTGTACGAACTAATAAATTAGCACCATTCCAGTATTTCAAGTTAAAGTTTCCTAGAGGAGCTTTACGAGGTCGAATAAGCGTCAAACTTCGTCATTTATACTCGTATTTCATAAGCCATACGAGGTGTATAGAGTAATTTTCTCCGAATGAACGTATAATAAATTCCAAAACATAATGTACCAGGCAGGTGAATTTATGTTCTTGGAAGTAATCTAAAAAAAGTACCAAAATGAGAATGATAAATGGCCTCCACATATGCCTGAGACGCGAAAATGCTTTCTAAAGTTCAAAATAATTCTGACACGCGAAACCAGGACGTAATTATATTGGATACGATATCATTTTTCATCTCAAAGTTTAGTATGAACGTTTTATTTATTCAGAGAAATGCGAAAAATATCCAAGTTTTGTTGAGGATACTCGAATTATTTATGTTTAACAGTATAAATTCTTCATACCTTTGATCTTTAGGGAGATCACCCCTTTCTCGTGTCTTGTAAGATCGAAGGCATTTTCTTTAAAAATCCTTCGCATTTTTATTACCCAGTTATTAAGTGTAGAGTCATGAACTTTTATGTATTGTGTTTTTGAGTTTAATTATTATAAAAGTTGGTAATTTGAGCATGTTATTATAATATAGTAGTAGGGACTTTTGGGACAGAGCTCGTCAAGAGTAGTGCTTACCACATATTACAGAGTCCTCTTGTTGAAACCTTTATAATATAATCTTCTGCCTTATATTTCCAATTTGTTGTCTAACAGACCAAGTAAGAATCCGTCGCTGTCTTTTCCAAACGTTGACGAAAAATGACAAACAAAAAAATGTTAAAAGAAATTTTAAAAATCCAAGAACCTGATACCATTCACCGGGTCCAATTGTAAACTTAAAAACTAAAATTTAAACGCACTAAAAATTTCCTCAATATAGGCTCAACCATTTTAAAGTGATGCGCTTACATTAGACAATCTTTTGTTTTTATTAATATATATATATATACTTTTATAAATTTGACTAGGTACCTACTAAAGTACAAGTGCAACAATGCATGACTTCGTACTTTGTAGCATCGCAACATACAGTTTTATCATCGAATCGCTCGCAGCTCTATTCAGTGAAGCATGTTATCAAAGCAAATAGCAATCCCGACTGAAATTAAATTCACTGCTTTGTACATCCAGTTAGCATTGTTGTAAAACGCGCATTCATGCAGAATATGAAACTAAAACGCACTCCGCACTGGACAACGTTCAAATAAAGCATCCGTATTGTGCCCGCATTGTGCTGAATTCATTTTGCCTGGAGACATCGCAAAGGTATTAACATCTCCATGGCTCGGTGTTACAGCAAAAAGTGACCTTAACTTATAGCCATAAGAACTAATTTAAGGCTACGCGAATACTAAATGCATACTTTGTAATTTTACAACCTGACCAACTTAATTTAGCACTTGGTTCCAGATGGATTTCTATAAACTAGAATTTATTGCGTTATAATAAAATGGAATGATAAATTCTATCGTGTTTCTAAACGGCACACGTAAGTTTGTCGACCTGCACGTCAAAGGGACTTTCTCCGGGACGAATCGTGGACAATTAACGTAACTATTTATAAATGCAATGTGTGGACAACTCGTTTTGGGGCGATGTCGTGTGCTTTATTGTCATGTTAAAATATCTGGGTCACTCGGACCTGCAGACGTGCATTCACACGGGCTATATCTACTTGAACAGAATAATTTACGAGTCTAGACATATTAGAAGGCCGAGACTAATTTCCTATAGACATATTTTGTATTATAACACAGTATGTGGATAAGCATTGTCAAATCTACTTAACGCTGAGATATTTTTTTTCCCAGTTTAAATATGGGGGGGGGGGGGTTAGTTGAGGGGCGAATAAATATAATAGGACAATTACACACATCGCTATATAGCCCCAAAGTAAGCGTAAGTAGGTACTAAGCTTGTGTTATGGGTACTATGATAACTGATCCAGACACAGGAAAACATCCATGCTCATCACAAATCAAACATTTGTTCAGATGTGGGAATCGAACCCACAGCGTAGGACGCAGAAGCAGGATCGCTACCCACTGCGCTACTCGGCCGTCGAATTTTGAACATTCTTCAAAAGCTGAATTTGCCGTGCCTCTGATGTTGCAAATATATGTGGGCCACGGTAATCACTTAACATCGGATGAGCCGTATGATTATTCGCCATATTAGTGCATAGTTGCTGATGTTAATGATTAAAACGTGAATCTATTAAAACTAAAACTGAAAGCTAAAAGCTGTTAAAACTTTATAATACAACAAAAACCATGAAGTTTTCATAGATATTTACTTTATTTTGACTTAATTAAGACAAATGTCATCGTCCGTCACAAGTTAATGTATCCACAACATATTTTATGTCATAGTGGCATTTTTATTATTTTATTTTACACCGAAATAATGTAAGTTTATCATTATCACCATCATCATCGTCATCCGATGGACATCCATTGCTGGATGTAGACATCCTGTAAGGAAATCCTAACACCACAGTCTACGCTGCTCGCATACAGCTATTAATATAACATGTGATTTAAATAAATTGAACGACTAGTCTGGTTGGTCCAGCGCTAGGCCTATGTATCTTCGGATCACAAGTTTCTATTATAGGTTCAATTCCTGGGTTAGGCTCTGAAATGCCTTTCTTTCTTCGAAATATTCTTCAGTAGTTTTATTCCCCTGTGCCTCGTACAACACATTAAGCTTTCGATTTCATTACCATCTGATAGCGATCATAACAAAATTACACATTATCTCACCAGTCCCCATTGGACGCAGCGTATTGGACGTAAGCTTCCTACTCCCTCTCCCACGCGGTGGGAGACCTCTTGAAGGCTGTTAAAATATTTTTTTTTTATCGACTACAAGTTGGCCCTTGACTACTATCACACCTGATGTTAAGTGATGATGCAGTCTAAGATGGAAGCGGGTTAACTTGTTCGGAGTGGGACGATAATCCACACTCCTTTCAGTTTCTACACGACATCGTACCGGAACGCTAAATCGCTTGGCGATTCGTCTTTGTCGGTAGGGTGGTAACTAGCCTCGGCGAAAGCCTTCCACCAGCCAGACCAAGACAAATTAAGAAAAATCTCATTCTGCCCCGCCGGAAATCGAACCCAGGACCTCCGTCATATAACTCCACCGCGCATACCACTGCGCCACGGAGGTCGTCAAATATACACGGAGGATATGCTGATAATGCAGATTTGATGACTTATAATGTACCTACTCCCCGAAAACGCCAACCAATTTCAGCAGGAAACTAACCACACAAAAATATTTGAGCAGATTTTTAAGTGCAGCGTGAAAGCTGTTAACATAATATTATAGCGTTACATTAATTTTAAGTTGTGAATAACACGGCAAAAAACTTATTTAATATTTTACAGTTATTAGTTTAGTTTGAAGCAATCTTAGTTACCTGTTTGTGTTTTGTTAGTTTCCAGCAAAGTTTTAAATTAGATAAATAACAAAGGTAGTTTTGGTAGATCTTTCTTTGCTCGTAGTAAAGTATTGTTTACTACGGGCGCCCCTGTCCCCGCCTATAGCACCATAAAGTATTTAGAATTTTAAATAGATAATGGTGATATTTTTCTCTTTTCAGTGTATTACTTGTAAGTAGTCGGGTTTTTGTGTTTACAGTAATATTTTTTTATAAAACTTATTATAGAGAAAAGAGTAACTAAAAATATTAGTCAAGGAAATACGAGAAGTAGGTAACCGGGTAACTAATAGACGCGACGGGGATCTCCGCGTATTACTTTACCACCCTTTTGTTATCATCGTTTAAATGAACTCATGTTCTCGCAGTCCAATTATAGAGCTGCCACCGCTCGCATGCTGCTAGTTGAAATTTATTGTTTAGTGAAGATTTTCCGTCACTTAATGTAATACCTTCTTTATTACTCACACCTTAATAATATTAGAGAGAAAGATTATTTTTTTAACCGACGAAAAAAAATGGAGGAGGTTCTCAATTTGACACGTGTATATATATATTTTGTCCGATTTTGATAATTCTTTTTTTATCAGAAAGGGCACACTTCCAAGGTGGTCCCATTGTAAATTAAAGCAACTAAATTACACAATTATTTTTTACTTTTTAGAGCGTTTTGAGTCGGTTCTATTTTTTGTTAAAATTTTTTCTTGTGTAATCTTATTGTTTGTATTAATCTGTGATGGCAGACCTTCGTTATACAAGCTAAAAGCTTATTGTCCCATGCTTCTTCCCTACCATAGGAAAGTATAGTGAGCTAGGCTTTGGTAAGGCATATTAAAACATGGCGGTTTTAGGAGGTAAAATATTTTGAGATTCTAATTTTGAGTCATGTTTGGGGTGTAAGTGGCCCACCATCATCTTGTGGCCAAAGTCAACCTCACCTGCCCGCGGTACACCCTGCTACTACTAACGAGGCTCTGGCGCACCTTGGTCCCCGTCAAGGGTTGTTGTGTCTGATACCGCACAACATAATCCCGCTGGTATCCGGCTTTGTGGTAGGGTTCTATTACGGATCCGTCTGGCTAGCGACCACAACTCAGTTTAAATCAGTCGCAAAGCATGTACTTGCGTTCCGGCTGCGTGCTGAGGAGCCAGTCTTCCCCCCTCTCCTTCTCCCCTTCGAATAGTGTTACCGTCTGTGACCATTGGGTCCGACAGAGTAAAAAGCCTCTCACGTTTTCACAGGCGTGATATATTGGCATGGGGTCCAGGGAGACCCAATGAAACGGTTGTCCGCTGGCCGCCCGTTGGTCCGTAGGGGGCCCGAACCTAAGATATCCTATCTTGGGAGGCTGCTCCGCCACCGACGAAAAAAGCCCGGTGAATGACCGGCGTGCCGGAGTGGGAGACCGGTGTGGAACCCGCCGGTCATTCAGCGGATCGGATTGGGGGCCCTTCCGTCCCCCATACCAGTAACTCACTCATCCTGCGTTATACGGTGGGGTTAATTTTTGTATCAATTGCCCTTGTGATCACAGACGGTGGATTGTTCGCTTTACCCTCGCCATGTATAGCACACACCATAAGCATCATGAATAGTAAAACAAAGAAGAATAAACGTTTTACAGCGGCACCCCATTCCACACTTCGTGTGAACTTCTGCAACATCAGGGGCTTGCATACAAACCTCAATGCTGTTCATCATCATCTCGAAACAGCAAAGCCGGCTCTTTTGTTCTTAACAGAGACCCAAATCGCTTCTCCCGATGATGTCTCTTATTTAAATTACCCCGGCTACAACCTGGAACACTCTTTTCTATCGCGTGCTGGCGTGTGTGTTTATGTTAGAGGGGACTTATGTGGTCATCGCCTTCATAATTTCGAGGTCGGGGACCTGTCCCTTCTTTGGCTGCGGACAGAGTTTGGAGGCCAATCCCGTGTCTACGCATGCCTATACAGGTCCCATAGCGGCAATGCTGAAACTGACCGCCTCTTTGAGCATATTCAAAGGGCTGTAGACCATATGCTCGAGCAGATACCTTCTGTGGAGGTGGTAATTCTTGGTGACTTCAACGCCCACCATGTGGAATGGCTAGGGTCACGCATCACCGACCACGCTGGAAGGGCTGCTTATAACTTTGCCCTGGCTTATGATCTCAGCCAGCTTGTGCTGACACCTACCAGAATTCCAGATATTCCGGACCATACCCCATCGATTTTAGATTTATTCTTAACCAGTCACCCTGACGGTTATCAGGTCAGTGTGAATGCACCTATAGGGTCATCTGACCATTGTTTGGTGGAGACTTCGGTTCAAGTTAAGCCTTTCTCCCGCACACGTGTATCTGGTACCCGCCGTGTGTGGCACTATAAATCTGCTGATTGGGATGGTTTGCGTGAGTTCTATGCTGCGTATCCGTGGAACCAGCTTTGTTTTTCTTCAAATGACACTAACATCTGCGCTGAGGCTGTTACTGACGTTATACTTCAAGGAATGGCTTGTTTTATTCCCAACTCAACCATTCCTATTGGGGGACATTCCCAGCGTTGGTTCAATGCAGACTGCTTTAAAGCCTTAGGACTAAAACAAAATGCCTTCCAGTCTTGGGCCTCAGCTCAATGCAAGTCTGATTCTAACACCCCAAACTTGAAGAAAAGCTTTAATGCTGCTACTAGGTCTTACAAAAAAGCTATTGCCAGAGCAAGGTTGAAGCATATTGACAGAATTGGCCAGAGGCTAGTTACAATGCCTTCTGGAAGTCGGGCTTTTTGGTCTCTTTCTAAAGCAATCCAGGGCAATTTCTGTCAGTCTACATTTCCACCTTTGCGCCGACCGGACGATACTCTGGCCCATACTGCGAAAGAGAAAGCTGAAATCCTGAGCGCTCTCTTTGCCACTAACTCAACGCTTGTGGTTGATGAGAGAACACCACCCAACATCCCGCGGTGTACAAGTTCTTTGAGTAAAATTCGCTTCACTCAGAACTCTATACGCAAAGTGCTTATCTCTCTTGACATCAACAAAGCAAGTGGGCCAGATGGTATCCCCGCAGTTGTGCTAAAATTATGCGCTCCTGAGTTAACGCCTATTTTGGCGCGTCTGTTTCAGCTATCGTACTCCACTAGCACTGTCCCGTCTTGTTGGAAGTCTGCCCTAGTTCATCCCGTGCCTAAAAAGGGCGATAAATCGATCCCTGCTAACTACAGACCAATTGCAATTACCTCTCTTCTATCAAAAGTGATGGAGCATGTTATTAACTCCCAGTTGCTTAAATACCTAGAAGAGCACCAGCTCATTAGCGATAGACAGTATGGCTTTCGTCAAGGTCGTTCAGCTGGTGACCTTCTAGTGTATTTAACTCATAGATGGGCTGAAGCTATTGATAGTAAGGGGAAGCTCTGGCAGTTGGCTTGGATATTGCAAAAGCCTTTGATAGGGTATGGCATGCGGCTCTTCTAGCAAAGTTACCATCTTTCGGACTACCGGAGAATCTGTGCAAATGGGTCGCCAGCTTTCTTGATGGTCGCAACATCAGAGTAGTGGTTGATGGTTCTTGCTCTGATCCTAAGTCCATTAATGCTGGCGTACCGCAGGGCTCTGTGCTGTCTCCCACCTTGTTCATACTGCATATCAATGACATGTTGGAAAATAATAACAACATACATTGCTATGCGGATGACAGTACGGGAGACGCTGTTTATAAAGGGCATGCGCAGCTATCCGGAGCACAGCTTATGGAGAACAGATGCAAACTTGTGTCCGATATTGAGGAAACCCTGAAACGAGTTTCCGATTGGGGAGCACTAAACAATATGCAATTTAATGCCTCAAAGACACAAGTTTGCGCACTTACCGCGAAAAAGACCCCCTTCAACATCGCTCCTACATTTCAGAACACTCTCCTCACCACCTCAAACAGCATTGGGATTCTTGGCGTCAATATTTCGAACGAAGTCCAGTTCCGTGATCATCTGGAAGGGAAGGCTAAGTTAGCCTCAAAAAAACTTGGTGTGCTTAGTAGGGCAAAAAGATACTTTGCGCCCAAGCATAGACTTTTGCTATACAAGGCTCTAATTCGGCCTCATATGGAATACTGTTCCCACTTGTGGGCCGGTGCACCACAGTACCAACTCCTTCCATTTGACCGGATCCAAAAGCGGGCTGTTCGTCTTGTTGACAATCCCAGGTTAACTAATAGTCTGGAGTCTTTAGAACACCGAAGGGACGTCAGTTCCCTTTGTGTGTTTTATAGACTATATTATGGAGAGTGTTCTGAAGAGCTGTTTAACCTAATACCACCGTCAGGATTCTCTGCCCGTACGTCACGCCGCAGAAACAAATTTCATCCTCACCATCTGGATGCCTGGTACAGTACTACCATCCGCTATACTAGGTCTTTTCTGCCACGCACTTCTAAGATATGGAACGAGCTTCCATCCTCGGTGTTCCCACATTCTTACAATTTGGGGAGTTTCAAGGGGAGAGTTAATAAACATCTCAAAGGCCGGCAACGCATCAGTGGCGCCTCTGGTGTCGCATTTGTTCATGGGCGGCGGTAGTCACTTAACATCAGGTGATCCGCTTGCTCGTTTGCTCGCTATTTTTATAAAAAAAAAAAAAAAAATGTCCCAGTTAGGTACCGCTTAGCTTCGTAACAACTAACTAGGGCAGTGCCAGTGGTGCCCAGGCACAAGGCGCAGACCCTAGAAGGGCGCAGAAGTTACCTGACCATATATAAAAAATACCTTATTTAGTCAGTTACAATTCTGTAGGGCGCAGTTACGCATGCTTGCACACAGCGCATAAATTGCTGGTTACGGCTCTAACGGCAAAGGCTACTAAAGCTCAATCATTAAGCTCCTAAAAGATGTCAAGTCATGGTCATGTCTTAAAGGCGAGAGCTTAGACCCACCACGCTGCTCCACGACGGGTTGGCAGAGGATAATTTGAACCAAAGCATTTTCATCGTATAAACAGAAGTAAATATATTCTGTTTATACGATGAAAATGCTTTAAAAGCGAAATCTAATACCGGACGTCATACAGGACCTTTCTCACACGCACCGAATGAAATATGCCCAACGAACGAAGTATTCATAAGCAAAATTTCACTCTTTCTATATAAATAATGCATACGACGCTTGACCATGACCGAAGTAACGAATGCCGTGAATACAAAACAATATTGGAAATACAATGGCGTCCATTTCTCCTACAACTTAGATTTCCCGTGATGTTTTAGTTGTTTAGTATGCGAGACGTTGTTTATAGCTTTGTTGTCGACGTTAATTGATAATAATGAATGTGATAATCTCTGGCGTTTGGGAATGCCTTTCTTTATAAGCAAGAGGGCATAGGATCGACAGCTGTGGTCAATTTTGGATAACATATTATTTTGCTCAAGTCTTTGTAGTAGCATAGTCCAGGACCATCTTCAAGGACATATTGCTAAGCGATTTATCACGAAGACAATGTTGCGTAGATATTAGTAAGGGTCTAAGGGGTATAGAGTAAATAATAAATATAGGTACTCGATTGAGAATGCTTGTCAACAAACATATTTAAAATGAAGGTACAAAATGCAACGCATTTTATGCTTAATATATTTAAAATTATGTTTTGTTTTATTATAAAATCTTATTTAAAAAATATTGAATATATTAATTAGTTTTAAGCTTACTTATCTAACTTATTGTCATTAACAAGTAAATTAAAAAAATTAGATGCAAAATGACTAGTGGTTTCTACCTTCATTTTTAATTTGTTTGTTGACAAGCATTCTCAGTCAAATTTGGCTTTAGTATAGTGGTTATCTATTAATCAAACTCTACTTATCACTAAGTAGCTTGTAAATGTTTGTTGGTATTTTCGAATTAAATCCAACCTTGTTTAACTTCGTGTTACACTCTTTTAACCAATCATTTTTGTTTCAGATTTTTTTTTCGAAACATTTTAGCGTTTAGCGAAGTGCCAAACCAAAATGACTACTAGCAAACCACGGGATAGCTCTTTGTGAGTGTTAATGGTTATAATAAATGACACCATACTCTTAATAACTTAAAATAGGGCTAGACCTACCTCGTAGTAGAAAAGGTGGCTTGCAGCTTAGACACAGCATGCACACCACTGTGGGTTGGCGGCCTTGGTGATAATATTTTTTCTCTGAAACAGATATCTTTCAGAAGTTAATGACCATGACCTTTTTTTTGCATCCCTCTGGAAACGGTGCCAGTAATGTTAACATCAACACTGTTTCCAGAGGGTATGTGGGACTCGCCAATTACTGGAATACCCACTAAAACCCAGCGGAGCCGACTGCGTCTGTAAGTGAGACACCACTCGATCACTCTCGTATTCTGCAGTGACGTCTCGACGATAACCTTCATGAGTCTTTCTCCTACGAATTAGAGGCATACGAGCCTCACATTACAGCGACAGCAGATGCGCGTATCTACGCCTTCGTCTGCCCTGTCTTCCTCTGCGCATAAGGTCAGCGCTAGGATCTGCTTCCCTTATCCTCTCCTCAGCCTCTTTCAGGCTGACCACCGACTCACAAAATTGCACCATGACTGTCCAGCATTCCTCGTCACTGATCATTGCGTCTACTACGCTAGCAAGAGAGACGCTACCGCTTACAATGGACTCCAGAATGTGTCTTTGTGGACCCCAGGCCGTGCATTCAACCAGCGTGTGATGCGCGGTGTCTTCTGCAGCCCCACACTGATGGCAAACCGGCGTTGGTTCCCGTCTTGCTATAATGACCATGACCCCTTAGCTTACTCTCCGTGGCATAGGTATATATCACCGTCAACCATTCTGGTTTGCTGTGAATCCATGGAATGCTAAGATATTAGCTCTCCTTGTTCCGTAAGCAGACTGAGAAAAGCTGAAAATCAATAGTTTTAACCTAACCTATTTGTTTTAAAATGTTTTTTAAACTTTGAAATTGCAATCCACCTATTTTTTACGAATGAAAACAACAACTGTATTTGTAAGGGCTGGAGCATGACAAAGAATAAATAAGCAAGTTTGTTTGCAGAGCCGTCACAAAGCGCGCGTCACAATGGGAGAGCCTGATGAGAAAGTTCTCCGAGGCGCACAAAGAAGAGTGCAGGTGAGTCTGACTGAGCTTTATAATAGTAAGTACCTACTGCGTTCTTTGAGGGCAGATGCGCTTCGTTGAAATGCTTTAATCCAATGGTTTAATTTTCTAGATACTTGTACCTAATTTCATTATTCCTTTTTTCACCAGCTATTTTAACAAAGTCTAAAAGTTTAAAACAAAGTCTAAAAGTTGTGTAAATTAGCTGAAATATGGCGAAAGCGATAATTGTTGAAATAGAAGTGTTGGAAATACTAAAGCCGCATAGACGATTTCATGGAAAACCCTGCCTGATTCCTTTAAGACAATTATCAAAACAATGTATGCTAGATTTGTTCCTTTTTATTATAACTACAAAAATCAGCAATCTCACTTTTCTGGATAGTATGCTCTTTTTTAGCCTAACTTGTTAGGAGTAGGACGAAATCCCTTTCGGTTTCTACACGACATCGTACCGGAACGCTAAATCGCTTGGCAGTACGTCTTTGTCGGTAGGGTGGTAACTAGCCACGGCGAAAGCCTCCCACCAGCCAGAAAAAGACAAATTGAGAAAAATCTCAATCTGCCCTGCCGGGAATCGAACCCAGGACCTCCGTCTTATAAATCCACCGCGCGTACCACTGCGCCACGAAGGTCGTCAAAAAATTTATTTACGTTGATTCTGTCGCGGATAACATCCCTTGAATAAACTATTCTCTTGAATCAGCCTTTTACTATTTTAGCCTGCATCGTAAATACACAGTTGACTTGTCCTTAATTTTAAAAATGTAAAATCAAGGCTAAGTCATCAGTCATTAATCAACAGGACTATATCATTGGACATCCCTCGAGTGCAACGGTCCATGAAGACGTTTCCGACTGGGTCGCAGTACGAGGGGACCTGGGATCTACTCGGGATGAGTGGTTACGGAGTTTATAAATTTCCGAATGGTAACTCGTGTCAATATGTTTCTTATAAATTTATATTTGCGTGCACTGTATTAGATTAGCTTAGCGTTGTGTTGTATTGTTTGTAATTTTTTTTTTATCGACTACAAGTTGGCCCTTGACTGCTATCACACCTGATGTTAAGTGATGATGCAATCTAAGATGGAAGCGGGCTACCTTGTTAGAAGTGGGACGAAAATCCACACCCGTTTCGGTTTCTACACGACATCGTACCGGAACGCTGAATCGCTTGGCGATACGTCTTTGTCGGTAGGGTGGTAACTAGACACGGCGAAAGCCTTCCACCAGCCAAACCAAGACGAATTAAGAAAAATCTCAATCTGCCCCGCCGGGAATCAAACCCAGGACCTCCGTCTTATAAATCGACCGCGCATACCACTGCCTACCTACCACGAAGGTCGTCGTCGTGTTGCGGAAGATAATGCGTTCGTGCTCGTATAACCCTATCATGAAGAGCTTTGCCCAATTGCAAATCTTATCTATATTCCTAACATAGATGTCCCCTGAAACGAATCTCACCTCTTAATATTTTTCTTTATTGTTTATAAGACGTTCTTTGCCTTATACCTACCTCTAATCAATCTAACCTACCTCATGTTAGAAATGGGTACGACAATAGTACATTAAGCGAGGACTAAACCCTTGGTATTGAGTCTAGATCCTAACCGATGACCTATTGAGGCTGAAATAAAATTGAAAATCCGCCGAACATCATAATTATACTTAAACAACGCAACCAATTAGGTTAAAATTTTCAACCAATTTATAAAGGACGCTTACGTTTTTAACTTGAAAATATTAGATTTTATGTAGCAAGCTAGTAAAATAGAATTAAACTTGTAGAACATGGCAGGAGCACGTTGTATTTTAGCCAACATTTGCCCCTTCAATTTTGTGTAACTAGGTTAACCGAACTCACCAAACACGTGAGGAGGAGCGGGCTACAAGGATCATTTCCTGGCAAGCACGTCGTTACGCTTGGAAAATTTGCCTGTACCTACTCGTTAACCTTCATTCAATTTAATTGGACATCATTAACTTAAAAAGTTATAGTATAATAAGGAATTTGTCTAATCAAATTTGCGTTTTTTTACTCTGAGTAATACGAAACGTCAATGTCAGTATGTGATGGGCTATTTTGACAATGACATACGCTGTCAGACAGACAACCGCCAACTGCGTCATTCTGAATGTGGGAAAAACAAAGGAGTCCGGACAAAAATTAGTAAAACTTGTAAGATTTATGATTTTTTACCAATTCTGAATTACCTAAATTCAGAACTGGGATTCAACCTAATGCCCACATGCAAAATTTGTCATCGCGAGTGTTTTCAATGCAAAATACAAAGATGGTATTTCGCCTCTACGAATGAAGTAAAAGTGAACCAAAAAGTAACGAATTCAAGTGGATTATTCAGGTGAGTTAGCTGGAAGTAACAGATTCATAAGCTTCTCGTCATTGTTTGGTGAGAAAACTGATATTTTTAATGTGATATTGCATAAATTGTTTAATTGCGCGTCAATTTCCTATTCGAGTAGGTAACTCCTATCTTTGAATTATTGAAATAAAATTCATTACTCATGTAAAACTAACTCTACAAATGTTAATATCAGCCCCCATAGTGCAGTGGTATGCACATTTGATTCATAAGAGTAGGCTTGGGGTTCGATTCCTGTCTTGGCCGATTGAGACTTTGTTAGCCCAAGTATAGTTAGTAGAAGGCTTCATTCGTGATATTCTAGTGCAACGTCATGTAGAAGACAAAAGGGGTGTTCTGTGTACTGTGTGTTCATCCTAGTCCAATAATAAGTTACCCCGCTTTCATTGTATTGCATGATCACTTGCTATCATGTGTGTTTGCGTCCGAGGGTTGTCAAATAGTTAGTGATAGTAAAAAAAAAAAAATTAAATAAAAACAATTGTTAAAGATTGAAAGAACAGTTTAATGTTAAACACTTACAAATATTTTATTTAACTTAATTTCTCTGACTGACTGGCTGCTATGTATCCAGTGTGTTACAAAAAGTTTTGTGTTTACACCAAGTGACCAGATCTCACTTGTCTGTGAGTTATATCATTTCTAAAATTAATAATTAATGCAATGTGTAATAATTGAAATCTAGTAACAATTTACATTTATGTATGTGCATGTAAATTTGTTATGTCAATCAATGTTTGCAGTATTCAGTGTGTTATAGTTTTGTACTTGTACCAAGTGACAAGGTCTCACCGGCTTGAAGGTGATAACAATTTTAAAAATTAATTACTAATGCAATTTGTGAATGCAATTTGTGTGATTGAAATATGTTGAGGAGGACACACATGTAGTGTAGCGGCATCATTCACATTATAAAAATTTAATTATAAAAAGTTCACTTAGTTGAAGTTCTGAACAATACTGCTTCACTGGTGTGTGTTTCCTGGCACCCGTGCATATATCTGTTAGACTGTTGCTAGAGGTACTTGTTATCTGTTGGATGCAGTGTTATCTACCCAGGTTTCTTATTAAATGGAAAGTAAAATGTTAATAATAAACATATGCAAAATTAATAACAGTTGTGATATAAAATGAAAAAGATTTGTAAGTTGAGGTCAGAATAGACCGAACGATGATTGGGACTTTTGCCGATGCTAATTTACATCGCTTGTGGTTAAGTTTAACTAAATGCAGTTTTGGTAAAAACAATTAGTGGAAAAGTATTTACACAGTGTTATGGTCTCCGCTACACACTACTAGTAGTAGATTCATGTTCTAAGTACCGCCTTCTTCTTCTTTCTTCCCGCACTTGGCCACGATGTTGGCCGTTGTGCGTGATTCCTCCGGTGTTGGTCCCCTCTGGTTTATTCCAAGCAGCCGAGCTCGTTCCAGAAGCTTAGGAGGCCGCCCAGGTCGCCTATCGCTTCATGGAGTGTCGCTGAGGAACCAATGTAGGTTGCTTGTTGCTCCGACACACTGCTGCATCTAAGCATAACATGTATCGGTGTACTGTACTTTGGTACTGTTTTCATAATGACAAGATGCCGCCTCTTGATACTGCGTCAACTATTGTTTGCGTGTGCTGTTAACGCTGCTAGTTTCAGGAGAAGTGCTCGCCGTGGTGTGTTCCAAAAAAAAAAAATAAAAAAAAAAATAAAAAAATAAAAAAAAAAATGCGTACTGCAAGCTGTTTCCTGCGAAATGCTGAGAAGCACTGACTACCAGCTGCAATCTGCCTACAGTTTTAGCCCGATCTACCTACGGTTTTAGTTCGTTCATTCTTTGGTCAATTCGATCTACCTGCGGTTCTTTCGCTTATTCTTCGGTCAGTCCGACCTACCTGCGGTTAGTCCGAATTTGCCTACGGTCTTAGTCCGGTTATCCCTCGTTTAGTCCGATCTACCTGCGGTTAGTCCGCCCATGTCGCGGTTCGTCCGCCCATCATGCGGTTAGTCCGCCCATCATGCGGTTAGTCCGCCCATCATGCGGTCAGTCCGCCCATCATGCGGTTTGTCCGCCCAACATGCGGTTTGTCCGCCCATTATGCGGTTAGTCCGCCCATCATGCGGTTAGTCCGCCCAACATGCGGTCAGTCCGCCCATCATGCGGTCAGTCCGCCCATCATGCGGTTCGACCGCCCATTATGCGGTTAGTCCGCCCATCATGCGATCAGTCCGCCCATCATGCGGTCAGTCCGCCCATCATGCGGTCAGTCCGCCCATCATGCGGTTCGTCCGCCCATCATGCGGTCAGTCCGCCCATCATGCGGTCAGTCCGCCCATCATGCGGTCAGTCCGCCCATCATGCGGTCAGTCCGCCCATCATGCGGTGAGTACGCTCAACTTCAAGCCTCAACGATTGAACATGCTGCGCGTGCTGCGTGCCTGTGAAGGTACATGCTACGGGCCTGTGAAGGCACATACTGCGCTCCTACGACGGCGCATACTGCACGCCCGTGATGGCGCATACCGCGCGCGCTCCTGAAGCGATGCATCGAGCGTTGTTTTGGAGGCGCATCTGACTGCTCGTATGCTACCTCGGTGAGGTGAAAGATGACGGTGATTATGACAATGTGCATTGAACTCCTTCAGTGCAAGTGTCATGTTTCGAGCTCTACAGGCCTGTATGTAGAGGCTGTCAGGCAGGCTTGTATGAAATGAAATGAAATGAAATGAAATGAAATGAAATGAAATGAAATGAAATGAAATGAAATGAATGAAATGAAAAAACGTTTATGAAATGAAAAAACGTTTATTCAGCCAAAAAAAAAAATACAAACTAAGAATCATACAAATTTACATATTTTAAATTATCTGCATTTAATCAAAATTTGGTACCACGGTTTTCCAAAAACCTAAGAGGAGACATAGGGACATTTATCGAAAACCTGGCACCAAAAATCCAACTACCTACTGACGAAGTACTAAGATATTTTGGCTGAACGGGGCGCTGCCTCAGCACGATGCTACAGCTATACAGGTATAGGCTGTAGCGCTGATTTTCAGGCATGACCCCAGAGTGAACTCACGGGCTGATCGGGTACCTACGCGTTTGCCTATCGTTTTCGCTATATTTAATTACATGAATTACTTAAACAAATAATATTTAATAATATTTATCTATACATTTAACTTAAAACATTAAAAAAAATGGAATGAAAATAAAAAGGGGGAAAATAGTAATAATAAAATAAGGGTTGTCCTGCAAAATATTAGATCACAATTACTGACTCTCCAAAAAATGTTGCTTAATTAATTTTTTGAAAGTATATAAAGATTTAGCTAGTCGAACTGGTGGAGGTAAATCGTTCCAAATTTTGCAGGCTGCGTATTTAAAAGTCCCCTTAAATGAAGCAGATCTATGAGACGGCCACGAGATACGAAGTGCTGCTCTAGGTCTAAATCTGCTATCTTCACTGGCCCATTTTATTCGAGAGTAGAGATAAAGTGGTTTGCCTGTGGACACTACATCAAAGAGCAAAGTGGCTAAGTGTAGTTTCCTCCGCGCCTCCATCTTCAGCATGTTGGCGCTATTGAGAAAGGGGCTAACATGGGAACGGGGAGGCACTGGGAAACAGAACCGAGCACACGCGTTTTGAACTCTTTGAATAAGTTTAGCAGACCGACAGAGCAAACACGGTCCATACGCGGCGTCTGCATAGTTTAATTTGGATAAAACTAATGCCTCACATAACCGTATTCGTACTTCAACGCTTAGATATGGGCGCATTTTATATAAAAGTTTCAGCCTATAAAAACAGTTTTTTACTATATTCCTAATATGGCTTTCAAAACGTAGATTTGCATCCAGTATTACGCCGAGATTTCGTGCCTCAAGTACCCTTTCTACAATGTTACCTCTTATTTCAATGTTTGGTTTAAATACATTGACTTGACTTATTCTACGCTTGGTACCAAGAATCATAAATTTTGATTTTAGTGGGTTAAGATTTAAAGAATTTATTTCTGACCACTTAGCTATATTCTCTAGGTCTTGTCGAATTTTAGCTACTGCTTCAGGTGTATCTTGAGGTCGGAAAGAGTAGTAAAGCTGAACATCATCTGCGTAACAATGGTACTTGCAGTTTTTAATGCATCTAACCATGTCCGTTGAATATAGTGCAAAAAGGATTGGGCTCAGTATAGAGCCTTGTGGAACGCCTCTGAGAACGGGTAGAGTTGTAGAGATCAATTGTCTGCCATCTGCCTGATTAAATTGAACAAACTGATTACGATTTGAAAAATAGCTGTCGAACCATTTTACCGTATTAAGAGAAAACCCATAATACGACAATTTTGATAACAGAAGCGCTGTATTAATAGAGTCAAATGCTCTAGAAAAATCAAGCAGCACCAGTATCGTTGCCATGCCTTGATCTTGAGCTGTAAGAATGTTATCGACTACATCTATTATAGCTGTAGTCGTGCTGTGTTTTTTCCGAAACCCTGATTGAAACTCAGGTAAAATATTATTTTTCTCCAAGTAGTCAGTCATTTGTTTACACACTACCTTTTCTAAGATTTTTGATAGACAGGGAAGTATGCTAATAGGCCTGAGGTCTTTTAAGGAGGTTGGCATATCGACTTTTGGCAGAGGCCTAACGACTGCGGTTTTCCACGGCTCGGGAAAAGTTGAGGTTGTAATAGATCTATTTATAATCTCTGTTATCAAACTTAGGCTGTGTGGTAGAGTTAATTTTACCATATCTAGTGAGATCTGGTCAGAGCCAAATGCGTTTGATTTTAAACTTAGAATAGTTTTTATAATTTCTGACTCGGTTATCGTATTCAGATCAAACGTATTTTGTCCAAATCTGTTGAATTCGAAATAGGTATATGTGGACATTGTAGCTGTACTTATAAAAGGGATGTCAAGAAAATGCCTGTTTATCATTTCCGGATTACATAAAGAGGATGGAATTTCGTCATTCTTTTTTTTATTTATTACTACAAGTTTCTTGAAGTTCTTCCACATAAGCTTTGGAACTTTAATATGGAGATTTATAAAATACTTATAGTATGCACGTTTTTCCGCTTCTATGGCATCGAAAACTAACTTCTTGAAACCCTTGTAATAAATTTTATGTGACTCTACCTTGGTTGCTTTAAATCGTTTATGACTTTCGTTCCTCAAATTAATCATACACTTGATTGTAAATGTTATCCACGGGCAATACTCATCTTTGATCAGTACTTTCTTAGACGGAGCATGAACGTCCATTATTTCTAATACGGTGTAAGCGAACGCGGATACCATACAGTTCAAATCAGGATAATCGGTTCTACTTTTCCAGCATATATTACTTAGATCTTGATTTAAACTATTAATATTTATGTTATTCAAGGGTCTACTTATTATCCAACGTGGGGGAATTTTTTCTTTTTTTAAGTTAAGTGTAACCGATATTATTGCGTGATTTCCTAGGTCAGGGATGTGAATAACTGAAGTCTCATGGATCTTAGCGTCAGTACAAACAAGGTCTATAAGGGTCTCACTATATTCCGTAAAATGCGTGGGCTCTACGACAAGTTGAGTTAAATTTAAGCTGTAGATAAAATCTTTAAATAAATTTGTTTTAGAGTCCGCATTGAGGAGGTTAATATTAAAATCCCCTAAAAGAACTATGTGCTCGTAGCCTGAAAGAGCAGTAACTGACTGCGTAAGTGCATCTAAGAAAACATTGACGTCCTGCCAGGGAGGTCTATATGCAGTACCAATAATAAGACGTTTAACGTTTATCTTAGTTTCTAGCCACATTTGCTCTACCGCGTTAAAATCAGGATGCTCACATATCTTTATTTTAAGCCCCTTTCTAATATAAAATCCTACCCCGCCCCCTCGACCACCTCTCACATTGACTGGACGAGGTTTATGCCGCAGCCTAAAGCCCGGTACTGTAGGTGCGAGGTTATCTTCTCCTTCGCGGATCCAAGTTTCATTTATTGCTATGATATCGACTGAGATGTCACTCATAGCTGCAATAAATTCTTCTTGTCGAGTTCCTAGGGAACCAGCGTTGTAGAGACCAACTTATGAGAGGTGCATTTCCAGATCCAGCCGTTAGAGACTGGTATCGCTGGTCCCGGTCCACGTGATGTCAGGGTCGGGACGACCCCTTTGTCAGGAACGGCCGAATAAGGAATTTGTCTAATCAAATTTGCGTTTTTTTACTCTGAGTAATACGAAACGTCAATGTCAGTATGTGATGGGCTATTTTGACAATGACATACGCTGTCAGATAGACAACCGCCAACTGCGTCATTCTGAATGTGGGAAAAACAAAGGAGTCCGGACAAAAATTAGTAAAACTTGTAAGATTTATGATTTTTTACCAATTCTGAATTACCTAAATGTATATAAATTGCTCATATTCGATATTATCCGCCTGCATATAGGAACGAGGAAAGTAGATGTGGAGCTTACATCCACCACGCTGCTACAATGCGGGTTGGCGTACGAAAGTTCTTTGAAGCACGTTTACACAACACCAACTTATAGGTTTCGCTAAGAGCTAAGAATTTAACTAAAATTTTCTTTGAATTAAGAAAAGTCACAATTATTACATAGCTCGACCCAGGATTCGAACCCAGGCCCTTGTGCTCTGAAATCATAAAGCGAAGCACTGGACCGAGAAGGCAGCCAATCACTTACTCATATTACCACTTATATGAAAACGATGTGTCGCGCTCGCCACAAATATTATTAGCCGACTGCTTCCGAACGAAGGTAATGTTTTTCATACAAACCAGTAGTGACGCTGCGACACCTTGGCTGCAGTTGTAGTCAGCGGTCGGCTACGAACTTGCACCCTTACGCAAATGAAGTTCGTAACTAAATGTCTCAATCTTCATTTCAGATGTTATTTACGAGGGGGAATTCGACGATGGAATGTTCCACGGTCAAGGAGACCTCATATACCCCAGCGGTGTGGTACTCCGGGGTAACTGGAAAAAAGGGAAGTTATTGGAAAGAAAACTCGTCTTTGCCGACGGATTGGAGTACGATGAGACGGACTGGAAGTATTGTAAGAAGCCAGATAGACGGTACATATGCTTAATAAATATTTACATGTTAAATCGCTGAGCACAGCAAGTAATAGAATAACGTCAATATTATATTTGGATTGTATAACGGATCGCATAACTCGATTTATAGCTAAAAATCATAGTGATTCAATTGTCCAACACTTTCCTAATTTAACCATTTAAATACTTTATTAAGTAGTTTTTGACGACCTCCGTTGGGCAGTGGTATGCGCGGTGGTTTTATAAGACGGAGGCCCTGGGTAGATTCCCGGCGGGGCAGATTGAGATTTTTCCTTAATTTGTCTTGGTCTGGCTGGTGGGAGGCTTTCGCCGTGGCTAGTTACCACCCTACCGACAAAGACGTACCGCCAAGCGACTTAGCGTTCCGGTACGATATCCTGTAGAAACCGAAAGGGGTGTGGATTTTCATCCTACTCCTAACAAGTTAGCCCGCTTCCATTTTAGATTGCATCATCACTTAACATCAGGTGCGATAGCAGTCAAGGGCCAACTTGTAGTCGATAAAAAAAAATAAAAGTGGTTTAATAGGAGGAGAGAGGAGTGGATATACGGAGTTGATGGATGGTGGATGGAATACGGAGTTCGAATCCCGTCGATTCCGCAATTTTTTATATTAAGTATGTTAATTTTCAAATGGATATAATTTTCAATTAGAAGATATCATCATTATAACAATATAGTATAAAGAATAATCAAAATGGAACACTATATAATATACTAAAACATAGCGATGCTGTTTGGCAACATAAATGTGCAAGTAGTATTCCAAACGACTGCCACATACACTAAACACTAGTCCAATGAGGTCTAGTGTTTAGTCTATGTGGCTTCTATCACAAGGTCCGGAGTTCGAATCCTGGTTCGGGTCGCGGAACAATTCTAGTTTTTCATTCTTCTATGTCCGAAGTCGGGAAGTTGGTGGTGTTACACATACGTACCTCGAAGAGCACGTTAAACCGTCGGTCCCGGTCGGTATCATCAACATCTGATAGTGATCGTTAATTTAAAAAAATACTCTAAGCCCGCCAACCCGTATTGGAGCAGCGTGGTGGGTCTACACTCCATATCCCCTCTCCTATAAGGAGGGAGGCCTGGCCGTGTAGTGGGCCGTTAATAGGGTCATAATAATGATGACTCCAGACGAACTATGTCGCACCATCCACTGCTGTAGAAAACGAAATATGTACTAGAAGTGAATGTGTAAAGATTTTCGGGAAAAATGTTTCGTGAAACTTTCCTGTTTGCACTTGTATTGGGTTCAATCAAACGCTGAAAAATGTCGCAGTGTAACTTTGTGCGACCTATCGCTCTCTGGCCGCTCAGCCGCTGTCGTGTAACGAGTTTGTCCAGCGCTAGCGGAACAAAAAGGAATGTTACCCTCTTTTGGCGATAACAATTTTTGAATGAAAGTGTACCTTTACGTTTCTGAAAATTTGCTTAATCTTTCTAATAGTAACAGAGCACAAAATTAAATGATTGCACATTGAATAAAATTAACGAAAATTTAAACATGGAAACCTAAAATTATTTAGGCTTAAAATTCTGCATTTAGAAGTCCCTACAAATGGTCCCTCTTTTGGCGATAACAATTTTTGAATGAAATTGTACCTTTACATTTCTGAAAATTTGCTTAATCTTTCTAATAGTAACAGAACAGAAAATTAAATTATTACACTTTGAATAAAATTAACGAAAATTTAAACATGGAAACCTAAAATTATTTAGGCTTAAAATTCTGCATTTAGAAGTCCCTACAAATGGTATATTTAGCTAGCCGTGAATGATCATCGTGCATTGATGATGATGATGATGAGCGTAGTTACGAATCTATTAGTGCCTATTTGTAATTTCAAATTAACAACTTTTCACTAAATGCATATAAAAGTGTATACGGTAGCTACTTATATAAAAAACTATCAGATTGCAAAAATCCTTTTTGTATATGATAAACAGACTATAAATAGTAACATAGGCTAATTTGTATCCTGGTATATTTCTACAGGAACAGGAACTAGGTAGTAAACATTATTTTGTCTCACAGATTCACGATCGAGTACGAAAAAGGTCTACAACCATCTGGCAAGTCCTACCTGACAGTGGATCAACCAACACGTGAAATACCACCCGGATACTATGATACTGGGGATGGATTCTACGATCCCAAAACCAAAGTCGTCTACAAAGCTGATGACCTCAGCGCAATAGTAAGGTAAGATACAAAAATAAATATAAGCAAAATACTACTGGATCTCTAAATTTACTCGTTTTGCAATATCGCAGCGCTCACAAATAACGGATTTCTCGATACACACGGGATCAGAATCTACGCGAGTAAGGGTAATGATAGTTTATCATATGGCCATAAGAACCAACGGAGATAGAAAGAGCGTTCTGAGTTCATTTATTTTTCATTTATTCATTTATTGTAGCATTCATGTACATATAAATACACATGAGGCCCTGTTAGGGCGTCGCTAACATTATTATTATTAATAAAGATATATAATATCGTCACATATATTAACACATTTATCATATTTATAAATCATCAATAATTACAATAGGTACAATAAATTAAATTATATGTTTAATATTAGGTCACTGAATATAGTTAATGTCAAGAAAAGTATAATGTCAAGTAATGTATAAAGAGAATGTCATAATTATAATTTAGTAAAGTTAGTGGGGGAATAATATCCTAGATAGGTTTTCAATTATTGAATATTAAACATTAGATATGAATACAATGTCAAGGTGCAATGTAGGTCTAGAGTCAAGATAAGATTTGTTTTAGAGTTGTAGCAACTCATCTTCGTTTTCTTCGTTCGAGATTTGCGTTCTGCTCTGTCAGCAGGCAGTCAGACCACGATGTATGCAGTCTGTATAGGTCCATAAAGTTACAAAGAACGCGGCACGTATAGCGCTGAACTCGCAACGCCTGAATTGTTCCTGTACGACCTCTGATACATCTTAATACGGCCATGTTTATGAATTTTATATTGACGATACGATGATCATTTTAAAATCTATAAAAATATAAATACATGTTCTTATAGCTTCATTGCAGAGCGAGTTTATTGTATAGGTTTGAAAGCTGATAATCCCATGAAAGATATTACAGTACTTACTGCGATTTAAATAATCGTGGCACTGTAATTTAAATCAACGCTATTTTAAAAATGCGCCGTCATCATTTTCCATCGTTAAACATGGGATGGAGCTAATTAAGACTAATTAAGTCATTCAATCAGCGACTCAGTTAACTGCAATGGCTAATTAATTAAAGCTTCTACCATAATTTGGGAATTGATGCTGACGCATATTTTATTTCGTTCGACAAAAATTATTATGAAGTATAAATAAAGGATTACATTATTTACAAAGTATTCGGTCAGTTAACCTATCGTTTGAAAGATCTTAACCCGGTAGATTATGTTAACAAACAGCCAATATGATCAAAATGAAACATTATTACAGTAATTACTTAATTAAACATTACAAGCACAGATTCTAGCAATAGTCAAACATTATGACTTCACAAGACTTGGACACTAACGTGAATGACCAGAATTATCCATAGGGGCATATTTTATAGCCTAACGCCCGACGAGTACCGCCCCTAGTCTATTATCTATAGTTTAACCGCGGTACCAACAATACAGCAAATGAGGCCACTATATTGTCTATAGTCTACAATGCTGCCAACAATTATTATTCTTTCTCTGTACATACTGTTACTGTAGCACTATTCTATAACGTTGTTTTTATAACTCAACATGTGATGCGAATGCGACACGGCGTGCGATTCGAATTCGTCGGTTGATGGAGAATAACCTAAAACAGACTTCGAAGTTGGTCTGTTTGTTAGCTTAACTAATCCTGAGTTTAAGTTATGGCTCAGGCTATAAATAATATTATTGTTGGCGGATAATAAGTTGATTGTATGTAATAATAATTACTACAACATTGTTTTGGACAGCACGTTAAGCCGTCAGTCCTGATCATTAGTTACAAAAGTAAACTTCGAAAAAAATCATCACGCTTAACCCGACAACCGGCATTGGACAATTTAATATAATGTAATAATGGTGAATCGAAGCTCCATATTGATTTTTTTTGAGGAGGTTCTCAATTCGACACGTATATTTTTTTTTATGTATGACCACGCATAACTTTTTACAGAGTTGTCGGATTTTGATAATTATTGTTTTATTAGAAAGGGCACACTTCCAAGATGGTCTCATTGTCATCATGTTAGGATTTGATGATGACATCCAGGCAAAATTGAAGGAACTCTTCAAATTTTATAGGCACACTTGCAGCGATTTCGGTTAATGTGTAAGTATCGGTAGATTTTCGGCTACAGGGGCCGTATATGCTATGACAGTATAGCACGAATACATTACGTGGCGATAAATCACTAAAAAGTACGAATTAAATAAATGTTCCTTAAACTTGCTGGCACCGACTTCATAAATATGCTTAAGAAAATTAAAGCAACTAAATGACACAGTTATTTCTTACTTTTTAGTGCGTTTTGAGTCGGTAACTTTTTTTTGTTAAAAAAATTTCTATAACGACAGTGACCCAGTGGTTTTATATGAAAGGCACCAAGAGACCTAACAAAATAAACGAAATAAAATAGGTCTATAATTATAATTTCTAAATATATAAATTGAAATATTACAACTAGCGGGGTTTTTAAATAAACTTAAAAAAAGGAATTATTTTTATTTCGTATTGAGCGGTTTAACCCGCGCAGATGCCGTTCCTTTTGGGTTTATTGGGATTTCTTAAATTCAAATTCAAATTCATTTATTTCAAGTAGGCTTATTACAAGCACTTTTGAAACGTCAAATTGGACTATTTGTAGTGACTCTACCACCGGCTCGGAAGGCAGGCCCTGTTGAGAAGAGCCGGCAAGAAACTCAACAGTTGCTCTTTTTATAATATTATCAATTTTACAATATTAAGTGTGTTGTTACATAAAGTTATTTATTTTACTTCCTGTGTGAAGTTGAAAGCCTATCCAATTGGATTTGAACATCTTTGTCATTTAAAAATTCATCGATAGTATAATAACCCTGACTCAGTAAGTGAGTTTTAATACATTGTTTAAACTTATGCAATGGCAGATCTAAAACTGAATTGGGCATCTTGTTGTAGAAGAGTACACCCAATCCTACGAAAGATTTTTGTACTTTTCGGAGGCGATAAGCTGATATGACTAACTTATGTCCATTTCTAGGAAGACGGTCGTTTAAATCCTTTTTCTGTTTATACATATTTATATTTTGTTTAACATAAACTAGGTTATTGAATATGTATTGACAGGCTACTGTAAGAATTCCTATTTCTTTAAATTTGACTCGAAGGGACTCGCGTGGTTTAAGTTTATAAATCGACCGAATTGCTCGTTTCTGAAGTATAAAGACAGAATTTATGTCAGCAGCCTTTCCCCACAACAAGATGCCATAAGACATCACACTGTGGAAGTAAGCAAAATAAACCAGTCTAGCTGTTTCTACATCGGTAAACTGTCTTATTTTTCTCACTGCAAATGCTGCTGAGCAAAGTTTAGCTGTCAGTGACTCTATATGAGCGCTCCACTGAAGTTTACAGTCCAAGGTCACTCCTAGGAAGACTGTAGAACTCTCCATTTTTAGCGTTTCACCATTTATCATTAAAGACTTATTTATTTTTTTTACATTCGGTAAAGAAAACTCAACACATTTAGTTTTCTTTGCATTTAATAGTAAATTATTAGCAGTAAACCAATGCGACACATGCGATACAGCACGGTTTACATCGTCAAAGTCACTTTTATTTCTATCAGTTTTAAAAATTAAAGATGTGTCATCAGCAAACAGTACAATTTCACAAATGTCGCTAACATGGTATGGTAAATCATTGATATACACTAAAAATAGAAAAGGACCCAAAATTGAACCCTGTGGAACGCCCATTTTAGGAGATGAGCCACGTGACTTTAAATCATTAATGCATACCGTTTGAGTTCTATCACTAAGATAAGAGGCAATGAGATTAAGTGCAACATTTTTAATGCCATAGTGGCTTAACTTAAGCAAAAGAGTTTTATGGTCAACACAATCGAAAGCCTTGGACAAGTCACAGAATACGCCAATAGCATTCTTAGACCTTTCCCAGGCATCAAAGATGTGTTTTAATAGTTTTGCACCTGCATCAGTAGTATTGCGACCTTTAGTGAAACCATATTGGTCAGGATGAAGTAAGTTATTTAAGTTAAAATGACTAAGCAGTTGATTTAAAACTATTTTTTCAAAGACCTTACTTAGTGTTGGCAATATTTTTCTTTTAAGTCTATGTGCTGTGCCAGACTTATTATCTATTTCAATGTAAAATTCTATCCAGATTTGTTTAGCCGTTGAGCCTTGATTGAGTAAAAAACGATGATATCGACAATTGCATACAAAATGTATAAAAAAATGATTTTTCTTCATAAAATTTTGTTTTCGGTAGTGAAAATAGCATGATAAGTATGATATAACAAAAGAATTATTTCACTTTGAGTTCGTTAAATTACCTGTTACAATATTTTTAAGCGGGTATTTTAGTAAGAGTTTATGGTACTGATTATGCAATAGCCCCGCTATCTAGGGCCAAAAAACTATTTATTATTAAATTAGATAGGATTACTAACCTAAAAGTAAAAGTTTCGTTGAGACGCATAAACTTTTTTTTTTTCTGGAAACAATGCATGGGAGGTGGGCCATCTCCTTTTTACCTTAAGAATACTCTCGCTACAAACACGTTGTCTGGCCAACATTCGTTTAGTTAAGGCATAGGTGTTAACTCTCAACTGCCTGTAATTATACCGACAACTGTACCCGTCAGACTGGAACATAGCAATGCAGCACCAGCATGGCGGTCAGGGATAAGGTTCGTTACAAAAAGCTTTACTAGTATGGCATCTCAGATAATAATTTAACTACGGTACCGATTGCACTGTTTATAGGGACAATCAAGTTTTGTAGTGCTTCCATGCTTATTTCTGCCGCTATAAAAATGCCTAGTGTGAATTTGTTACCGACGCTACGTAAAAACTTAACGCGAATTTATGTGGAATTGAAGCAGCGCCATCTAGTTGTGGTTTTTTTCTATATAATTTGACGTTACAAGTGGTTACGTTTACGTGGTACGGCTCGGTGAAAAACTCACACTTACCCCTCTAAAGAGAGTATTGGCGGTAAAATTACAAGGATATGAGAATTAAGATTAGTTCAAATCTAAGGTATTAACTATCTACATTAGTTTGCAAGTAAAAAAAAATTTCAGATCGCCATCCGTTCGTGAACAAAAATGGATAGTCGAGAACTGTCGCACTAGCCCCGAAAAGCCGCTGGGGCCTCGAGTGGATCTATACGAGGAATGGACGGAACCGCTGCCGTCGTTGCCGAAGCCACCGCAACCAGCGTGTTCGCGAGCCGCTGGATCAATAACTTTATCGCAATCTACATTCGAACATGATCGTGAAATGGTAAGTGTATGTGGTATTCGTGCCATACAGCGAGCGGGACGCGTCGGCGACATGACACTGGCGTGATTGTTTGTGTTCTTATGTACTTGGTAATAATTAATAAAGAACACGTCAAACAGAATCCTCGTCACATTCAGTTTGATATTTTCAGAGCTTGTCCAGGGAAGTACTAACCATGCTTATAAATTGTAAAAATTACTAACACCACTAAACTATCTAACTCTCAGTGTTAAGTAGTTTGGTGATTGGTTTGAGAATTGTTACAGAAAATTCATTCAGAAAAATAAAACTCAGAAGCATCATAGCATGACTCGAACCAAGGACCTCGTGATCGGAAGCCAAATTCCAATTCCAAGTAAGCCCTGTCAAGGGTTGCCCTGTTATCGGCGATGAGTTTCTATTTGACATGTGCCATCTGCTTGTTCCGTCAAGAATTTTACCTAGTAGTAAAGAAGAAATTATCCTAATTTTTATGTAGTTGCATCATAATTCGATAATTTATTTATCACTTGTATCTCTGCAGGAAGTCGTCTTTAAAAGTCTACAAGATGACCGATCCGACTCAAATAGCACACAATCCACCGCCTCAAACTCTACAGGCTCTAAGTGATTTAATGGTGTTGCCATTATTTCAAATATGTGGCAATAATTCCAAATAAATGGCTTAAATTATAATAATAGATTTAAATCTCTGAACATTTCTTTCTTATGACATTACTTAGCTTATACCTACTTAAATAGGAAAGCTCAATTAATTTTAAGATTTTTATTTATAATTGTAATTTAATTTATAATAATTATATTTAATTTAATTTATTTCGAATTACTATATCTAAGTTCAGTCATAATTGATCGTATTGTTTGTTATGTCTTGTTTACCCCGCACCAGGGCACCCTACCACGTCGCTTTCACTTGCACTGCTAAGTTAATTAAAAGAAACACGAACCGAAACCGTAGGTTTATTTTGAACTGAATTTACAATAAATACAATCACATATAGCAAATCGCATGTATACAAACAATAGCGCAAGGTAATATGATACTAGCGCCATCTAGTTTAGAACTTAACAAACTTTACAATAAATCAAATTTGGAAATAAACTACTTTACGAAACTTATAAAACTAATTCAAACATCCTCCACCGCCAAGGACAGTCAAGTCCTTGCTTTAATCAGGCAAATGACAAAGTTTTGTAATCGCTCTTTGTTTGACTCCGGTGCTTGTACGCACATCGTACATGCGGGTAAGTCCATCTTTTCCAGGATATTTTTTCACTACGCGGCCTAACTGCCATTCTCCTGGTGGCAGCCGTGAATCTTTAATTAAAACTAAATCTCCAACATCTATTTCATTCTTAGCTTTCAACCACTTAGGGCGCTGTTGTAGTCTGGATAAATATTCCGATTGCCAATGATTCCAAAAATCTCTTAACATTCTCTGTGTCAATTGCCATCTTGTCAAACGGTTAATATTTATATCTGCATAGCTTTTATCTGGTATTGTGATCATCGGTTCTCCAACCAAAAAATGTCCAGGTGTCAGGTAATCTAGATCTTCTCCTAACGCTGTAAGTGGGCGTGAGTTTAAGCAAGCTTCTATCTGGGTAAGCACTGTGTATAATTCTTCGAACGTCAAAGAAGAATTTTTTAAAATTCGTTTCAGATGATATTTTGTCGATTTTACCCCGGCTTCCCACAAACCACCAAAATTCGGAGCGCCTGGAGGTATGTATTTCCATTTGGTTTCTTTTCTATCTAAAAAGTGTTGTAAATCTGTAGGAAGCTCATTTCTTCCCGCTTTCCACATTTCTAGCAATGCTTTCTCTGAAGCGACAAACGTCGTTCCATGGTCACTCCATAATTCTTTGCAATGACCCCTTCTACTCACAAATCTTTTGTAAGCTGCAATGAATGCTTCTGTTGTCATGTCGCTGACGAGTTCCAGGTGAATGGCCTTAGTTGCCATGCAAATGAATAGACAAATATATGATTTATATGTCTTAGCTCCACGACCTTTACTCATTCTAGCTGTGATTGGCCCTGCGAAATCAACACCACTTATGGAGAATAAACGTGATGGATTAACTCGAACTTCTGGTAAGTCTCCCATCATTTGTGTACCTGTAGTGGCATTATATCTTGCACATAACTTACATTGTTTGTAGTATCTTTTAACGCTTTGACCTCCTTTGATTATCCAGTATTTACTTTTTAGGTACGTAGTCATCAACTGAGGACCACCATGCAAAGTTTGCAGATGTGCTTCGCGTAATAGTAATGGTAATAGTACATTATCTTTGGTAAGTATAATGGGATGTTTTCTATTAAATTCTATGTTTGCATGCCTTAATCTACCTCCTACTCTTACGATTCCATCTTCATCAAGGTATGGGTTTAATGAAAGTAATCTGCTGTTTTTACTTATTGCTTTTCTCATTTTCAGGTTTTCTACTTCTTCAGGAAATTCTATCTCCTGTGCGATCTTCAAACAAATGGTAAGTGCTTCTTCTTTCTCTATGCTTGTTATATGTTTAGGCAATTTTACTTTTCTTTTCAGGGTTTTCCATCTTCGACAATATGCAACTACGTTTATTAATTTTTCTAACGATGAGAACTTCTTTAACAGGGTAAGTTTTGATTCTATCTCTGTAATTAAATTAGTCATAGCACATTTAGTGTTAATACATTTTTCTTCATCTGTTTCAGGTATTGTCATGTCTTCCTTTGGTACATTACAACCATCTTCGTAGAGGAATTGCGGTCCACGCCACCACAACTCGTATGTTTTAAGTTTACTTGGGCATAGGCCTCTAGAAGCTGGATCTGCAGGATTCTCCTTTGTATTAACGTACGCCCAGTTGGTATCGAGATCTTTTCGTAGGTTAATAACTCTATTTTTCACAAAAGGAACCCATCTGTTCGGATTACCATGAATCCATGCGAGGACAATTTTGGAGTCTGTCCAAGCATATGTGCGGTTTAAATCTACTTTGAGTGTTTCCATGACGTGCTTTGTTAGTTTAGCAAGCAATACCGCGCCGCATAACTCTAATCGTGGTAATGATAAAGCTTTGACAGGTGCGACTTTAGTCTTCGCTGTTAATAGTGAGACCTTTATGGGTGTTGCTTCTGAATTTAAGACTCGCAAGTAGATAACTGCGGCATATCCAGCCATGGATGCATCTGAAAACCCATGTAGTTCCATTGTACAATTGCTGGAGTAACCAACCCATCTGTCTATTTTGATATCTGATAAAGCTGGTAAATTATTTTGGTAAATATTCCATTCATCTTGTAATTCATCAGGTAATTCTTCGTCCCAGTCCAATTTTATCAACCATAGCCTTTGCATGAAAATCTTAGCTGTCATTACTGCAGGTGCAAGCCAGCCCATTGGGTCGAACAAGGAAGCTATATGTTTTAAAACCATTCTCTTAGTTAAATTTTCAGTAAAATAATTCTTTTGTGCTATTTTTAAATTATCATCTTTTATCTTCCAAATTATTCCTAAGGTTTTTATGCTCTCCTTTCGGTTCATGTCTAATTCTTGTAACTTCGCTTGTTTTTCAGGCTCAACAGTTTGGAGAAATGATTCACTATTCGAAGACCATTTTTGTAATTCAAAACCTCCTAGTTTTAATAATTCCGTAAGTTGGTTCTTCATTTCAATAGCCATTGCAACATCATCACTTCCCGATAAAACATCATCCATATAGAAATCTCTTAAAACAATCTGCTTGGCTAACTGAAATTTATCATCCTTGGCTTCATCTTGTACTACTTGTTTTAAGGTTTTCATTGCCAGATATGGGGCGCATGCTGTACCAAATGTAACGGTAAGTAATCTATAATCTTGTACTTCATCCTTAGGGTTAAATCTATATAAGATTCTTTGATATTCACAGTCTTCAGGACGAACTCTAATCTGGCGGTACATTTTAATAATATCCGCAACAAAACAAATTTTGTGTGTTCTCCATCGCAAAATTATATTTCTTAATTCTTTTTGTAGCGAAGGTCCGATCAACAATTCATCATTTAGGGAAGTTCCATTACTTCCTCTACAAGAAGCATCGAACACAATTCTGACTTTGCTAGTTTCTTTATCTTCTCTTATCACCGCGTGATGAGGAAGATAGACTGATTTATTAACTATTTGATCTTTAGTTACAGGTTCCATATGATTTAATACTAAATATTCTTGAAAAACCTTGTTGTACTCTTCTCTCAAATTTTTATTGTTGTCTAATCTCTTCTCTAAACTTTTGAATCTCTTTAGCGCGATAACTCTCGAATCTTCTGGCAAACTTGGATTGTCTGTACGAAATGGTAGACCAACAACGTATCTTCCATCCTCCTGTCTCGTCACTGTATTGTTGTAAATCTCCTCTGCTCTCACTTCACTTGACGTGAGAGCGTTGTTAGTCTCCAATGTTTCTGTTTCCCAGAATCGTTGCAGCATGTGATCTAAATTGCAAACTCTTAAATGCATGCTGACGACTCCTCTACTCATAGATAATTCTGATTGTGCTCCTCCAGAAATTATCCATCCAAGTTGTGTCTGTTGTGCAATTGCGCTTGGCACTCCTGATTTGTCTTTGATAATGCCGGTCATCAAAATCTCTGTATAAATGTTAACTCCGAGTAGTACATCAATGGGTCCTGGCGTATCAAAATTAGGATCAGCGAGTCTTAGACCCGTAAAATGAACCCATTGTTGACTGTCGATTTTTGTAGCTGGCATTATTTCAGTTACTTGCTTTATTACAAATGCGGTACATCTCAATTTAAATTTGTTGTTTAAACATGATTTGATTTCTAACTCCACCGCATGCCTTAGTGGAGTAGACATCTTGCCTACTCCAGTAACTTCTCCTTCTATTTCTCTTTTTCTCAATTGTAGTCTTTGCACTGTGGATTCTGATATAAAAGACTCTTGAGAACATGGATCCACCAGAGCCCTGACAGTTTGCTCTCCTCTACTTGTACTAATGTTAATCAGGGCTGTAGCCAACAGTGTTGTATTACTTCGTGTGGATACATGGGCTAAAATATTTGGAGTACTGGTAGTTTTGTTTTCATCTGATTCTCTAGGTGAGTTCTCTATATGCTTAGGTTTCGACTCATGTAGTAGGGTGTGATGTCTCCTTCTACACTTATGGCAGGATGTATTTTTTTTACAGTAACTAACACTATGACCTGGCCATAAGCAGTTAAAACATAATCTCTCGTTCTTCACAAATTCTGATCTCTTTGATACATCTATCTTTGTAAATTGTTGGCATTTGTGTATTACATGATCTCCTTTGCAATAAACACAAGTAGATTCGGAAGAACTTGTTTCTGGTGCCGAAGTATGAAAAGCTTTGGTTTTTATATTAGGCCTGTCTCTTGGATGTGTTTGTATCATCTCTAAGACTCTAAACTTTCCTCCAAGGAAGTCTTGGAATTTCTTCCATGTTGGAAGTTCTTGTACTGGTAAGGGTCTCAACTCTTCTTCCCACTCTTTGTGTGACTCTTGATCTAATTTATTTACCATAATGTGTATTAATATTGGATCCCAGTTTTCTATGTTTATATCATTGTTTTTCAAGTTGCTGAGGCATTCAGTTGTGGTATCTAACAAATCTTTAATCCCCTTTGCGCTTGCATTGGTAAGTTTCTTTTGCATTAATAATCTGTTAAATATAGTATTCACGATAACTCTTCTATTGTTATATCTTTCCTTTAATATTTCCCAAGCAACTTCGTAATTCTTTTCAGATACAGGTATATGTTTTAGAAGTTGTTCTGCCTCTCCGCGTACACTGGTTTTTAAATAATGAATTTTCTGTGTATTGCTCAAGGATGTATTTGAATGTATAAGTGAAGTGAACAAATCTTGAAAGGAATTCCAATCATTATAATCACCACTAAACTGTGGTATAGATATCTTTTGTAACTTCACTTCCTGACTACGATGTTCACTAAGCAACTTCTGAGATTGTTGTACGGATGGTTGCAACTTATCTAATGTATCTGTTAATTCACATTTAACCATAATGTATTCGTCTTCACATTTAGAAAAAAGGTCGTTTTCAAAATATTCATGTCGTTTTCTTTGTTCTAAATTTGCAATCTTTAAGATTTCTTTATGTGTCGCTTGAAACGTTTCCCAATATTTTTCCAAATTCTCAAGTCTAATTTTTATATAGTTCACTGTTAATCTTGACTTAGGTGTCTTTTTGAAATTTATTAATGTTTTAGTAATAGTAGAAAAATTGTTATCTTGCAAAATAATTAAATCTTCCATCGTAGTAACTTCACAAAATAATTTAAAGTTCCAAAATTATTAGACAAATGTTCTATGTTAAGTTAACACTGACTGCATTAAGTCCAAAATATGCAAAAATTTCAAAGTCTTTTTATCATTAAAATTTTCTAAGTTTCAAATATTGCAAAAATTGTCTATGTTTAAAATCATCACATTTATACTAAGTTCATATCTTGAAGTCTTTTTAAGTCACAAAAGAAACTAAGTTAAAATTCACTGATATTTTTCTAAGTCTTTTAAATCACAAAAGAAACTAAGTTAAAATTCACTAATAATTTTCTAAGTCTTTAAAAGTACTGAAATTATTCTATGTCCCAAATTTCACTGAAAATGCACTAAGTCTTTGACATTTAACTTTAAATTTACTAAGTCTTTGACAGCTGATTCGAAATTTTACTAAGTCTTTGACAGCTAACTTGTAAAATAACAAAGTCCGAATTCTACCTTATCACACTTCATACCCATCCAATGGCAATCCAATATTATGGGCACTTCACTTGTCACTGTCACACACACATTCACTACCTAACGTCACACTGAGTGGTGCTCAAAAAACAGAGTCTCGGCCTAAATCCGGCTCGAAGGACCAATTGTTTACCCCGCACCAGGGCACCCTACCACGTCGCTTTCACTTGCACTGCTAAGTTAATTAAAAGAAACACGAACCGAAACCGTAGGTTTATTTTGAACTGAATTTACAATAAATACAATCACATATAGCAAATCGCATGTATACAAACAATAGCGCAAGGTAATATGATACTAGCGCCATCTAGTTTAGAACTTAACAAACTTTACAATAAATCAAATTTGGAAATAAACTACTTTACGAAACTTATAAAACTAATTCAAACATGTCTTGATTTTTTTAATGATATGAGCAATAATAAGGGAATACATGTACCCACTTAAGTTTGTTTTATCGCTTGTATATCAATAAATAACTACAGAAGTAAAATAGTTGGCCCCTTATTATTTAATGAAACCTTCAATGTCCTTTTTTTCTGAACATTAACGTATTTATCTTTAGTTACAATGCGGTCATATCTATTAAAGGGTAAAAACTATAATAATTATTATTATTACTAGCGGACTTTCGCGGTTTCCCATTATCGACTCATTAGTCTATCATGTATAAAAAATGAAAATTGAATCCCACTGGTAGTTTCAGAGATTATCCGGAATATACAGACAGACTTGACTTAGACAAGACCAAGGTGATTAGTGACCTAGTCGCTCCGGGGCCGATAACAGTTGATGGATCTACTCTCGAAGCTGTTTCTTAATATTCTTACCTTGGGCAAATTGTGCAATTTCGTAAAAACAGTTTTGTGAGAGAGATCGATCGCAGAATTCAGTTGGGCTGGGCAGCGTTTGGTAAACTTCGCCGGGTCTTCACGGCGCCTATACCACAATGTCTAAAGACAAAGGTCTTCGACCAGTGTGTCCTTCCCGTCATGACTTACAGTGCCGAGACGTGGACACTGACGGCAAGGCTGGCAAGGCTGGTCCAAAAACTTAAGTCGCTCAACGTGCTATGGAGAGAGAGTTTCTTTGAGGGATAAAGTCCGGAATGAAGTAATTCGCCAAAGAACTAAAGTAACCGACATATCTGTCAGGATTAGAACTTTGAAGTGGCTGTGGGCTGGTCATGTCTGTCGAGCGACCGATGGCCGTTGGAGTCGCAAGGTCCTTAAGTGGAGACCGGGTCTCGGCAAACGGAGTATAGGGCGTCCCCCAACTAGGTGGAGCGACGATCTCCGGCTTTGATTGGAGACAAAAAGCCAATAATAGAAAAGGCTGGCGCTACTTAAAAGAGGCCTATGTCCAAAAGTGGACGCATGATGGCTGATGAAAAAAAAATAGACAGAATAAAATTGTTTTACTATAAACAATAATAATTGTCATTGCCGATAATTGCTTATTGGTCTAACAAAACGTGTATGTGGCTTCATATCACGCCCTACGTTCGAGTCATTGACCGTGCTATAAAATATTGAGCTTTTCTTCCTTTCTAATTAATAAAAAATAATAAAATTCTCAGTCCATAGATGATAAGTTGAAAATGAACTATTGTAACTCACAGAGCACGTTAAACCATACCAGTAATGGTTGCCAGGTCGTACATAAACCTAATAGCCAGACAGACCTGCCAAGCATTTGGGTAGGTAAATGGCCGAATACCTTACTATTTAATTATTGAGGATTTTGTGTCAATATTAAAAGGTACGACATAAAGATTGTGTGAAATATCAATCTTATTTTATTAATACCATAAATCGTGTTCTAGTTGCAAAAAGCCTAATAAAAGCCGTACAAGCTGAACAGCCTTTATGTTGGCTGGACACGCTAACAAAAAGCCTAACTATGTCCGACTTTACCCGGATGTATGGCAACACTAGTTTCGGTTATTAATGATTGATTTGTTCTGTACCCAGATAGTGGACGACGGAAGTATCCTCCATTGGAGAAATTGGCGGAGATCGAACTCGTGGGGTCAACATCTCCCTAATATCAAATTCGACACTACTTCGAAAGCGAACGATTAAAATTTATACTTTTACTTTACATAATTTTGTATGGTGTTATATTTAGTTTTCATACTTTTATTATATTTAATAATATTTTAAAGACATTAAATATTTTTTATTATTCTCCTTAAAACAGCAAACGCCCTCCACTTTGCACACGAGTAAAATAATGTATTGCAAACATTCAAGAAAAAGAATAGAGCAAAAAACATGTTTGGGTAAAAATAACATTTCTTAAGAAAATAATGAGTAGATATAGCCAGCTTACCTTAAAAGATAGATATGTGCCATCGCGGACTTTTTTATCAAATCTTCAATTGTTTTTATCAAATTTTTTAGATCTCAAATGGATTAGACAGACGGTTCAATTAAAGCTCGCAGGCGCTGTGACTCTTTAATTTAAACAATTATCGTCATATTGGAGCCACTTTGTAGAAAACCTTAACAAAAATATATACTGAAACCTTCCTCAGGAATCACTCTATTTATTTATGACAGAAAGCCTTTATTGTGGACAGAAAGCCAAACAAAGAGACCTGGCGGGGAACTTTGTTTTATAATTTGTAGTGATTGTTATTCAGAAATTATTTAACATTAACATAACCTCCTAATATTTTCAAACAATCTTCAATTCTTGTCTTGGTTTATAGCAAAATGGATTTGGGTTCGATTACCATCATGCAACCTTTTATTATTGTATTTTTAAAATTGGCTTGGGTCTAATGTATTGGTATCTTGGGTGGGTGACAACGTACCAGCCATACACCATAACACCACACGTACACATACATACCCACATACGCAAAGGCGTATTGTCCAACGATTTAGCATTCCCGTAAACTATGGAAACTAGTCGAGGTTAAATTAAACCGCAAAATGTTAAACTAAACTTACTTCTTTTTATGTTTGTGATAAACCTTACACTGCACCTTCAGGTAAGATCACAGTCAACTCAGTCAAGTTAACTAAAAATAGAACCGACTCAAAACGCACTAAAAAGTAAAAATAACTGTGTCATTTAGTTGCTTTAATTTACTTAAGCATATCTATGAAGTCGGTGCCAGCCAAAATTAAGGAACATCTTTTTAACGTAGTAAAGCAGTTTATGGGTTCTAGGTAACGTCCTTAAAGTAGAATCCTTGGCTGGCACCGACTTCCAAGTCGGTTTGTAAAAAGATCCTTTCGTATATGATAGCTAAACTCATGAGAAGTGACATAAGTATAATCTGTATCCAGATATTCCCACAAGAACAGGAACTACGCGAGTGCAACCTCGGGCGACCACTAGTCGACAACATAAAAATCGTCAACCAGACGATTTTCATATATCGACAAGTTGAAAGACATTGGATGTCGAAATTGCTTAACCATGCTTATCTTTACGTACCTAAAGTTCTCTCGACACCACTTTCCCTTCAAAGGTAAGGCTCTAGAATTATGTACTAAACTCGTGATCATGAGTCGTGACCACTAACGTAGGAACTAGAAAATTATCCTATGATATGGACCAACTTCAAAATAATAATAGTTAATGACTGGCTATACTCAGTCTTGCTTCCTCCTGTTCACTAACTGATAGGTACCTAGGTATTTAGGTATACAACAAATTCGTCCGTTAGATACTGTGAAAGATAAATAGGTAATATCCTAATCTTTTAAAAGCTTTAAGGTTGAACGATTTAAGGTTTGGACCTTTATTTATAATATCAAAAAGTAAAGTAAGTAAGTATATGGGAAACATTTAAAGCCATCATCATCTACTCTAGTCCTTCTAAGTAGCCTACCGTAACTTGTGCGAGGAGGATGGACTAGGCGGCTTTTGTAATATGACTATAAGATATAAGATACAAGTATTCGCTCTAATTACATATTAATTTAATCCCAATTTGTCATTAACAGAACCTTTAAAAAGTAATCAAAATCTGACCTAATGTAGATTAATATAGTTATAATTATCTTATTGTTACCTTTTTCTTGATGCAATAACTAAACTCAACCGGAAACAGCTGCATTTCATACACAATGTTGCCAAGCACGTATTTTTTATCTGAAAACCAAGTAATGTTTCTTTTTAAAAATATAAAAATTATATTTTAAGTGTAATATATATCAAATGATAAGAAAATCATCTATAAGAAAAAAATAAAAAATCGATGTAAATGTAAACACTGTAAGTTTAGAATTAGATAAAATCTAAAAAAGCGTCATTATGAACTGCTTATAAAAACTCTGTGAAATTTCAGAGCTTATTACAAAAATTAGTAATAAATTCTTTGCTACTTTTGAATATGAATTCGTGGAAATACGAAACAAAACTACGTCACATTCTTTGTTAATATGGCAACACGTCCTATGTTTTGAGCAAAAAAAACGAGCATGGACGTCGTGCGAAAAGACATCGATCATTATTTTCAAAATAATTTATGTACCTTTATTGTAATTTAGTTAAGCGTGTTTAAAAAAAACAATTAAGTTCCTATTATTTACTTGTGTAAAACATTTTGTTTTTGATCAATTATTTTTTTATGTATTCGAAAAGCCGCTTAGCAGGTTATTTCGCGACTGCTGTACGAAATCGCATTATAAGTCGTCGAAATTATTGTGAAACTCGGTTTATAATGGTATGAAAATGAAGTGCCATTACGAAGTTTTGTGTGTGACAAGAGAAGCCAGTGCTTCGGAGATAAAGAAAGCGTACAGAAAACTTGCACTGCAGTGGCACCCTGATAAAAATTTAGAGAATTTGCAAGAAGCTAAAGAGGTTTTCCAACTTGTGCAAAATGCATATGAAGTACTTTCGGATCCCCAGGAAAGAGCATGGTATATATACTTGTACACCACAATTTAATATACTAGTTCAAAAAAACTGCTACAAAAAAAAACTGTCTACAAACTAGACAGTTTTTTGTACAAATCTTTTTCTTCTTATTTCTTGTAGAATTTTTTACTTATGTTTATTCATAATGCAGTACAAATGCAAACACTTTACATTGAGTTTATGATTTTTTCTTAAAAATTCATTTCAAAATCAGAATATGGGTATAATTTTGTTTTGTGAAATGTCTATTCTAATCTTAACACCACCAACTTCTGAACTCCTAGGACGTTTTGAACATTTCTTGGGACAAAAAATGCAATATATAAATACTTCTCAACATATAATTACCTACAATATAATTTTATTTTAATTTACTAGTGAACCACCTGCATAGTTCTGTTCCTTTGGGAAAATTGGGATAAAAAGTAACCTATGGTTTAATCCAAAGTATAATCTAATCTTTCACAGCCACATTGGGTTAATATTTGTGGTGTGAAAGAGTAACAAACATATGCACACACACACACACACACACAAACATTCAGTTATATGATATTATCACACTAATGTTTGCAGGTATGACAACCACAGAGAGCAACTGCTGCGCGGGGCAGGCAGCTCCTATAATGATGACAGCCTTGATGTTTACCCCTACTTCAGTCCGTCCTGCTACAAAGGGTTTGGTGATAATCCACAGAGCTTCTATGGAGTTTACTCTGAGGTAAATTTCATAATTATTACCAGCCTATAAATAGTCTACTACAGGGCCAGCCCTCCCTGCTTGAAGAAGAGAGAATATGGAGCTTAGATCTACAACCCTGCTCTTATTTGAGTTGGTGGGCTTAGGTGATGGTTAACGCATTAACAATCAAATTAGTGGAAATTTAATGCCTGGCATAGTACTACCATCTGCTATACTAGGACTTTTCTGCCAGGCACTTGTTAGATATGGAATGAGCTTCCATCCTCAGTGGTCCCACATTCATACAATTGAGGGATTTTCAAGGGGAGAGTAAATAAAAATCTCGAAGGCTGGCAATGAATCAGTGGCACCAGACACCAGAGGCGGTGTCACAGTTGTTCATGGACAGCAGTAATCACTTAACATCAGGTGATCTGCTTGCTTGTTTGCTTGCTATTTATATATATAAAAAACACTTATCTTAGATGTTGATAGGACCGGAGGCAACAAATGGTTTTTATTTTTACATTTTTCTTTACCTTCTTCTTCTTCTTTTCCTGGATATTTTCCGCACTTGTCCAGTGAGTTGGCCGTTGTGCGTGGGTCCCTTGGTGTAGGCTCTTGTTCACTCCAGCCAGCTGAGCTCGCTCCAGAAGCTTAGGAGGCCTAACGTGTATCAGTGTCTCATCATGTTCCAGACAAGCCCTGCATAATGAGCTGTAGGTCATACCTAGAAGTGAGAGGTGTTTGTTTAATGGGCAGTGACCTGTAATCAGTCCTATGACTGTTCTGAGTTTTGCGCAGGTTAACGGTGTGAGTGTTTTGGGTAATTTGTGTTGGCTCTTTGGTGTGTTTACAGTCTGTTGTTTGTGCCCAAATTTTCTTTACCTTATAACATTATTAAGTAAAAGTGTAGTTAATAATAAGTACATGGGCACATAAATTTATGTCAGTTGGTTTAACAATAAAGCTCTCCTAATATAAGTGTTTTAATTGCTAATATTACATACATAATTAATGTTAATAGCAAATAATATTGATAGCAGTGTTATCAAGATAAGATAATAGTAGGCAATGAGAGACCTGCCTGTAAGAAATGTTTGTATTACAACATAATACAAGTTACTATGACTAACTGTTACATTATTCATTAAAAAGATGGATCAGGTTGTGTAGCAGCACAAGTAATTCATATATGGTAAAAATTTTTTGAATGTGTACTTGTTAAACTTTCACAGGGCACAAATAAAGGCTATTTAGAACACTTCTTAAAATCTACTAATAGACACTAGCAACTGCAATCAAAATAGTGTATAGTTAGTAAAGAAGATCTCAGTAGAAGACTCCAAAACAAACCAAAATTATTCTTAACTCAATTTATTACTTTTGGAAATTAAAACTAATTACAATTAATATTAATACTAAGAGTCTTCCTACTAATATGTGATGTATAATAAAAATTCATAACAATTACATTATGCATTAAAAATAAATTGCCCAATTTGGGTCAAAGTCTCAAAAGATGACTCCGTGCCTCGTGCCACCGGTGTAAGCAAGCTCACGTATAGCTATGTGCTGTAATAAAGATGTAATGTAGATGTCTTTCTGCTGCAAGATTCTCATATAACTACGTGCTGTAATTAGTTATCTTCCATGAACAGCAGACAAAAAAATATATGAGGCTTTTTTAAGGAAAGAATGAGTTTAGCGAGCTGTACTTAAAAGATGTGGTTTAATTTGTAGTCCTAATAAAGACAGCCAATCCCTCCATACATTGTTCTGTTATATCGATTAGGCAGCGTTTTAAATAAAATCTCCCAGGCTTCGGCTCCCACTTTCATATTTGAACTGATTTAATATAAAACTTTAATAAATTATATACTAAAATCTTTCTCAGGAATTACTCTACCTAGTGAAAACCGCAAGAAAATCTGTTCAGTAGTCTGAGTATATTGTGAACAGACCAATGCAGCGGGACCTTTTTTATGTAAACATTTGATAACTGTGATCAAATGTGTGTTCTATTATAAACTATACTGGGTAGTGTCTGTTTTCACTAGTGAATTATAAAATAATTTCCATTATTAACATTTTCTAGGTATTCTCCAAGTTGGCCTCTGAAGAAGCAGATTTTCTTGACGACCCTGAGGAAGTCACCAAAATTCCCAAATTTGGAAACTCTACTACACCTTATGAAGAAGTACATGAATTCTATGCTTACTGGATGTCATTTTCAACTAATAAAAGTAAGTTGTGACTCACACAAGAATAAGAAGGTTCTAGATGTTTTTCTGTTACCATTTCACGGACCTTCTACTGCATGTAAACCAACCACATACTATTCACATTATTTATTCACTGTGTGGTGTTAAGGTAATTTTTTTATCACAATATTGATATTACACATAATTATATCATTGACATTTTGCATACATTTCAGAGTACAATTAATAACAACAGTTATGTATCCTTCATGCCCTTTGATCTTTATTTGGTGGATGGGGGAATAACTTAGATTTTCATCTAATATTAAATAGATTGCCAACCATCTAGCCACCCTTGAGGCATAGTTATTTGGTGCCATGTATTAAAAATGTTTTTCAATCAATTTTCAGGTTATGTTTGGCTAGATCAATATGAAATATCCCAGGGCGACAATCGTCGCATAATAAAATTAATGGAAAAAGAAAACAATAAGATAAGACAGAAGGCGCGTAAGGAAAGAAACGAGGAGATTAGGAGGCTAGTGAGCTTCGTGCGCAGGAAGGACAAGAGGGTCATTGAGCATACAAGGCAGCTGCAGGAAAAGGCTGAGGAAAATAAAAAGAAGGTACTACTTTTGATCATGGTCATATATGTAGGGGGGGTTAGGGTGTCTGGAACCCTCCTCCAATGATACTAGTCTCTATTTGCTAAAATGTGGGTACGGTTTCACCCATGTCTGAATGACAAAGAATGCTTTTTTTTTTATCGACTACAAGTTGGCCCTTGACTACTATCACACCTGATGTTAAGTGATGATGCAGTCTAAGATGGAAGCGGGCTAACTTGTTAGGAGTGGGACGAAAATCCACACCCCTTTCGGTTTCTACACGACATCGTACCGGAACGCTAAAATCGCTTGGCGATACGTCTTTGTCGGTAGGGTGGTAACTAGCCACGGCGAAAGCCTCCCACCAGCCAGACCAAGACAAATTAAGAAAAAGTCTTATAAATCCACCGCGCCACGGAGGTCGTCAAAAATAGGGGTTAGTTTAAATCATGATAAATGATTTTTGGGCTTACATACCATACATCCTTATTTTTATAATAATGGAAATGAAAATTATCATTTCAGGCAGAACAACTTAGAAGAGAGAGAATAATTCAGAGGCAGAAAGAAATAGAGGAAGCAAAAAAGAAAGAAGGGGAGTCATCTTTTCTGCAGAGTGAGGAATATCAGAAGAAACTCAGTGAAATAGAATCTTTACTGGCGGAGGAGTTTGGGATATCTTCAGACGATGACACCATCAGTGAGGGCGGTATGGAGAGCAGCAATGAAGAGAGCTCCAAGACTGAGGAGGTATCAATTACCAATTTTTTTATCAATTTTGACATATATGTCTCGTTGTTTTACATAAATGGGCTGGTGGGTTTTGTTATTTAACAGACAAAAAAACAAGAGGTTCTCAATATGACTCCGACAACAGAGGTTAATATTTATGTGTACAGGTGTCTCATAATTATTGGATTAAATGAAAATAGAATATATGTCACTTCATTATCTAAAACTAATTTGACTAGTTTTCAAATAAAACGCAGGATGACCAAGTTAACCAAGACCAAGAAAATTAAAACATCAAATACGGATTTTTAATTTTTCTGTCCATTCTCTGTACATTTTTAAATGCTAGAGCTGCTGTAATTAAAATTTATAAGATTTGATTTTTCTTAAATTAGATTAAATCACCAATGTACATGCATTTTTTGATACCATTTTTGTAAATAATGTTTTATTTGGCTAGTTGAAAAAAAACTAAATGAAATAAAAAATTATGAAAACTGATTTAAAATTAATGTCCTGGAAAAAAAATTATAACACAGAATGTGACCATAATCTAAAATACTTACTTTTTTGTAAATTGGTATACAACTTATATATTCTTGTGGTTACAAAGTTGCTAGCAAAAATCTGTGTGGTGTTGAATTTTCAAAAAAAAAATTGAAAAGTGCTTTGCACAGTCTTACTTTCTTTCTTTAAAATCTTTTAAAGTATCTATACCTATGTAAACATACTAATGCAGTCATTTATATTAACTAAGCAAATGACTGCATTAAAAAATGATTCAATTTTTTTTAACTATACTAAAGCCGAACTTGATGGAGAATGCTTATCAACAAACAAATTAAAAATGAAGGTAAAAAACACCAGTCGTTTTACACCTAATTTTTTTTTAATTAACTTGTTAATAACGAATTCATGACAATAAATTAGATTAGTAAGCTTAATAAAAAAAAATAGAACCGACTCAAAATGCACTAAAAAGTAAAAAATAACTGTAATTTAGTTGCTTTAATTTACTCGGTGCCAGCAAAGAATTATCAAAATCGGACAACTCTGTAAAAAGTTATGTGTGGTCATACATAAAAAAGAAAAAATATACGTGTCGAATTGAGAACCTCCTCTGTTTTTTTCGTCGGTTAAAACTATGATTTTATAAAAAAAAAAAAAAAACATAATTTTAACTTTATTAGGTATAAAATGTGTTGTATTTTTAAAATTTTAAATTTCTTGATATGCTTTCCACATATATTTTGGCTTTAGTATACGTCTACTTGTAAAATCTCAAGTATTTGAATGCTTGTTTATTATATGAATGAGACTTCGGTTGTGAATACACCCTTCCGACAAACGCTTTAGCCTTCCAATATGATGTCATCTAGAAACCGAAAGGTTATTTCATTGTACTGCAAGTTACCTGCTTCCATTTTAGATTGCTTCATCACTTGCCATCAGGTGTGATTGCAGTCAAGGGCTAACTTGTAATGAATAAAAAAAGTTTCACGGATACATATAACATTACTATGTATTGAATTTTAGGTAAGCGAGACATCTAGAGCAACGAAATCGTCACCCAAAACTAAATCTGCCATAAAAAATCTATTCTGCTCAGCCTGCAGTAAACTGTTTAAAAATGTGAAGTCCTTTGAAAACCACGAGAACAGTAGGAAACATAAGGAGAATGTTGCTAACATGACTTTAGATGATGATATTGAAATATCGGAGCCTGAAGACAACGACGTACAAGAAAGTCCCAATAAATGTAAAGGAGAAAAGGTGAACGGTCAAACTGAGGAAGAGTGTGGCAACTCCACGTCAGATATTGAGGACAATGATATACGGGAGACTTTGAGTGATGATTCTGATCAAATACAGGTAAAGTTAACATTATTGTTATTTTTAGTACAATGAGGACTGCCATTGCGAGCACTTCAATCATTTTGTATCCTTTGTACTTGCCTTATACTGTTTACCTCCTCTTTATCAGTTGAAACCACCAACTTTCATAGTTGGATGGTTGTTTTCAGGTTGGAGGCACAGTAATCCTCTGGTTGTGGAGATCCATTCACTTTCTAGCCAACAAGTTACATTAACACAACATGTGTTCCACGGACTCTGTACCTTTTTTGCAAGCCTGCAATAGAATCCTCACAAATACCTATTCTACAAAGCATTACATATAGTGGCTTGTGTATGTTACTATGGGGTACTAAAGATTTTTCTTGGTCAGCTGACTTACCTTCTCTCTCATGAACTGTTTTTAGTGCCTTCGATATTCTACTTTGTCCCACTCTGCAGTTATGATCTCGGCATATGATGTCAGCACATGGTGCAAGTGTGACACATATATATATTTCTAGAGGGGACGTCTGTCAAGGCCAGACGGGTGGTCAGTCCTCATTAGAACCATTCCACCCAATTCCCGTGGTTGAGACACAGGTTCACTGGTGTCCCGACAGTGCCCCCCCCTCAAGCCTACCTGTAGCCTTCGTGAACCTAACAATTCCCCCTATGGTGAGGTTCGTCAGGTCAGCTTCACTAATTCTATCCTTACCTAGTATCTCCCATCTTACCAGCGCGTACATGGGACACTCAGCTATGAAGTGATAACTGGTCTCCTCTTCGCCACACTCTGGACACGAAGGATCATCCTTAATTCCCATTATTTTGAGATGCCTATTGAGCAGACAGTGCCCAGTTGTCATGCCTGCTACTAGTGCTATGTTGGTTCTGCTTTGTGACAGTAGATGCATTGTCTTCTTCTTGTCGTATGCCTTCAGGAACATTTTTGATTGCCTGTACTGTGTTGAGCTGTTCCATCTTGCATTCGACTCTCTTTCTATAATACCTTCGATTACCCGCTTTGTTATATTATACGGAATGGGTAAGCAGGGCTCTGGTCCGTGAAAGTCAAGACTAGCGCCCCTTCTAGCTAGTTCATCTGCTTTGTCATTGCCGTCGTTCCCTTGGTGTCCAGGGACCCAGGCAATGGTAACTGTTGTCTTTTCAGCCAGAGAGTTCAGTATATGCTTGCATTCTCTTACTAAGGCTGAAGTGGTATTCTTTCTGTTAAGCGCTTTTAGTACAGCTTGACTATCACTATATATGATTACGTCTTTGCTTCCTATGTCCGTTAATTCTATTAGACTTGAGGCACAAGCCATAATGGCATATGTCTCAGCCTGGAAGATGCTTGCAAATTTGCCCAGACTGATGGCTTGGTTCTTATTTAACATGGTGCTGTAAAAGACTCCCGCACCACTAAGCTTTGTGGATTCCCGCCTTGATCCATCTGTGTAGCAAATGATGCTACCTTTGTGAGCGGCATCAGTCTTCCATGTCTCCCTTGATCCTATATGTATTCTATATTTCTTATCGAAGATACGCTGTCTCTTGATAAGATCATTATTGCTGATTATCATCGACAGTTTTTCTCCGTAGATTTTATCTAAAACTGTATGTCCTTTGTCCATGAAGTTGCCTTTCCATTGTTTAGACACTTTCATTCTATACCATTGTCCTAAAGCAATCTTTTTTGCCACTAAGTCTAAAGGATGCAATCCCATAAGGACCTCCAGCGCTGCAGATGGTGTTGTCCTAATAGCGCCTGAGATCATTAGAGTTGCTAATCTTTGTACTTTTCCTAGCTCTTTGCTATTTATTTTCGCTTCCGCTCTATGCCACCATATGATAGCTCCGTACAGAACTCTAGGCAATATAATAGCCGTGTATATCCATTTAATGACACCCGGCTTCATGCCCCAAGTTCTGCCCACAGCTCTTCTGCATTGCATTAGAGTTATTTTGGCTTTAGAGCATTGTTCTTGAATATGCGTCCTAAATCTTAGGGTGTTGTCTAAAGTTATCCCCAGATATTTAATTTCTTTTATACTTTCTAACTCAACACCTTTAACCTTTATTGGTAAAAAGTTTGAGTTTCTCCGCCTGGTAAACAGCACTAGCTTGGTTTTAAAAGGGTTGAGGTTAAGACCTTTATCCTGACACCAAGCTAATGTACTTTTGATGCCTGTACTCATAATGTCTCTTACGGTGTTTAGGTCTCTACCTGTGACTAGGAGTACTCCATCATCAGAGTAGGCCTGCATATAGATCTTCATGTCATTAATTGTAACTATTAATGAGTCTAATAGTAGACACCATAGGATAGGCGATAAGCATCCTCCTTGAGGAAAGCCCCTAGTCGATCGTATGGTAAGTGTCTCTCCACCTAAGTTTGCTGATATCGTTCTATGTGTTAACATATTCACGATCCAGCTTTGTACTTTGTCATCTATACCATCTCGGTGTAGTGCTGTTTTTATCGCTTCTCGGTTCGCTTTGTCGAATGCCCCTTCTATATCAAAGAAGCATCCAAGTGCGACTTCTTTGTTGCTAAGCGATCTTTCTATCCTGACCACTAGATTATGAAGTGCAGTTTCGGTAGATTTACCCGTCATGTAGGCGTGTTGGTTATTGTGGAGTGGCCAGGTACTTAATTCTACTTTCGATCGTATATACCCATCAATGATTTTTTCCAAAGCTTTTAGAATGAAAGACGATAGGCTTATACATCGAAAGGATTTTGCTTCTTGGTAAGTTGTCTTTGCTGGCTTCGGAATAAATACCGCCTTAACTCTGCACCAGTTTGACGGCAAGTATCCACTAGCTAGACTTGCTCTGAATAGCGCTAATAAGGTTTCTTTTATAGTCTCGAATGCTGCCTGCAGCATCTTCGGAAAGATACCATCAGGGCCTGCTGCTTTATATGGAGCAAATGAGTTAATGCTCCATTCGAGTTGTTCTGGGGTGATAATGTCCTCAACGGCCGCCCAGTTTAGATCGGCAATTGTGGGCAGATTTTCTTCGTGTTCTGATTCTTGACAGTCTGGAAAATGTGTCTCCATCATTTTGCTTAATACTAGTTTCGGATCAGAAACTAGTTCATCATCTATCATAATACTACCGAGTTTGCAAGTTTTGTCCTTGGCTAGAACCCTTACTAGACGGGCCGCTTCTGGATATTCCGTTACACCCTCACAGTAAGTGTGCCAGCCCTTTCTTTCTTCTTTCCTGCACTTGTTTCGGAAAGAGGTTCTTTTTCTTCTGTATTCCTCCCAGCTACCATCGTCGTCGTTTTTGAGAGCGACTCTGAGAGCTCTGCGCACTTTCTTCCTATTCTTTTTTAGATCTTTGTTCCACCAGGGTGTGACACATGGTTCCGAGCCTATGAAAGGTGACACTGAGCCCCAGAACTTATTGACTTGTATGCCTTCATGTCCAGGTACCCATATTAATCTGATTGAGTTTACCTGCTCAAGACCATTCAGTCCGTTAAACAAAGAGTAACTCTGTTTTATGACAATTTGGATATAGTAAGTGACAGTATGAATATCACAGGCCCTTATTCTAGATTATTGAGAAGACTAGTTCTTTCTTCTCAATAGTCTCAGGCATAGAGGCACTTAGGTCGCGAGCTGCTATAGTGAGGGCTCTGACAGCTTACTTCATTACTATCTTGAAAGCGGCCACAGGCTAGACCAGGGGGCATACTATTTCTGCCCGTTCTGAGCCTCTATGGGCAATGTGCAAGGGAGGCACTGGTATTCGTAGGTTTATAGAGATCCCAGAGTCTCCCTAATTGTACTGAGATGGCCACCGAGGGGGTTGTAGTGGGTAAAAATCCCACATAACCTGACTTTTCCCTCAAATGGGTATCTTTGAGAAGATTTCCCCCCGTTAACAAAAAAAAACAAGGCAGCCCTTATTCTAAGCGTACCAATCCACATTGCAGCAATATTAAGGTAAATATATATAAATGGGAATTTATTAAAGTTTCTTTAAAATAAGTTTTGTTTTCCAGGCTTTGCCCAAAAGTCAGAAGAAAAAGAAAAATAAGAAGAAAGCATTTATCCCCATGCCCGAAAGTGAAGGGAATGATAGTCACGACGAGATGAGCTTTAACGAAATCGAAGGACCATCGCGCTGCCGAAAGGCCAAAAAATTCAACATGCTCAAGAGTCAAATTCAAGCTAAGAAGGAAGCTGATCTCAAAAAAGGATCTCAATCGCAAACTTCAACAGAAAATCTGTATGAAGTTTCTAGTACTACACCTACTGACGATGCTTTAGGTGATTCGGCCTTCCCTAGAGACAGGCCCGCTTTGCCTAAAACTCAAAGAAATGTAAAGGTTAAGAAGCTAGTTGAAAGGAAGCCCGTGCGAACAAAAGCTAGTGAAACCGAAGACTCCAGTAGTGCATTGAATCTTAGATGTGTTATTTGCCAATCAGATTTCCCATCAAAAAATAAATTATTCGAACATTTAAAAAAGACAGGTCATTCCGTACCACTTCCGCAAACTAGCTTCACACAAAAGAAAGGTAAGAAAGGCAATAGGTAAAATGTGCAATGAAATTTTAGATAGGAAGAGAAGTATTAATTTATCCTTTGTGAGAAATCAAAATGATATCGTATCAGATCCTAACAAACTGTAAAGTGACTTATCAATCTATTTATTAAAATTATGAATTATTAACATCACTCAATAAAGTATGCCTAATGAAACTCGTATTTTATTTGGAATATTCTTATTTATATTTTTATTACAAAGTTCATACATGTCTTTTATAATGAACATTATACAATACATTGCACAAAGATTCCTGAACAAACGAAAATATTATCTCAAGAGATTGATAGTATATTTGTAACAATCTGTAAAGCCACACTAATAAAACCAAAGGCAAATCATCAATTAAATAAATTTCAAAGTGTACAAACAAATGTATACCCAAATTTTTAATTCCATGGAATTTTGAGGTTCACCTGATGTTTCTATAGACAAAAAGTTCCCACAAATGAAAAAAGGAACAAATATTCATTACTCTTACGAGTAAATTAAAAATTAATATAGCATTAGTTTTATAAGTTATTATTACAATTATATATATAGTCATTTCTACTTTCAGAGATTCATAAAATATCAATTATGTCACCAGTACAAATAGCACATTAAAAATATCTAAAAATAATGTTCATTTAAGGATATTAAGACAACTCTTAGCCAAAAATTGAATGATACTCACATAGTACCAGTGTAAGATAAGAATTTAATTTGAGACAATCACAAGCCTGGAATGATCATACACCCCATTGACATATTAATACTATGGACTTCGGGTCTAATGCAAAATTTACGTCAAAAGTGTCCCAAGATATTTTATACACACTAGGATGTATTTATGTTTTTATACACAAAATAACATTGTAATGTATGTCTTATCGTATTGTTATACAGTCTAATTTGCAACGGTCTAATTGCATGCAATAAGTAAATCAGCTTCGATTGACGGTTACCATGGCAGCCTTTTTTTGACATGACAGCTTCTCGTGAAAATAGGACAACATAAATGGTGTGGAGTCGGTAGCTTTAAAATTTTTTTGGCATCTTATATTTATATATTATATTTACAGCAAATTTTAATTTATATTTACATATCCCTGACCTCTATATGCTGGGATAAATCTTGTACCAAATAATAATTGTTGTAATTATCTTGTATAAAATAATAATTAGTTATAATAATAATTAATTACAAACCAAATCCACTAATGTACAAAATGATATGCCACTCGACATAGTTCTTTACCTTGAAATTATAAGTTCTCGATATTTTCCTCTTTTTAATTAAACTGAAAATATATTTTTTTACTTCAATGACGTTAGATCACTTTTTTAAATAACTGTTCCTAATCTCATGTAGATAATTCTTATAGTTATCAAATTAATATACCATTATGGTAAAAGTTATTTGATTAATATTCATGACATAAAAAATAAAAGTTGACATAAAAAATAAAAATTTTTGAATTGAAAATAATCAAATTATTTTCGTTCAAAAATTAAGTAATTAAATAATTCAAATGTTAAACAACAAAATAACTCTATGCAGTCGTTGTTCTAAAACATTCTATTGCTCACGGCAGATCTGAACTAAATGTGGTTAATTAGATAAACATATTGCACTCCTTCTATCCTATACGCGGGTAGCGTATGGGAAAAGGACAGATAGATACTTTTGTTCATATTGGTTGGTTATGCAATTTGTTTCTATAGTTCATTAAAATTTTAATAAAATAGCCTGTTTCTAAGCAAAATAATACTTTAAAATCATCAGTAAATATTTACTTACTGAAAATATGGTACATCGTCTTCTTTTCTCCCCTTACTCGGGTAGTTCTTACAAGTTTTTTATAACATATTACGGCATTATTGACGTGTATTCTGTCAGTCAGCTAATATGAGACTGAATTGCGATTGGAAGTCATTTCGCGTTTTGGCTTACTTTTGGTTCGGACACTTTTTATCGCTGACCCGAAGTCCATAGTATTAATATGTCAATGATACACCCTCATTAAAATGTCATACCTAGCTGTGATTAAAAAGAAAGTTCATTAAGTTCTTTATTAAATCATAGATTAAAGACTACTAGATAGAGCCCATAGCGTGTCCACTCTTGAGACAGCAAATCAGCCTTATTGACATGACATGTCAACATTTAAAGTACATCATAAAATGTTATGTTTTAAAATATCGAAAAATACCAAATATTACTTTATATAAGATAGTTTAGTAAATGCATAATACATGAAATTTGCTAAAAAATAACATATCTAAGCTTTAAATCATCAATCAATGAAGTTTATACCTACTTACGTATGAAACGTAATTCCTTCGATTTTCTGTTCGCTGTGACTGTTGCAGCCGAAAATATTACAACCCACCATAGCATGATAACGTTTAAATTAATATATTAACCGTAAAGTTATATTATTTATCAGCAAATTTAATAAAAAGCTAATAATTGCTCAGATATGTCCCTTGTCTGTCACAAATTCCACTCTTGACAAATAATAAAAACGAACACACTGAAAGGGACAAAAAATAATCTTGTATCACTTTCTAATAAAGGCCGAATGAAATAAGTCTGTCACGCTCTTGAACCTACAGCCGCGTTATAACTCCATCTAGTAGTCTTTAATCTATGTATTAAACAGTCAAAGACACTGTCATTAGATCATCACCTGTGAGATGAATATTTACCTACATGTTTATATAATAAACACAAGGTACACCATACTGCATACAAAAACAATAATTACAATGTGATACAGCACAGCCTGCTGTGATTACAAAGTATAATTACAATAATACATTTGTATTTTCCACATTAATGCAATAATTATTTATTATGTTTTTTATTTTTTGCCCAACCAAAATAAACTGTCATTATTCAAATATCATTAGAATTTGACAAGATTTATGGAAAGTAATAATCAATAGGCTTGATTTTACAAAATAATTTTTTTGTTTTACCTATTAATATTGAGACACAAAATCTAGTCTCCGGCTATTACCCTCAGTGCAAGGGTGCAGATACTAACATCACACAACAGATGCGACATAAGTATAACAGACTAAATATATAAGTAAGGCATCTATTCAAACTCTGGAATGTCTGCAAAACTGTACCCTGGATACTCTTTGTATGCATAGTATGCTATCCTCATATGATACGCTCCTGGTAAGAACATTATGCCTCCAAGAACAATCATAGGCCATAATCTGTCAGAATATTTTGTATCAATATGACCGGTTACAATAAGACTGCCGACAATCAGTAGGGACGTTCCAACTACAAATAAAAATGCGGCTAAGCTTAGAGCCTTCCATGGTATCTTCTGGGGCGGTGGTTCAAACTGCGCATCGGAAAATCCACTATCGTCATTTGGTAGAGAAACGTATCCGTTGTTAAGTCTTCGCAGTCTAAATCTCGACATATCTGTAAGAAATCGAAATTTTTACTTTCTAAAATGTAAACAAAAATGGTACCTAATGAAAGTGCAAAAAAAAAATTAAATACGTACCTTTTGGCTTAATTTTGGATTGAACCGGGAAAATATTTAGAACGGAAATGGAAATAATAAGTAATTCACGAGCGCAGAAAATTATTTTATATACTTATTTAACGAAATATCAGATGTTTTTAATCTTTTGATAAACAAATTACCGGGATATCAGTATTGATTAAAATTGACGGCTGTAAGTGTCAATGTCAACGTCAAGATTAATGATAATTTCCTTTTGTCTTTGACAATGGTCAAAGATCATACATCTAACCATCTTCATAACATTTTAGTTATTTTCTTGATAACTCAAAACATAAATCAATATAGTCATAATATTATATATCAAAGATTAGCAGATGCCTGCGTGATAAATGATGCATTGAAAACTTCCAAACAGAAAAACAATAAAAAAAAACATCGTGACCTTCAATTTAATTTTTTTATAGTTTCCCGTGACCCGTGAAAAAGACGGGTATATCAAGCTATAGGTTAAATTTTTCTTAATGTATACATTCATACCACCGTAAAAATATATATTTGGCAAGTGCTGGGTTTGACATTATTACTTCTCTCTTGTGTTAGCCTTCAGAATAAACAAAAATCATTGTCAATTCACAGGAGAGATTCGCTCGTTTAAACAAGCGACAAACTCTTGTGTACTAAATAGATATTTGAACAAACCCTAATTTTAATGCAGCATGTATCTTAGCACAATGATGAAACCATCCCAAAGACCCCGCAGGCGATGCTCACTTCGCAACGCAGAAATAGTAAAATTTTAATTTGCAAACTTCAAAACCAAACGTCCAATTTTAATTTTGAAATACCAATTATTTCATAAACGGTATTTAGTGATGAAAAATTGATTTGAATAAGGATTAATAGCATGTGTAAAATAAATGCGTTTAAATGTAGTCAAAATTGAGATTTTTAAACACAAAAATGGTGTTGACTTATGGAAGGGATAGTGTATACATATTTATAGATATATATATATATATATATATATATATATATATATATATATGTTATATTGAAGTGATCAGCAAAATCAAAGGGTTTTTTTTACACCTTGTGTCTAAATCCAAAATTGAATTTTTTTCAAAAAAAAGTTAGTAATTACGGCATCAATGTAGCTTTCAAATGGTGAAAGAATTTTTAAAATGGTCTAGTATTACAACTAATCAAAATTTAATAATAAAGTTTTCTTTGTAGTAATAAGTAAAATTAAATAATTGTAGAATTTGTATTTAAATCTATGAAAAAATAAAAATAAAAGCCTTTTATTAAACTTTATCTAAGTTAACTTTAAGTATAGGTACCAATTTCTGTAAAGTTGCATAATTATAGTAAATTATTTTTTGAAAAATAACATAAAAAAGTTTCACTTCTTACGAGTGTAAAATAAAATAATTTAAACTTATCTTTTTTTAGAATGAATTCAAACAATCTATGTGTTAGTTCATCTGGAATTATTGGGTGCACATAAAATTTGTATAAGATCTTACAACAAACAAGGACTTTGGCGCTCTTTTACTTGCGCTAAAACAATACCTCTTAAATATAAAATTCCATTCCACCACCAAGTATATAGAATAATCGGAATGCCATTCTCCTCATATTAAATATTTACTTTTCAGCAATAAATCTATTCGTAAGTAGGTATTAAATACGGGTTTTCTACTTAGTTGCAGTCCCAGGATGCAGATACGCTACCTTCGCAAACGCTTACTTTTAAATGAAGTATCTTTTTCCTTCAAAGGCATGACCCACACTATAATAAAACAAACGTGTCAAAGAGGAATGCAGTCCGTCCTTGACCCAATGCGGCACTATGCAGAATAAACACATGGCCGAAGTTGTGTTCAGTATCCTTTCTTTCATCTATTAATTACATCGTAGATTATGCTGCAAGATATTATATTTAGGTAATTTGTAGAAGACTTGTTGGTCTAGTGGTTAGCACATGCAGCTTTAAAATAGAAATCGTGAGGTCCAAAATTTGACTCCTGGCTATAGAATATTGAGCATTGGTCTCTGTGCCTCAAAGATAACATTAAGCCATCTGTCCCGGTGATGAACCATGATATCTGATAGTAATTGTTACGAAGTCAAATATTTTTAGAAACCCACCAATTTGCATTTAAGAAACATCGTGGGTGTAAGCTCTAAAATCCCCTCTCTTGTAAGGTGGGTGACCTTACTTTATAGTAGGTCGTTAAACTAGGCTGATTATGATGATATTTTTCGTAATATTAAATATTTATTATGTTTTTTACAAACTGTAACTAAAATGAAGGTGTGAAGAGTTTTCGCTACAAGAAACGGATGAGGACTAAAACAATGGGAATGAGGGCAAACGTTGAGAGCGTCATAGTTAGACGCATCGTTGTCTTAATTGTTGAGTTTGACGACCTCTCTATACACAGGAATGCTATGAGCTTCAGCTACTCTCTTTTTCTGGGAAAATCCTTGTGGATACCAGTGTCGTAGCAGTGCAGTGTAGGGCATTTCCAGTGGTGTCCAGGCAAAGGGTGCAGATTTTGAAGGAGTGCAGTTATGACCAATCCAGGAAAAGGTATACCTCATGTTTATAGAGTCAGTTAAAAAACATATCAGCGGATAATATGTTGATAATCATTATCTGATTTCCCTCCTGATAGGAGAGGGGATATGGAATTCAGACCCACCATGCAGCTCCAATGCGGGTTGGTGGGTTAATACTGACGACCTCCGTGGCGCAGTGGTATGCGTGGTGGATTCATAAGACGGAGGTCCTGGGTACGATTCCCGGTGGGGCAGATTGGGATTTTTCTTAATTTGTCTTGGTCTGGCTGGTGGAAGGTTTTCGCCGTGGCTAGTTACCACCCTACCAAAGACGTACCGCCAAGCGACTTAGGGTTCCGGTACGATGTCGTGTAGAAACCCATAGGGGTGTGGATTTTCGTCCCACTCTTAACAAGTTAGCCCGCTTCCATCTTAGACTGCACCATCACTTAACATCAGGTGAGATAGCAGTCATGGGCCGACTTGTAGACGATAAAAAAAAAACTACGTAACCTGTACATCATACGTTCTTTACCTTAATAGAAAATCTAAACCTGGCTGACAGAGGGGCAGGCGGTGAGTTTTAGAGACGCATAGGGTTGCACGGGGTGCTACAAAAGGCTAATTACGGTTCTAAAGGATATATGCTTGCTATGGAGGCGAGGAGGCTGTGTCGTAGATACTTACCGCCTAAAATCCCACGGTATTCTTGGTCACTAGATACAGGGAATTGACTGCCACATGAGCCCAGTGGTCAGTATATGATATCAGATCACGAGGTCATACCCAGTGCCATCACCTATCGTCATTAGGCTATTGGTCCCGGTCACTATCATCAACATCTGATAGTGATCGTTCAATAATAAAACATTATCACCATTATCGCATTTGTATATCATCCATTCTTATAGACGTTCAGATAAAAGCTATGTCTTAACTGGACTGAACTAAAAAATAGGACTCCAAAGGGCCTTTTCTCATCCATTGAAATTTATATGACAGCATTTAGGATTCCTTAAGTCTTGCCAAAATCGCAGCTACGTTCCTAGTTTGGCAATGTTTCAGAGTAGTTAATACGTAGAATTGTTGTATTCAGTAGTGTAAAAAAAGGCTTAACATAGTATTGTCAGCATCTTTAGGATAACCAGGTGTAAGAAATACTATCTAATATGAATATTAACAAGTTACAATACTATTCAACGCCTATATTATAATGTAGCTCTTCAATTTAAGTAGTTTACTTTAACTACTTTCTTGCCAACTGTAACTTCAGGAAATATTACGTTTATTTTCAAAGATAAATACTAATAATTAATCCATAGTCAATTAATAGCTATAGTTCAGTAATACACTTAGTTCAGGTGCTACCTTGAAACAAAGAATTCCATGCATTGACTCCACATCGAAAGTGCTACGGTAGGTGTATTTTACGTAGACATCCTACGGACGCGGTAAATGCTATTTTGTGAACAATAATTTCAGCGACGGATTACTTAGTTAGTCTGTGAATTTCAGCAATAATAATTATTTTTAGAAACATCTTTTTTTAATTTCCGCACTAATAATTAGAATATTGAACTAAAAAAAAATGAATAAAAAATTAAACCGACTTCAAAACGTACTAAAAAGTAAAAAATAATTGTATCATTTACTTGCTTTAACTTACTTAAGCACATCAATAATGTTGGTGACATCCACGTATAAGGAACGTTTATACAAAGGAAGTATTAAAGTATTTTGTGGATTCTAGGTAACATCCTTAAGGTGGAAACTTTAAGGACGTTTTCAAAGTGTACACTTTCTAATAATAATTATCAAAATCGGACTACTCTGTGAAAAGTTATACGTGGTTTAACATAAAAAATTACCTGTCTTAGAAACTACTAAACCGATTTTAATTAAACTTGCAGTATTCCCTAAGTTGAACAATACCTAGTACTACAAAAAAATAATTACTCAAATCAAAATTGTATTTCCGGAGATATACTTACACAAACATAAAAACATTAAATTCCCCTTCTCAAAAACTACTGAACCGATTTTGATGAAACTTGCAGTGTACCCTAAGTTGAACAATACCTAGTACAACGAAAAAAGAGTTACCTAAATCGGACTTCTAGTTCTGCAGATATGCTTCCACAAACATTCATACACTTTTGAAATTTGACACATTAAGTAGTTCAGACGCTGATATAGATTAACATATGCGAAAACTGGGCTGTTCTTGAAGTCGGTTAAAAAACACCCAATATCTTAATAACGTGTGCGTGTGTGTGTATTTAAGTGTGTGTGAGAGTTAATATTTGGCAGAGACAAAAACATTAGTTTTCATAAGTTCGAAAAATCACTGTAGAACTAAAGTTTCATTTCGACAACGGGTCGGTTTTAAATAGAATTATTTAATTAAAGAAAGCAGAAAAAAGTCTATGGCAAATAGAATTTCTGGAAATATAAATTACACACCTTCCACTTGTATTTTATAGTTCCAAGACTCACGTAAACTTCAGCAACGTTCGCTTCAAACAAATTGTTTTTAGTTCGGAATTTTTCCGCTGAACTTTTACTTCGTGGAGTCGGTTTTGAAGTTAAAGACTGCTTGCTGGGTTTTGTTTAGCTAGTTTAAAATGTCTATAACATCCAACTCTTTCTTCATCTTTATTTTACTTTTAACTGGCTGTGCCTAGCGATTTAATGGCGTAGATCTCGGACCCGAGAAAATTTCGGATTAATAGTAACCTCTTTGTTATTCCAGCCTATAATTCTATCTCTAACTTAAACATCAATGCTGCCAAACAACCAGCTCATCTAGAGTTATAAGTTTTACATATTTACTAGCCAGATTATACCTGCTCAATATTTTTTATACCTCTTTTATTTTATTACTCGGGAGTATTTCTTTTTTGTCCTGGAGGAAAGAAACCGCTACCAGTAGTCCTACGCTGAACATGAAGATACTTATAATAACTACATAGGTATTATGTAGACACTTAATTTGGCCACTTTTTACATAGTAGGTGACTTTACTACGTCTACATTTTAACCGATGAAAAACAACGGAGGAGGTTCTCAATTCGGCACGTATTTTTTTTTATGTATGACCACGCATAACTTTTTACAGAATTGTCCGATTTTGATAATTATTTTTTTATTAGATAGGGCATATATCCAAGGTGGTCCAATTGTCATCATGTTAGGATCTGATGGTGATATCTTGGGAAAAATTTAAGGAACTCTTCAAATTTTGGAGGCATGCTTACAGCGATTTCGGTTTTTGTCTCGGTATCGGTAGCTTTTTGGCTACTAGTGCCGTATAATATACTATTACAGTATAGTACGAGTACGTTACGTGGCGATAAATCACTAAAAAGTAAGAAATAAAATTTTTTAACAAAAAATAGAACCGACTCAAAACGCACTAAAAAGTTAAAAATAATTGTGTCATTTAGTTGCTTTAATTTACTTAAGCATATCTAGGAGTCGGTGCCAGCCAAGGTTTCTACTTTAAGGACGTTACCTAAAACTCACAAACTGCTTTACTACGTAAAATAAATGTTCCTTAAACTTGGCTGGCACCGAATTCATAGATATGCTTAAGTAAATTAAAGCAACTAAATGACACAATTATTTGCGTTTTGAGTCGGTTCTATTTTTTGTTAAAAAATTTTATGATATATCCATACCTAAGCACAAGTGAATATTATGCTGCACGTATTAATACCTGCATGACACGACAGAATCCCTCTTATTCATAAATTTATAGCGATATATTTGGATATTATTTTTTTTTTAAATCTAAGTGGCTGCATTTCCGCGTTGGATAGCCAGGCTAATCCTTTGCGCAAAAAATGAACCACCCTTTCGGTCACCAGTTGAGGCAATTACGCGCGGTGAAATATTACGAAAGAATTTAACTAAAATTTTAAATGATATATGTAGATGATATAAAGATATATAATCAAGAGCTTTTATCAGCTCAAAACTTCGAACGTTATTCGATTTTAGAAAGACTCATCTAAAATACATCTATTTTTGATGAAATCACGCCTACAAAAGCTAGATTTAATAACCTAACCTGTCACTTTAAATAAAGACATAAAAGCATTTAGGTATAAAAGCACAGCTGAATAGGCAGCATTATCACCCGCTTAACATAAAGGCATCAACTTATAATAGCTATAGTGCTTGTAGTAGGCACGCTATGTTTCTGGAGAGCCGCCAAAACAAAGTACATAAGTATACAATACACTTCACGCTCAGCGAAAGTGCTCCCGATCAATAGCTGAGCCCTAACTTAACAGCTGATTGTAACAGCCACAGTCTTTATTATTTTGTCAATGGCATTCCGAAACGACAACTCTCTGGTTATGTCTGGTATTTAGGAAATGTCGCTATTTTTGTACTTATGAATGAATTTGATATAAATGACTTTCATGAAAGAGTTTCGGATCTGAAATCTATTTTAGTTTATGTCTAAAAGTTACTATTATTTTGTTACTATTAAGTTTGAACCGACTTAAAAAAAATTGAATTGGAATTTATTGATTGAATGGAAGTTCGATCGATTAATTCTATCACTTAAATACCTAATACATTTTCGTTGTAAAACTGCATTGTTTTAAAATATCGCTTACTAAAAATTTCTTGGAAGAAGATATTGTTATTGGTGGTGGTAAGAAGGATTGTTAGGGAATATTTGAAAATAATACTTTTACTAAGAACTTCTGGGAAGAAAAAATAACTTTATCATTTGTGTGCACCAAGATTTTGGTTATCATAACCAACGGTTAACATAAGCTAAACGGAAAATTTACTGTTCACGACAACCCGTACACCGGTTAAGGACGTAAGCTCGGTTAAGATAACCACCCAGTTTATCTACGTCCTTACCGGCGTACGGGTTTATTATAAATAGTAAATTTATAGTACAGTTATGTTAACCGTTGGTTATAATAACCGAAATCTTGGTGCACACAAGCCTTAGTCTCAGAATTAGATCCCAAGACCCGTGATGCGAACACACATACCATTGGATAACGAGGCATTAGGTATCGTATATTCTCACCGAATATGATCTTCACCTCTGGTCTGACAAACCGATAGACCACTGATTTTAGAAGTGGTCAGGGTCCCATTTTTTGACAACCACTCACATTACAATATTATTTTTTTTTTAAAAGTACACTTTAAATTCTTTTTTTTTTTAAATCATTGAAAAGTTGTTGCAATCTGCAACCACTTTTGGAAAATGGAACAAATGTAGCTATCGGGGTTCCACTGGACTAGCTAAAATTTGATACTGCTTTTGCTGCTGCTTTTGAAAAAGTTTCGGATCCTAAGAGTTTGTTTAGACTTTTTCTCAGCCGCGTGAAGATAGGTTATAATTATTTAGATCAAATCTATCTTTGCAATTGTATAAAAGACAGACTTTTAAGACAATTAACATGCGCAAAAAATTGTAAAGTCGGTTTACTGACGATAGTTGAATGTGACAATGTCTTAAGAAAATACTGATGGAATGGTAGCATTTAATTGGTTATTAAAATTTAAGTATATTTTTATAAATATTAATTTAAATTAATAAAATAATTGATTTTGATTTTATAAATTTATATTTTAAATTTATAATAAATATATTAATTTTTAATTTACAATTAATATATTTAAAAATTATATTTAATAGATGGATGTCGAACGCTGCCGAACGCAAAGGCCAATTGTGCTTTCTTTGTCGCTCGTTCCGCGCTCTCGCTTGCACTTCAAGCCTGACATGGAACGCCTCAAAGCGAGGTAACGACGCATGACGTCATGTTTTTTCGTGCGTGCAGCCGGCTCTATCGAATTATAAGACGTTGTCACGTCAAAAATCAAAATAATTTCCGATACATACTTTCTGTTGACCTAGAGTCATGTTTGGTAACAAGCAATATCTTATAGTCTAAACAAATGAAGAAACCCAGATTTTATAATGTGTAGCTACTTTTAAAAACTTAAAAAGTATTAATTAGAAAGTGTTGTTGGTACAGTTACTGCAATTAATTATTTTCAAATATAGACGGGACCGCCGATGAGCGAGTCTGGCTCGAACTTAACCGCTTAGTGTTTTATCTTTATAATCTTTGCATTATCTACGCAGAATGAAACTCTAAATCAATCATTTCTATGAGTTTATTGAATTTTGTAGATGTGTCACCCTAAGCCCGCGAACCCGCATTGGGGCAACGTGGTGGGTTTAATTTTCATTGCTGTCTCCTATAGAAATGGATGCCTTGTTATTGAAGGGTTGTTATCCGTTAATTGGCTGATCATGGTGATCACTACTACAATCTATATCGATAAAGTGACTAAAATCAAAAGCTTAAGGTAAAGGGCATCACAAATTAATTTATAAGATGAAAAAAAAACGCACATTGCCCTGAAATGAAAAATTTTAAAATAGTGATCTACCGATTCAAAATCCGTTATCAAACATTTGCGCATTGCGACATTTAAGACGAACGAGTAATAAATTAGTGTGTTCGCAGATTTCCGTTGGACTTTTCATCTCAGTGCGCGCCAGCACTTATAGCGCATTGTGCGTGTATAATGTGTAGATTAGTTTAATCGCTTGCGGCAAGGCTCGGTGGGCGGGGCGCATGCGCGGTTGCGCAGCGCGCGCAACCACCGGCTGTCAGGGCCCACGGCCCACTCCGCCGGCAAACCGATCCCGACGCACACGCGCCTCAGGTCCGCAGCGCCGAGCAACGCCGGCCCCTAGCGGCCAGGAGCCCTGTCAGGCGCTTCCACATCCCGAACACCCACCAGGAGACACCACCAGCCAGCGCCGGCGTTCGCACACAAGGCTCCGCGGACTAAAGGTAAGGGTAACCATTTTCGGACAAAAAAACTCCCCTATGTTGAGATAGTAGGGTTGCCGCAATATGGCAGGGTGATATTTTGTTACGTTACACCAATCAATTGTTTAATTAACTGCTAAGAACATTAACGTCTCTGCATTTTTTAGGGCTTCGCGTTTGCTTTGTAATGAGTGGCCCCAGATTAGGAGCTATATTAGTTAAAACTTTACCATCACGTTACCCAAATTAGTCAGCTAATAAAAACTCATTTAAGCTACGATTTGTTGTTAATACTTTACTCAGACATTCATCAATAAGATTTAACCCGACAAAGTCTTTTAACAAAAGCTTTTTTAATAAGCTATCGTGCGGGAACCATTCGCTAAATAATCCATATTGTCTTTAAGTTTTAGATTTAATAAATGTTTATAGGATGAAGTTCAAAAACGTGGTGCCTTAAACAGTTTAGTGTTTAACACGCAACATCGCGAGTAGTTTAACTCCAATTAACCTTAATGAGATGCTTTCCGTGCTTTCAAAACATCCTTAGTCCTGAACTTTGTGCTTTTTTCCTCATAGAGACGTTTCGAAGTGGTTTACTGTGTTAACGAGTGTGTACTTACTCTACGGCAGACATCATTAGTTATTTTTTTCTGTAACGTGTCTGAAGGATTTTTGTGCCTACTCGTAGTTGCGATTTCTTTTTATTTCAAGTCATATTAACGAAGTGTATACATAGCATCATATTTTCGTAAGAAATGGATTTTAATTACACCATTTATCATTTAAGACAAAGAAGTACTATTATACTTTTCGCAGATTCTCTTTACCTGTATAAAACATTAATAAGGGTGTAAATATTTTTTATTATCATATGTTTTACCAAAGTATACATGTGAAATCAATATACGATGAAATATGTGAGAGCTTTCGACGTATCGTTGAGTCTAATTTGAATATCGGCATTGCAGTTAAACGTTAGAGTAAACAACTATTATAAGAGAAGAGATAAGCTTTCGCGATGTATGTATTTGTAATTTTTTGTGTTATTATGTACTACAATGTATTATTTTAAATTATCTGACTTATAGGAACAAAGAGACGAAATAAATGAATTATTTCTATTATTTCAATTAAATATGAATACGTCGGTTTATCGTTGGTTTAGCTTTTCGATTACTTGTATTTAAAAACAAAATTTCTTGTCTTACCGCTAGCTGGTGCTGAATATTATGTGACTCATAATGAATAGCAGTCTTAATTAATACTGCTTTATTTTAATTAAAGTTTACCACATTTATGATCTCTGAATAGGCACAGGTCTGATCTATGTACGAAATCATGTCGGCCTATTGTTATCGGCCACGGATGCAGACAGGCCGACAAAGTAATCGAACATCACGGCCCTCAGCATGTCATCAGCTGTTGCAAATGACCCTCTGCTTTTGATGTTGACAGTCCACCTGGTAGGGGCTGGCCTTTCTATACAACCCAAACTCCGTCAAGTTTTCGAAGTACGTGCCTTTAAGATTTTGGTTTGGTATTGAACCAATTGAAATTTTTAAACGGGTCATTTTCGCCACGCATTTGCAATTTATTGAACTAGCTTCCATTCCTAGTGGCACAAAGTTATGATTTAGGGTTACAAAAGAGAGTTACGAGCCGGCATCATTTCAACGTTGTTGCAGATGTTTATGGGCAGCTGTAATTTTTAACATCAGCTGATTCGCTTGCGCACAAATATCTAACGATAAGAAAAGACGCCCTTATAGTTTTATCTTGACTTTACTTACATTTTTAGTATGAACAAGCGACCGCCTGCGGTTTTACCTGCTTAGTACCCGTTCTTGTGGAAATATCAGGATAAAAAGTAGCCTAAAAAGACAAAAATTAAAAAAAATATATTTTTTAAAGTTTAAACTTTCATATGCATTTTGTGAAAAGCTGTTAAGTACTTAATTTGAAATTACAAACAGACTCTTAAACTTTATATATTTGTAAAGATTAGATCGATTTTAAGCATTTACTTTCAATTTAAAACAAAAAAAAAACAAAAAATATCAAAGAATGAAATGCACAATAATTTGTCAGCAGTTAAAAAAGCCGAATATCTAACGTTTATCATGACACTAAAAATACATATTTTACGATAAATATGAAATGAATAAAACTTTGAATAAAGAAATGAAATTAGAAACTAATTCAATTAATCGTTAATACGATTTTTTTTTTCATTTTAATACAATTGTACTTCCTCTCGAGCTTAATCGCAGTTTCTTTGACACCGTCACGTTTTACTTATTAGACAAAACGGAATAGTGAATAAAAAAAACAGTTACCATTCAATTTTATCGTCGGTATAATTTTAAAAGAATTTACCTAAGCACGTATTTTTTGTGCCGCAATAGAAATACAAAAAGACTGCGTAGGTAAGTAGTCTATTCTGCTATTCAACACTTGTATTGTGTATTGATCTCAAGTTCAAAACCGCTTTAACAAAGCCGCCTGGGTTTAATCTTTAGCTTCTATTATCCCAACACAATGTACATATTAAACAACATTGCAGTATTTATAATTCCTACGTCGCTAACGGAATACATATTATATTAGCTTACTAATTATTTAACTGTCATGTGATCATCGGATGAATTCATTAACTGAATGTAGTAGAGGCACGCGTACCTGGGTCAGTTGGTACTTTGATAGCGGGATTAATCGACAATCGAGTACAGGATACTTTTGGCATTATATTTATGCTACAATTCTACTTAGATATAACAAAATTTTACTTAATTTTATTAAAATAAATATGATGATTTTATCGGGTTTTTCAGAAATTATATTTAACTCATTGTGTAGACTTTATTAATAAAAATAAAAATTAGCTGAACTACTTTACATTGAGTGACTTGTACTCGGAGGATTTCCCAAGTACAATTTTAAAGAAAAATAAATGATTATTAAATTTAATTAGACGTTTTCAATTAGATGTAGAGTCGGATCTTCAAACTCCTTTGAAGTTCAAACATAGTACATTTCAATGAAACTACTCGAGACAGGCTTGTTTATCTTTGATACCTATTCAAGAAATGTGAACAACTACAAGACTAAGTTATACAGGCAGTGCTTCTCTTTCTTCATAGTGCTCCGTTATATGGCAATAAGTTTCTTGCTTTGAAAGATACTATGAAAAATTCTTTTTGTGTAACTTAACTGACTTTCAACTATTCTGTTGAATGTATGCAAGTAAATAAAATTTATTTTTAAAAAAGGTTACTTTAGTCTTAAAATTACAGATCTTAACATTTTTAATTTTTTTTGACGACCTCCGTGGCGCAGTGGCATGCGCGGTGGATTTATAAGACGGAAGTCCAGGGTTCGATTCCCGGCGGGGCATAATGAGATTTATCTTAATTTGTCTTGGTCTGGCTGGTGGAAGGCTTTCGCCGTGGCTAGTTACCGCTCTACCGACAAAGACCGCCAAGCGATTTAGCGTTCCGGTACGATGTCGTGAGGAAACCGATAGGGCTGTGAATTTTAGCCCGCTTCCATTTTAGATTGCATCATCACTTAACATCAGGTGTGATAGCAGTCAAGAGCCAACTTGTAGTCGATAAAAAAAATTATTGTCTGTGTCTATTTTATTTGAAATAGTTTTCTTTAAACCGGGTAGAGCTATTTGTAAGAAATGAGCAATAGACATAGTATTACAAAAACGTACTACGTATACATCATGGTAATAGTCTATTTATACGAAAGGTATTAATAGACTATTAATACACAAATAGGTATATTATTAGGTATATTAATAGATATATTAATACACAAAGTATAAAAAACTTATATTTTTTAACCGACGAAAAAAAACGGAGGAGGTTCTCAATTCGACACGTATAATTTTTTTTTTTGTGTATGACCACGCATAACTTTTTACATATAGTACGAGTACGTTACGTGGCGATAAATTACTAAAAAGTAAGAAATAAAAATTTTTAACAAAAAATATTTGGCACGACTTCATAGATATGCTTAAGTAAATTAAAGCAACTAAATGACACAGTTATTTTTTACTTTTTAGTGCGTTTTTAGTCGGTTCTATTTTTTGTTAAAATTTTTCATTTTATATTTATTAATTTCAATTTCAATTAAATTCGCTAAAGTCGTATTTCATCTTATTAAATACTAGCAGTCGCCCGCGACTTCGTCCGCGTGAAAACCTCTTAGGTACCCTTCTAATTTTAAAGACAGACTTTCATGCGAAATGTGTGAAAGTCACATATAAAGTGTGCTCATTCCCCCCTCCCCCTCTCAATCTAATTTTTTTATAGTTTCCCCTGAAGCAATATCCTCCGTCCCGTCCCGTGTAGGTACTAAAGGTCTACATTTTTGCTAAACATTGTATGACATTTCAGTACATTAACATTAAAAATATATATTTATGGCAAGCTGATGGGTATAAATTGATATTAAATAGTATATATCACTCTTGAGTCTAGCCTTCAGAATAAACAAAAATAATTTTACAATCCGACACGCAGATACAGATTAATTAGCCCATTTAAACAAATAAACAAACTCTTCCGTGTACTAAATAGATATTTGAACAAAGATCGAATTCTTAATTCATCATCGTATATATAACATAGATATACATAGATCTAAACTCCCCTCCCGCACGCGCACCCCCGCCTTGGTGACGCTCACTTCGCAACGCAGAAATAGTAATATTTTAATTTCGCCATAACTTCAAAACCAAACGTCCAATTTTTATTTTTTAAATACCAAATATTATCTACATAAACTGTACTTAGTGATGAAATATTTTTTTTTGATAAGGATTAATAGCATGAGTAAAATAAATACGTTTAAATGTAGTCAAAAAAAAATAAAGATTTTTAAATAAAAAAATGGTTGTTGTGCCTCACTCGACATAGATAGGTATAGTGTGTCGCGGACTTTTTTGTAGATATTTATAAGATCTCCAATTAATTAGAACATTTTATAGTTCTATATTATAGTTTAGGCAGCGTACGCAAAATAAGTAACTTTTCTGGTTGATTTTTTACACCTTGTGTCCGAAAAACCCATATATTTTACGGAATCCTATTTTTTTCCAAAATAAAATTAAGCCTATGTTACTCGTGGATAATGTAGCTTTCGAATGGTGAAAGAATTTTTAAAAACGGTCCAGTCGTTTTTGAGCCTATTCATTACAACCAAACAAACAAACAAAGTTTTCCTCTTTATAATATTAGTGTAGACACTTAATGCTGAACCTTTTTGAATAAGAACACTTATGCAAACGGTATTAAGTTACTGTTTTCCTGTACTGATAAATAAATGTAAATATGTCACGAGGGTGCGACCCTCAGGCTACTATTGATTGATGATTATGTTACCGTCTCATTTGTCTTGAGCGTAGGTCCTGGGTTCGAAACCTGTGACCAGTGAAAAAATTGGTTATTTTATACATACACAGCATCACGCCTCGTTCCCATAGGAGTAGGCAGAGACTACATCCTTCCATTTGCCACGATCCTTGCATACTTCCTTAGCTTCTTCCACTCTCATTAATCCTTTCATACAGGATCGTCGGTCTAGGATACTTTTGACCTGGCCATTTTAATGTCCTGAAATTGATCTAAGAACATTCGCCTAGGTCTTCCCCTTTCAACATTTCCATTCACTCTCGCCTCATAAATCTCTTTTGTTAATCTTCTTTCATCCATTCTCTCTGCATGCCCAAACCATCTAAGCATCCCTTTCCCTACTGTAGTCACTACATCTTCTTTTACACCACACTGTTCTCTTATTATACTATTGTTAACTCTGTCAGTCAGTTTTATTCCGCTCATACTCCTCGACGCTCTCATCTCTACTGCATTTATTTTACTTTTATGCTTCTTTCGGTTATTTTATGTTTGATGGTTTTACTTTCTAAAAAAAATTAAGTTTAAGCTATTGGGGAGTATACTAGTATACTCTTACACCACTGAATACCATTCACATATCATTCGTTGTAACAGCAAGGTTTAAAATTTATTTTCCATATTAAATGTGAAGATTCGCCAATCCTCATAAGAGGAGCGTGATGGGCTTTACGCTCGAAATAAACTTCTCTCACAAAACGAAGTAGCCCAGTGCGCTGTTTTCCTTTGAAACAATTTCAAAATTCTTACAGATTTTCATTTCTTTAAAGCGAACATTACCACGAATAAGGAAGAAAAGATTATGAGATTTTTTATTATTCCCAAAAAAATTCTACAAAAGAAATTTTTTGGGAATAATAAAAAAACTCCTCATCTTTTTCTGCCAAATCCTTGAAAAAATAATGGAAAAAAGGGATTATTGTAAACCTCAATTTGAATTTGCATATTGAATTAGTTCAGTTATATATTTTAGCCAGATTATCCTAAGAGTTGTAAAAAAAAAACAAAATTCATACTGGGTTACGTAAATTCAAAATAAATTGGTTTTATAAAAAACATTTATTTCAGCATCACTTACCAAACTTACTAATCATGTTCCCGTTAAAAAATATTTTATTTTACCAAACTTATTTCGTACTTTGCCAAATGGGTCAAATTTTACGAAGCAAGGAAACCTTTGTAAGTCTGCCAACTTCTCTTGGATACGCCTTTTGGGTCTGTCCATTTCGCAAAAACATGTAGGACATTTTGAAAAGGATGTTTTTTAGTAGATTGACTTTTCTTCTAAAAGAAAATAATAAAACCTGAAAAGTATTTCCGCTTTTGCTTGCTTTTCGGATGTGGTATATGTGGTACTTCAGGAAATTACAGAATTTTACGCAAACAGATTCGCAGGCGTTTAGTGATATTCATTTACTTATCTGTACAGAAGAAGGTTAACTTAATACCGTTTGCATAAGTGTTCTTATAGAAAAAAGTTCAATATTAAATGTATTTACTACGATGAAATACGATATCAAAAAATTTAAGTGAAAATATAGATAGCCGCAGAGAGATTCGCAGGCGTCTGCAAATCCGCAGTTAGTTATTTAAAGCATTCGAGATATAAGTTTTAGATTATGCAATACTTTTAAATGTTCTTAGAACGCAATGTTTGCATGGGTACCTTCTTATGTAAACATCCTGCCTAACTTACTACTAACTTTCTGTTGATGGCAGCAAATACCAGCTAAATAGGAACAACAAATATAAAGTTATATTATACAAAATATATTAAATCAAGCGTAGGCGGTAGTTGTCTATCTAAATGATGGGAAAATGGAGATGACTATTATAATTTTTAATCGCCTCACTTCTCTGCGCCAATCTGAGTTGAGCTTAAATGTTCCTTAAAGTGCGATGTTATAGTTACCTGAAAAATTTCATAATTAACAGTGTATTTGAATGGTCTGCTACAGAGGAGAGACGTGGAAAGGGTATGGAGATTAGAGCCACCATGATGCTCAAATGCGACTTAACGTGTTAAGGACGACGTGTTTTTACTACTGTAACGATCACTATTAGATGTTGAATACAACGACAAGGTTCACCCCAAGCTCTTTATAAATTGATCTCAAATTATTGAAAACTTGATTTTATTTTTTGTTGAAAATGTTCTTTACCGGGAAATCCTTTCCAAATATTCTTGTATAGTTTAATATATTGTATATATATGTAATAATTGTATAATTTAACATTTTTCATAAATTGGTATGCGTATAAAAGGTGTGTTGTGATGCGTTCTGGTTTCACCCCATTCCAAGTTTTAATATATACATAATACAACTTTCATATTAAAAATGAGAAAATCATTAAAATCACTTTCTTTTATATACTGCTACATCCAAATTAAGAAAGTTTTCAACTTTTTAAAAACACAAATAACAAAGGTTTGATTTGATTTCCGCCCGTTGGACTATTGTGTACTCTGTCCAAAGTTTTTACGACTAGGTAATTGAAGGAAAAAGGGAATATTATTTCATTGGAACATTGAAATAATATCTAGTTGATATAAAAATAAAAAAAAACTTAAGTTACACTAACAAGAAAGGTTAAGTTGTATAATAAAACCTACATCTGATGTGCTGTCAAAAGTTTTGCCTTTTCAACGTGAAAAGCCCTCTACGCGTTGAAAGGAATTTGCATTCCAAAGCCTTTGTTCTCAATTGTGACCTGCTTAAATATTTACGACTCCTTTCTAGACGTTAAAGATCTCCTCTTTAGCACAATGGCTTGTGCTTTACATGGCTAATATTATATTGTTATCGCCCTTGGGTAACTTTTATTCTACTATTAGGACTAGCTGACCCGTCATAAGTCAAATCACTACTTTGGTCAATTATACGAGCACGAACTTATGATTTTTTTATTTAATAATCAGATACAATAGTGATCCTTAAACCTACATCCGTGTCGCAAGTCTCGGACTGTGTTTAGCCACACAGTGTATCCGGCACCCACAGAATGAATCCATGGAATGTTTAGATATTCGTCTCTTTTTTATGGGTATTAGTAAGTTTTCCAAAGAGCCTGTATAAAAATCGTAGTATATTCTTCATTGCTGAAAGATACATTTTGATCAGTGGTTCTGTCGAACAAGATTATTTTATGGTTAGGCGGGTTACTTTTAAAAACCTTAAAACTCATCAACATGGCAATAAATTAATGACCTTCACTTCATGAAGAAATCGGACAAAGGGCAACAAACTCTTCAAACGCATATGCAGTGCCTATAGGCCATTGAATATCGTTGTTGGTACTTTATGAGTTGGTAGCAGCAGTGTACCTATCGTAAACTTACATCGACGTGCTCGGTGTTGCCCTTATTAAGTGCGACCTTCAGTAGCGGTCACAGAAAAACGTGACCAAGAGTTAATACCACGTGGCGAAAAACAGATTAATTATCGCACTCAGGGCATCTAATTTAATTCTGAGTTAGTTGCCAATTTTCACTATTATTATCAGTAACAGCTTATTTAATTGGCCTACTGTAAAGCTAGGCACCCTTCCTTCTATTTGGAGCTTCTTGAATGTACGTTGACGAGGGTAGGATAATGTTTAATTCTGTATCTATTATATTATTATCAGAAGTTAAGGATAATTGACGGATTGACATGCTCTCCATGGAAAGGGGACGGACGCAATAGAAACATAATTTTAGCGACTATCAAGAATTTCGAACAAGAAATATTTTAATCTATAACTATACTACATTTTTTACTATAATAATAAAAAAAATAGAAAGTAAGTGTCCAAAGAATAACGTTTTTGTGTTTTAGAATAAAATTAGCAAAAACAGAGACGGCCCGAAAAAGAAAACTTGATAACATTACTAATTTTTTTGGTAATTTTGTCTTTTTTACATTAGTAACAGATTTTTTTGTTGTAATCAAACATAGTGATTAAAGGCTTTAGTATATTTGATAGTGATTTTACGCCGACGATTGTGGACGACCACAATAGTAATAAATGCAATGAAAAAAGCTTATATTTGAATAATAGGACTAACTTCGAAGGGTCCCAACCAGTAATATTTACATTAGCTTCTATTTAAATAAAGGTACTGTGTTCAAAATATTTATCAATTCACGAATATGTAGATCGGTATCAATTATTCAAGGATTAATTTAATAAAGCTTATTCCTTGTGCAACAAATTGTATACCATGAATAAATATGGTTAGGTTCAATCGAGTTCACACGCTACCACGCGATACACATCTAATGCCATGATCGAAAATTACATGCTTAGCATGTTATTGAAATAATTTAAACGCTTAGAATAAAACACTTTGTATAATATACACTATATCTGGGCAAAGAAATAGCGCTTAGGATTTAAAATTTTTAAAACTTGAAGCTATTTTTTCGTACAACTCCATCTAATAGATATTATATTGGAACGAGTGTCCAAAGCTGCTCTAGTAGGGTCCTTCCGAATTTGGCTGGGCAGGGAGAATAACTTGAACAGAGGAGGTGAGTGTTGACGCGCGTCACTAAGGGTACCTTTAAACCTACACCCGTGTCACAAGTCTCGGGCTCTGTTCGGAGTTTTTCTCTCAGCCACGCGATGGACTCGGCACCCGCACGGTGAATGCTAAGATATTCGTCTCTTTCTTGAGCATCAAATTATCTGAGAAATATCACGGAGAGTCAGCCTCTTAACTCTACATACAGTTACCTAAAACTCTAAATCGGCTGAGTAACGATATGGCGTAGTCATATATTTTGCCTAGATTTAATTTGTAGAGAACTAAAGAGAAGAATTCACTATAGAACACTATACGCCACGGTGCAGTTACAAAGTGTTAATAGTTAAGTCTGCTCTCTATGAGAATACTAGCTGTTGCCCGCGACTCCGTCTGCGTTAATTTGTTGTTGTGATCGCGATGATGAATAATTTTCCCCGTTTTTTTCACATTTTCCACTGACTCTTCGCTCCTATTGATTGCAGCGTGATGTTAAGTAGCCAGCCCTTCTTGATAATTATTTTCTTTTTATCGACTACAAGTTGGCCCTTGACTGCTATCACACCAGATGTTAAGTGATGATGCAGTCTAAGATGGAAGAAATCCACACCCCTTTTCTCCCGGTTTCTACACGACATCGTACCGGAACGCTATATCGCTTGGCGGTACGTCTTTGTCGGTAGGGTGGTAACTAGCCACGGCGAAAGCCTCCCACCAACCAGACCAAGACAAATTAAGAAAAATCTCAATCTGCCCCGCCGGGAATCGAACCCAGGACCTCCGTCTTATAAATCCACCGCGCATACCACTGCGCCACGGAGGTTGTCATAAATGGACTATCCAAGAATAGTTTTTCTATTAGAACCAGTAGTTACTGAGACTTCAGCTTTATATTATTAGTAAAGATTGTAAGCAACGCTCACATTTAACGGCACTACTTTGCATTAAAGTTTTTTTATAGGTACTTGTGGTAATGTGTATTATTTTATTTTTTACTTGGTTGAATTACAGTGTCACATCGGCTCTGCAGTCTATCATAAAACTCTCTATTGATGCCTTTTTTCTCAGTAGGCTCATTTGTCGGTGATGTGTGGTTGATGTACGTATAGGTAGGTGATATATTTTGATCTATTATGATTTCCTTGATTTGCCCCATACAAACTGTTAAACCTTTATTTGCTGTGAAATGTGCTAAAATGCATATTTCAATATTTGTAACAAAAATTCCAAATATCAACTTTTATGACCCAATCTTGAAAATTAACATCACACAACTTCCCAAGGACAGAAGCAAAATGCACAAGTTTCTTAATTTTTATTGTTTGTCAGACATTCTTTCCATCATATTAGAAAAACGCCAATGCCCTTCGATTGGTTTATCGGATCTTAATCGTATATAGTTACGTACTATCATAATCACGTCTTTCAAACAAGAAAAACGCATGGTTATTGGACCTTTTGTTTCAAAGTTACAATGCTACAGACAAACAGGTTAATCCTATAATACCCCTCTTATTTACGTCGGGGTCTGTAAATGATCAGCACAATAAGATGGTGAAGGCATCCGAAAAATATTCTAGAAGTGATCGATTAGTACCGTTCCGATTGACTGCACAGCTGGTTCAAGGGCAAAGCTTTGTTCACTCCGCAAGCAGAATGCCTGGGAATCCTTGGACGTTTAGACACATGCTTTGCATATATGATATTACGTATAGGTCGCTTTATGAAATATTGAGCTTTTCTTTATTGCATGTAGTTTTCATTAACAATTCTAAGCCCAGTGGGACAAGTGCGAGTTTTCACCGAGCGACTGCGTAAAAACGTACTCACACATAACGTCAAGTTATATAGAAAAAAAGCGTTTACTCTCGCTATAACTAGATGGCGCTACTACACTTCCATATAAAATTTGCGTTTACTGTTTTCGGTATCGACGCGGTAAAATCTCACACTAGCCACACAGAGTTAGAATAATATATTACATTCGGATAATACGTTAAAACCATCGGTCTCGTTCACTGTCATTCATCATTATTATAATTGACCCACTACAGGGCTAGGCCTATTTCCTTGTAGGGGAGGAGATATGGAGCTTAGACTCACCACGCTGCACCAATGCGGGTTGGCGGGCTTAGGGTGATAAAGTTTAATTCATTAAAGATCACTGTATTATGATAATTATAGTGACCAGAGCCGAGGCACGGGGGTGTAACACCACCAACTTCTCGACTCTGGGCATATAAACGTACTGAAAATTTCTTAAGTGAAAGAAACTACACTACTCGACTGATGATTCGAGCTCAGGACCTCGTATAAAAAGCCACAAAGGCAACCACTTGACCAACTTTTAGTTATCGTCTGTTATTCATTAACTTTTAGTAATGTTCAATGTTATGTTTACGACTGTCTCGATGGTCTAGTGGTTAGCCTATGTGGCTTCGAGCACGAGATCCTAGGTTCAATTCCTGGGTCGGGTCATGGAATAATTCTGAGCTTTTACATTCTTATATGAAATGTTCAGTATACTCCAAGCCCGGAGTTTGGAAGTTGGTGGTGTTACGCCCCCGTGCCTCGGAGAACACGTTAAGCCGTGTCATCAACATCTGATAGTGATAGTTAATAAATGAAACATTATCTCCCTAAACCTGCCAACCCGCATTGGAGCAGCGTGGTGGGTGTACGCTCATCATACATCTCCTATAAGGAGGGAGGCCTGGCCCTGTAGTGGACCGTTAATAGACTGATAATGATGATGATGAATGTTTAATAAAGAAATGTTTTCAGCAGAGTGATAGGTTATAACCCCTCGCCTAAAAAGGAAAGGGAATCTGGCCCTGTAATCGGTAAAAATAAAATAAGATGATGATTATAAAATGAAAAACGTACAATATTTTAGCTAACGTATGTTCAAATTCTTAGACAAAATGTCGACATTCCAGTATAAAGAGCAGACACAATCTGGATCACAATTCAGTTATGTAACCTTACAACAAAGCTGCTCGAATAGATTTTGCATTTAGAATTTTTAAAAGTAGAGTTTTATTTTTTGTTGCAGCATATTTTTCCGTGCCAACGTTATAGTTTGAACGCTATTCAAGTTTGCTGGTTTAAGTGGCAAAATTAAAAAAAAGTATACGCTGAGGCGGGCGGTGTAGAGATTGAAAAAAATCTGGAAGTCATCGATCGTGTTCGGCCAACCAACAATCGTCTGCAGTGCAGACTCAAGGGCGCCGCAGTCCACTGGATTCTAGGCAACTTGTGTCAACTTTCAGCTCACATGTGAAATATTGTGTTGTTCATTTCAATCTATTCTTTAACTTCTTGTTCTGACATCTTTTCTGAAGAAGTTATCCGTAAAAGGCATTTATATAAGCCAATGCTATAGTGATTTTTTTGTTGTCTTATAAAAAGTAAAAAGGCAGCGTTTTCAGTAAAAGCTCCCAGACGGCCCGACACTTCTTGCAATTATCGTCATATTTGAGCCAATTTATACAAAACCTTAGCAAATTATATATTAAAACTTTCCTTATAAATCACTCTTATATTAGTGAAAACGGCCACAGACATACCATTTTGATTAAGTTTTATAATACATTAGTGATAGTGGTGAAATATATTGTAGCGAACGGAAACCGACCCAGATTTACGAGTGTTATTTGCAGGTGCAGTAGTAATATATCGTTGACAGGTAGACTAAGCGGCAAGCATTGTAATTCGCTAATCTAAAATGCAGAAACAAGGGCGGTGAGCGCTCAGCATTGCGCCACGGTGCTATGAGACACGTGTTGCGAGTCGGAATATTTAATGATTTCTTTGTTACAAGGAAATATAGCTGTATATTCAAATCAGATACTATTGCTTGATAAAATAGAGCTGTATACGTTTCAATTTGAATTTTATTTATTAATGCTTTAATACCGAAATATACGATTGCCTCGTTGGCCTGTTGGTTAGATTAGGTTAGGTTAGGTAAAACTCAAAATTATTCCTATGTAGGTATATTTTTAGTTTTTTCATTCTTCTAAGAAATTTTCAATAACTTCCAAGCCTGGACTTTTTGACGACCTCCGTGGCGCAGTGGTATGCGCGGTGGATTTATAAGACGGAGGTCCTGAGTTCGATGCCCGGCGGGGCAGATTGAGATTTTTCTTAATTTGTCTTGTTATGGCTGGAGGCTTTCGCCGTGGTTAGTTACCACCCTACCGACAAAGACGTACCGCCAAGCGATTTAGTGTTCCGGTACGATGTCGTGTAGAAACCGAAAGGGGTGTGGATTTCATCCTACTCCTAACAAATTAGCCCACTTCCATCTTAGATTGCATCATCACTTAACATCAGGTGTGATAGCAGTCAAAGGCTAACTTGTAGTCGATAATAATAAATAATAATTTGAATTCCATTTATTTATTTTTAATACTGAAATATAAGACGGCCTCCTTGGTCTAGTGATAAGGCCCATAGGCTTCGATCACGATGTCCTAGGTACGGAATGATTCGGAGTTTTTCGTTCTTTTATGAAATTTTCAATATATCGCAAGCCCGGAGTCGGAAAGTTGGTGATGTTATACCCTCGTGCCTCGGAGATCACGTTGAGTCGTTGGTCTTGGTCACTTTCGTCAACATCCGATAGTGGTCGTTAATAAATGAACATTATCACGCTAAGCCCGCTTGCTTGACAGCTTAACGTGTTTTTGAAGCATGGAAGTGTAACATCAAAGATGTGCTGCTATGCTAACTTTGGGGTCCTGTTTATTAATTAAATTTTTTGTAACCCTCGCCTCGACCTCGATGATGATATTCTCTAAACCAGGACCTTTTACTCTATTATTCTTATTGGAGTAAAAACAAATGACTACAAGTTAAGGAATATTTATTTAACATAGTTAGGGTTCTAGGGTTCTAGGTAATGTCCTTAAAGTAGAAACCTTGGCTGGCACCGACTCCTAGATATACTTAAGTAATTTAAAGCAACTAGATGACACAGTTATTTTTTACTTTTTAATGCGTTTTGAGTCTTTCTATTTTTTGTTAAAAATTTTTTTTTCTTACTTTTTAGTGATTTATCGCCACGTAACATACTCATACTATACTGTCATAGTATAATATATGGTTCTTGTAGCCAAAAAGCTACCGATACTTACACAAAAACTGAAATCGCTGCAAGTGTGCCTATAACATTTGAAGAGTTCCTTTAATTTTCCCAGGATGTCAGCATCTAATCCTAACATAATGACAATGGTACCTCCTTGAAAGTATGCCCTTTCTAATAAAGAATTATTAAAATCGGACAACTATGTAAAAAGTTATGCGTGATCATACATAAAAAAAATATATAACATGTCGAATTGAGTACCTCCTCTGTTTTTTTTCGTCGGTTAAAAACAAATCATTACGGCGGTGTTTTTGTTGCAATCGATTATAAAACTTATCCGCAGTATAACATTAAAATGATTAGTACGAAGAGATAAAAGAGATTCAGGTTTTTCCGATTGGCGCAAAGGTTATCCCAACACTCGCTACCTTGATCCATTTACGTCACTACTCACTATATTATTTAAAATTCAGAAATGGAATTTATTTTTTACATTGCCACTGCAAAGCTGTTTAATTTTTAAAGTCTCGTGGAATATGCAGTCATTTTTGATGGCACTAAATTAACGTAGTAGTTATTTTACTGTAAATCAGAGCTGTGATATTTTTGCCAAAGCATATTTCAAGAATAACCTATAAAGGTTTAACTAAATAACCTAACCTAAAATGGTGGGGCCGTGACTGTACTGGATTGTGATAAAGAAATATAGTGGAGGACGCATGTAACTTTGTCCAATCAACTTTTATATAAATCACTCCCATTGCCTCTCCTTAAGATGATGTTACAGTTTTTTTTTTATCGACTACAAGTTGGCCTTTGACTGCTATCACACCTGATGTTAAGTGATGATGCAGTCTAAGATGGAAGCAGGCTAACTTGTTAGGAGTGGGACGAAAATCCACACCCCTTTCGGTTTCTACACGACATCGTACCGGAACGCTAAATCGCTTGGCGATACGTCTTTGTCGGTAGGGTGGTAACTAGCCACGGCGAAAGCCTCCCACCAGCCAGACCAAGATAAATTAAGAAAAATCTCAATCTACCCCGCCGGGAATTGAACCAAGGACCTCCGTCTTATAAATCCACCGCGCATACCACTGCGCCACGGAGGTCGTCAAAAGTTTCTAGATTTCATTTATTCATTTATAAAGAAAAAGAAGTCATTTATTCATTTATATATTTTTATTAAAGGTTGCTTCAAAGCATTATCTAGGTGTAATAATCACGAAAATATTCGTTTAGAAAATTCGGTTATTAAACGCACATACATATCTACAAACTTTTACAATGATAAATAATTATATATAACTAGGTTTTATTAGTCTTCTATCTTAAAAACAATCGAGTACAATAATCATGCGAAATATTAAAATTTCGTAGAACACGTTGCTACGCCGCTACGGAAATTTAAACGCGCTACGAAATACGTTTTCACGTTCGTGTTTTTGACGTCATAAGTAACATTAATTTAACCTCCAAGGTTTGCATAAAAATATAAGCTAAAGTGTTCTTTTGTGGCTTTAAGCTTAAAAGGTGCTACGAAATCCACGTTTTCCGGTGTTTCCGGTGATGTTTTGCATATTGCGTAAGCTCGCGTGCACTTACTAGACCTTGACCCACGATGCAGAGGGAAATAATGTATGGTATAATTTACAACTGTACTGCCTGACTAATACATTATAATAACTGTTGCACAAAAGCCCGACATTTTAATACATGTTATTTAAAAAGTTGACAAAGTTTTCGACCAATTTAAATTAAAGTTACTGTGACAGCCAAATTACATTTCAAATTGTGGATTGTACTTTGAAAACGTATTTAGATCGCTAGCCTTTACAATTAAGCATGTGTGTACATATTTTACGAGGTATATGATAATAATAGATTATATATTCTCTCAGTTATGTGTTGGTTGTTACAAATTATATTTTTCTCAGGCTTATGCTTGTATCTGTGTGTTGATTTATCATTATTCTAGTTTTTGATTTGCTGGCTCTTCTCGGCAAGATCTGCCTTCCAAACCGGCAGAAGAGTCACTTCGTACTGAAAGACTTGACATTACAGGTGTTTGTAAAACAGCTTACTTGACATACATTATTTTGAATTGGTTTTAAGCTATTGCATAGCTTTTATCGCGGGCCTTGAGCGTGGAGACCGAATCGAGAAATTCCGAAAGGAAAAAACCTAACACCCCCCACCCTTTTTAGTTTTTTCAGATTATCTTATTCGCATCGTTGTTTGCCAACGTCCATACCATGTTGAATACACCGGTTCTCGTCCGATCACAGAAGTTAAGCAACATTAGGCGCGGTCAGTACTTGGAAGGGTGACCGCCTGGAAACACCGCGTGATGTTGGCTTTTTTTAATTTTTATTTGTTTATTTTTTTATTTATTTATTAAAAAAAAAATAAAAATAAAACAAACATTAAAATAAATAAATAAAAATAAAAAAAACAAACTAAAAAAAAAAATTAAATTTAAAAAAAGCCAACATCACGCGGTGTTCTCAGGCGGTCACCCATCCAAATACTGACCGCGCCTTGCTTAACTTATATGCAATAGCTTAACCGCGGCAGTCTCCGAGTGCCACACGTCTTTTTTTTTTTTTTTAATCATAGGTGTGTAGAATGTTGCGCACAAATAATACAACTTACAGGGGACAATAATAACTGAAAAACGATAAAAATATAGAGAATTAATGCCAGCACTGGTCATCGATGATCTAAACAAATTCTATGCATCGAGCGTCGAACAGCCTCCCACTAGTCCAAACCTAGACCAATTAGGAAAACGTCAATCGGCAGAACCGAGAATCGAACCCAGAACCCCCGTTTTATAAATCACGCCATACCACGAAGGCTGTCAAAACCGTGTCTTCTAGATATTAAGCCCGACTTTATTGACTCATTGAGGCTTTATTGAGGCTTCAATGTTTATAAATGAAGCAAAAGTTTGACCATTGTTTCTAAATTCTATGGCGAGGCAACGTGATCGCGCTTAAAACGTTTTTGTGAACGTTTTTATTTACAAAAAAGAGACTGCCTCGTTAGTCTCGTGGTCAGCCTATGTGACTTCGATCACGAGGTCCTGCGTTTGAAACGTGGGTCGGGTTGTGGAATAATTCTCAATTTTTCTATCTCATAAGAGATAATTAGTTAATTCTAAGCCCGGAATTAAGAGGTTCATCGGTCCGATCACTATTATTAAAATCATTAATGAACTAATCATCCTAACCCCGTGACCCGCATTGGCGCAGCGTGGTGGTTCTAAAGTCCCGTCTCCTACAAGGAGGGTTTAGTGGGCCATTAGGCTGATGATGATGATAATGATGGATGTGTTTGTTCCAGAGATGGAAATCGTGCCCGAAGGCAAAAACTTCCGATTGGTAAGCGAAGACGAGCTCCCAGCGGTGGCCGATTTCTTAGTGCAGCATATTCCTGAATCTCTAAAGGTAAATTGTTTTTTTTTTACTTTTTTACAACTATGTATTTACATTTGGTTCACTTCAATGTTAAGCATCTGGTTTCGGATCAAGGGTTAGTACTGGGTTGGCCTGTGAAATATTGAGTTTGTCTTTCTTAAAAGAATCTCCTTATAGCAAACCAAAGTTGTTTTAGACTTCTGTGCCTTTAAGCCGTCGGTCCCGGTTGTTATCATCATACTGCCCTTACCGAGTTAAACATCTCCTAAAGCTCGCCCACCCACATTGAGGCAACGTGGTACGTCTAAGCTCCAAATATTATAAGGAGAGAGGCCTGGCCCTGCAGTAGGTCATTCAATTAAACTGATTTGCATGTCCATTAGCCTAGCTATGATATACTCGTATTGTCTCTAGATCTATGATAAATACACGTTATGTGATCTATGGTAATAATAATGATACGTCAATAATAATTATCTATTTACAATGATTAATTACCATCGTAGATACATTATCACTAATCTATGTAATTAATAACTTATAGGGGGGATGTTTAGATTTTATCAATTTAAAAATTATTCCACATTATTTTGCAAAATTGCACTAGGGACATTAAAAGTATAATTATAGTATATGAAACGTTATTAAATTGTCGTTTTGTTTACATAAAGCTGCATCCAGACATGTGTATCTATAGTTCGTTTGCGTTAAGAATGCAGTGAGCGCCGCATTAACCCCGCCCCCTAACCAATCAAATCTTTTCAAATAACAAGTTCACTGTGAACGGTCAAAGGCATAGCTTCGAACGCGACGCGGATTTGATTGGTTAGGGTGCGGGTGGCGAACAATGATGACTCACTGCATTCTTAAAAAGAAGAAATATAATCAAATGTGTACGTAAATACGCTTGGCATATGGTTAATGTCCCCGAGTCACTTCTACGCCTCGACATCACCAAAAGGCCGAGCATGACTATTTGCGAATGTTTGGTGCGCATTTGTTACAACGTTACGAACATCCAACCAAGTTCTATCATTCAATGAATACAGCACTCGCCGAATACCGCAAGTCTGGATGCACCATAAAAGCCATACTAATCATGTTAATTTTGTGTTTCAAGTTTCATCAGACGATTCAAACATATCTAAACAACAAGGTGTGGGACTTCCATTTTTATGTAGCGAAAAATTGGCCGGAGGACCCAATCTGCCTACATTTTCCTGGATGCACCAGTACGGTAAGGTTTATTCTTTTTGTTTTTTTTTTGTTACTACAAGTTTTTGTCAGTACGTTGTGAATCTACCACCGGTTCGAATGGCAAATTAACTTTTGCCTGCAATCACGCATTAAGGTAAGAGCCGACACAATCTAGATGGAGGGTCTAGTCACAATCTAGAAGTTTCGAATCCTGGGTTGGATCACGGATTAATTCTGCGTTCTTCATTCTTGTATGAAATTCTCAGCACATTCCAAGCCCGGAGTCGGAATGTTGGTGGTGTTACACCCCCGTGCCTCGGAAAGCCCATCAAGCCGTCGGTCCCGGTCACTATCATCAATATCTGATAGTGATCGGTAATAAATGAAACATTATCACCCTATGCCCGCCAACCCGCACTGGCGGAGCGTGGCGGGTCTTTGCTCCAAATATATAGGAAGTATAAACGAAGTCTCTATTTTAATAAATATCTCTTAATCAGATAGCAAACTGATAATGAGATAGCTAATCCATTCACGAAAACGCTGATAACATTCGATGTAGATTATTATTCGTAATAGAAAACTTATTCTGACAGTTTTATTACAATCGCATCTCACTGTCATCATCATCGTCACCCCACATCAACGATTTTGAAATTTGAATCAGCAACTGTTTAATTTATTACACGAAAATTATTCAAGTATAGATTAAAATAAAAATTAAATAACTTCCTTTTCTTGAAGTCAGCTGCTGATTTGACTTGACGGCAAAAGCGCTTTGTTCCATTTCATTCCAACAAAAGTTAATAATTTAAAATATTTTTATTATTTAGTTTTTGAAAAACTCAAAACTTAAAAACGGTCTCAATTTCTCGACAACTGCTGTAACTTCAATTTTATTTTATTTTCCAATTAAAACAAAGCGTTAACACATTAACCAGGAACGCCTGGTAGCAGCTGAATGTCGCTTTCACGTACATTTTAAATCTTTGAGTAATCAAATTGTATTTATACTAAAACTACTTCTCCAAAACAATACATTCCAATAACGTTTCAATGTGTATTAACTGTTATTCATTTAATACATAAGGTTCATTAGTAGTTTTTTAAAAAAATCCTTTAGAGCCTCGAGAAAAGAAACTGCTTTTAGCAGTTTTTTAAGAAACGGGTCTCAATTTCTCAATATCGCGACAAGTGGTATACGGAAAGTCACAGCAAAAGCTTTTAGATGTTAATTTTTAGTTCCAACTAAAGCTCGTCGGTAGCCATTAACCTTGTCGAGGTCTCTAAATAAAAGAAAACGTAGAATTAGCTTTAAATTAAATGCATGCTAAAACAACTTTTCCAAAAAGACGCTATTAAATAAGTTTTTAAATAGGTACCTAAGGTAATAAGTAGTTTTTAAGAAATTCTTGAGACTCTCAAGAAAAGATCCGTTTTTTTATAGTCAGTTAAAACAGATCTCAAATTCTAAATATCACGACGAGTGCACCGGATGTCACAGCTAAAGATATTAATTTAGATGTTAATTTTAATTTCCAATTAAAGCAAAGCGTCGCTAGCCACATTAACCTCGTGGAGCTCTCTAAGACGACGTCGAGTGGCTTCACCATGAGTGTTATTCTTTATAAGATTCTCTCTTGAATCTCGCCAACTTTAATTTCGCTTCGCTATATTTTTATATTGATAGCGTTACTAGGTCAAACTTTATTTGAGAAAATGATTTTACTCTTATTTTTTGTAATGCCACGCTTTATGACTTGAAACATGATTGATTATAAAGTTATGAATTCCATCTTAGATTGCATCATCACTTAACATCACGTGTGATAGCAGTCAAGGGCCATATAGTTAATAAAAAAAATTTAAAAAAAAAATAATAATAAAATTATTGGCAATACGAGAGCTTTAATGAGTCCCTAAAGCTCGATAAAAGTCGACGCATCATTGCTACTACTACTAAAATCTATTATTTAATATCTAGGTTAAGAATATTAAAATAATCACATATACAATTTTTGCTAGTCGTCGATAAAAGGTGCGACTGACGGTGCTAAAACTTATTTTTATTTTAGAATGAACGCTTCTGCTCTACCAATGTGACGTATTTAAGAAAATCGTAATAAAACACGACTTTTTTAAAAAAAATTTGCAATTTCAGCCCAACAGCCACCCATACGAAAGCGTCACGATATTCTGCCCATCGGAGCGCGCGGAGCTGGTTGACCTGGTGACCTCAGAGGACATTTTGTTGGACCTCACTCAACCACTGTACCTGAACTTCACGCACGAGGCCATCGTCAACCGCCTGGAGAAGCGCTATGAGGCTCATGACAAGATCACCGGAGATGTCTACGTGTGCGAGAAACCACCTGAAGATAGTTCGGAGGAGTATGAATGTCATATATAACATTACTTACATCAAGCTACTTTCAGAATAATACTTAGATACCTCGGGAATAAAACTTTTTTGTAATAATTTATTGCTTTGTAATTTTTTCACGATAATTGAATAGTAAGAGCGAAGCATAGCAAACTATTTTTAATATTCAAAATACTTTGCATAACTGGAAAATGTTTGTGTGGTGACATTATGCATTTATCTATATATTAAAGTATTTATGTATCACTTTATATTCTCAATTAGTAATTTTTTACTGCCACTTATATTGTTGGTTACTATTGAATAACATTTAATTTTTAAACATTTGAATAGATGCTTGAATTTCAACTTACTATTTTTACTATTTAAAGCAAAAACTGAATGATCGAATTTCGTAGAGCTCTCCAAATATTGCATTGGAGCAAGTTCCAAGTCCCCTATGCTATAAAATCAATCACAATCGACACACACCGTTTCAGTGACTTGTCACTACAAGAGTTTGGCTATTGCAAGACGAGATTGTTATCGCTCGGAAATTTAAAAAAAATTGAGGGCATTCTCAAAATTATAATACAAACTTTGAAATAACTCAGTTTGATACTTGCAATTTTAAATTTTTTCTATATAAATAGTACCTATATAGAAAGTTAATAACTATAAAGATGGTAGTAATGTTTGATTGTTTGTAATTTGCCAGGCGTTTTCAATCTCTACTTTCAGTAGCCAACATTTCTATCAAGACAACATTTTGATAATGAGGTTTTTCGCGTACGATCCAAACGAGGGGTCGATTATTCATTCCCAATTTGCTATGATTCAATAATTATGTAAGGAAGTAATTACCTTTTTCCGTCATTCAGATTGCCATCGGACGTGGAGCTAGTTCGCCTGCGTCAAGAGCACATGAAGGCAGTTCACGACCTGTACCCGGCGAGCGACATCGAGTGTCGGGAAGTGTTCGAGAAGCTGGTCGCCGAGCTGCCTGCGTACGGCATATTCGTCGAGGGACAACTCGCCGCGTGGATGGTGCAGTCCTACTACGGGGCGATGTTCTCAATGCAAACGAGACCTGAGTTCCGCAGGAAAGGCTATGGGATCTTCTTAGCGAGGCGCCTCACCAAGGAGGTCGCCAGCAGGGGCTATAAGCCCTTCGTTGTGATTCGTCCGGAAAACGACGCATCCCGTTCGCTGTACTCCAAGCTCGGCTTCGAGAAACGTTTCCGAACGGTGCGCGCAGTTTTGCGTCCCCGCTGACGTGTTAACGTTGATCACTAGCAGATTTTATTTTTTTAAGACTTTTGAAAAATCAATCTAGCTTGCGATCGTTGATCGCTTAGAAAATTCTAGTAGTAGCTATAAGACGGAGCGACTAGTGCTTTCAGAACGATTCTGTGTTTCTTTATGATAAAACTGTGGCTCAAATATATCTAACAGAAACAACGTGAGGAGATGAATTTATTACAACAATAATGATAATTGAAGATTTTTCAGCTTTTAATAATAACAATTGAAGTTATGCTTACCAAACTTACGACACCGTTATATCATAGAACCGATGGTACTTTTGATGGCTTACAATAATATTATAACAAAAAGTTTAAATTTGACTTTATCGAAATATCAAGAATAAATCAATGACATTTCCATTATTAAATATCTGCGTTAAAAATGATCATACAAAATCTAATCGCTATAAGTAAATTAACAGCTATTGTAAAAAAAGAGCTGCCAATTTTACGGTGTTCTACAAAAGGCTCTTTACAGTAGTCAGATTGGTAAAATTAAAGGTTATTTAAAAACAACAAAACGTCGCGTTAAACTGGAATGAACTTTACCGAAATTTTATTTTGTAGGCCTTATGTAGACACAAATAATAATAACACAAATATAGCTAAGACACAAACACTTTATCGAAAAAAAATGTAACTTTCTATTTAGTTACGTATCCTACCTACATAACTAATGGTAGGAGTGTGAACTGACACTTTCCTGCTCAGTAGTCTGATTATAACAGGCTATTAGAGCAGCAAAGACATATTACGATAGGTAATTTCGTCAATATTTATAACACGAGTCACAAAAGTGCCATCTAGAGTCGATGATCCAGTGTCAAAGTAGTTCGGCGTAAAAACTTAATTGAAAGTGTAGTCGCTCGCTGCGTTTTAGCGTCAGCCTAGTTACTGATCTCCTTGAGGCAAACACGTCAAGAATTGTCTACCTTTTAAAATTACTAACGACTTAATTTTACTTTTGTATTGTATAGAATACACAGGTACAAAATACCGCACTGTAACGCTCAACTTTGTTTATTTAATTTTAGAGGGTTAAGTTCGATCGGTAGACGTCTTGGGTACTTTCTTGACGGAGTTGGTCTCAAATATCTCATTTAGGCGAACGCTTCATTACCACTCGTTGATCGAGCGGGACTGTTCTGTCTCATGGTTTATGAAATTTTGGGACCCGTTTTGACCTGTGTGATAGCTTGAACGTACCTTGCGTGTCACGAGAAGCATGTATACGTATAAGTCTACGTTAATGTAAAATTCAGCATGAGAAAGAAAGTTGCCGGCTTTGCACTCGAGTTGCACAATTCTTCAAAAGATTTAAGCACCATTATTGTTCATCTGACGCTATAAAATACGGTTCAATAAAAAAATGTTTAGAGGCTTTAATTTTTACGAAGTTTTATTTCACGACATATAGAATCTGGTGGAACTATTATTAGGTACAATTTTCATTCGTAGTATGTATTGATAGATTTTGATAAACATCTTAATATGGGAAGAGTTTTTATTTATTTTATACTTTTTTGATACGAGAAACGTTATAAAAAGGCTGGAAAAGTATTGAAAGTTATTGTGAAGTGCGTTTTATACATAGTGTTTCGCAAAATGGTGGTTATTTTATTTTACACAATTATTTACACTAATTTGACAGATGTAGTTAAGCGTAGCGCATGTACTGAAAGAACGCTGCTTATGAACGTGTCAATTTAGTTGAAAGATTTATGTAAAATAATAATTGGCACCATTGTCGCCTATCCTACGGTAGATGAGATGCGTTTTGACTGACCAGTTTTTGGTTACTGTAACATTTGTAGGGAAGTATTTATTGTTTTTATAAAACGAAAGATCATTGATAAATAAAGCGAAGATACCAATAAAAATTTGATACGAAATGTAGATAGGTAGGTATTTTAAAATGGGAAACTATTTTACATTTATATATCGGCGTAGTTTATTCGTAATGTTTGTATTCAATATTTACCAGAGAACGTTAAATATATTAATTTAGTTATCGATTTTTTTTATATAAAAATTAATTGTACTTAGTATTTAGTTATTGAGTAATTTTGTATTAGTGTGTACGCTTAATTTATCTTATAACTACGTGGATTTGTCTTCCTAAAGACTGTGTATAGTTAACAACACAAGAAAGGCATGGGTAAAAAGCAGACAAGTTTAATGTACCTGTCCTATGTTAATAATGAAAAAATATTATGGTACTTACGTATCGAAAAGTTATTATGTTTCCTTCATACACTTGGCAATGTTAGAGAGGGCACATTGCTTGTATTGAAAAAAAATTGGCATTAAATTGTTTGCTCAAAGTTTTAGAGCTTCCACCATTCATTTGAAATTGTATGTATCGATATACAATTGGCCAAAATTAAATTTTTTAAAAACATTTAATAAATTTGACCGTACTAACTCATTCATTAACGAAATAAAGAAACTATATCCTAGAGTAATTACCAGTTTAATGATAACTTTGTGCATAAAATCATTTCAAACTTTAAATTAAGTAGGCGATAGTTTGTCATGTAAAATAAGAAAAATAAATACCTGTTTTTACGGACGAAAATGTAACTAAAATAAGAAACATAAAATTTCATTGTACAAGAATATTTCTTGTAAACAATTCTATCGAACTAAAAAAAAGGTTTTTCGAATTAAACCTAGTGCTTTTCTGTAGAAAACATCTATAAAAATAGATTAGCATTTAGTTTTTGATAGTACGAAATGTAATATTGAAATATTTCAGGGTGACGGTTATTGATATATTGTGGAACATTTAAATATTCAATATTGTAACTAAAATAAACTCCAATACAAAATACACGCAAATATGAGCAACTTTTGTAAATCATATATTTCCAAATCTTACAATCTTTGAATTTTTACCTAACATAGAATCTATATGTAACTAAATTATATGAATAATATGAAGTTCTCATTAATTTAAAGCAAAAAATATGCTAGCGTTTGAATTCAAACGTTGATGCCACTTTAAGATCGGGTTTTATTATGTAAGTTCAATTATATAGCATTTATTTATATTTGATATTTAATATAACAATACTATCGTCGACTTATTTAAAGCCCTTAAATCATTAACAACATGCAATCATGCTAAAGCTTTACCCACTTTCCTACATTTGGTAGGTACATACGATTTAAGTAGTTCGAAATATTTCTCAAAAATTATTAATTATAAGAACAGTTTTCTGAACACTTCCCCTTGCCTAAGTAAACAATGAAGACATCAGGACACATCTCCGTCCTCGGCACTGCAGTCGATGCGAATATATTGTAAGCGCAGTATATTTTGAAAAAAAATAAGGATATTTAAAACCTCTGCAACTACACAAAGATAATGTAGTGTCCGTTCTGTATTGTTTATCACATTTACCTTGCAAAGGTATCAAAAAATAAATAAAAATGAAATATTATTAATGTGTTTTAATTTAACATTCCTAGCCACAGCAGTTAGATTTACAGAACCTACGCAATAAACATAATAGACGAATTACAAAGAAAATATATTATTGGGTAATTTAGACAAATGTTACAGCTTCCTTTAAATGAAATACGTGTTTGCTGTCTATTCATTAAAGAATGTGTTTTAAATTTAAAAAATTATAAAAATGTCTCAAAGAACACAAAGTAGATTTCCGGAGTCTGTGCCAAAGACTAAATATATGAGTAAGTATATGGTATATTTTTATATTCATGTTATTGTACCTAATGGCTTGGCATTTTATTTTCTATCATTCATTTATTTACATTTCTTTTTAAATTTTCAACAATGCTATATAAAACAATTATAAAAACACTATTAAAAATTTATAAAATAAAAATTTTTAACAAAAAATAGAACCGACTCAAAATGCACTAAAAAGTAAAAAATAACTGTGTCATTTAGTTGCTTTAATTTACTTAAGCATATCAATGAAATTAAAAATTTTTGTTTCTTACTTTTTAGTGATTTATCACCACGTACCGTACTCGTACTATACTGTCATAGTATATTATATGGCACTAGTAGCCAAAAAGCTACCGATACCGAGACAAAAACCGAAATCGCTGGAAGCGTGCCTCCAAAATTTGAAGAGTTCCTTCAATTTCCCCAGGATATCATCATCAGATCCTAACATGAGGACAATGGGACCACCTTGGATGTATGCTCTTACTATTAAAAAAAGAATTATCAAAATCGGACAACACTGTAAAAAGTTATGCGTGGTCATACATAAAAAAAAAAAAAAAAAAAAAAAAAAAAAAAAAAAAAAAAAAATTTTATATATTGAGAATTAAAAATCATTAGTGAGGAACCTCCTCACAATACGCGTTTCAAGAATTACTGCCTTCTGTATCCGACCCTTGATCCAACAATTAAGCGAAAGCTTTTTAAGTTGTTGGTCAAAGCTTTTCGCTATAAGACCGTTGACTGAAACGACTATAGGAACAATCATTGTTGAATCAACATTCCACATGGCGGTAATCTCATGAGCAAGGTCCAAGTATTTTGATACTTTTTCCTTTTCAGCTTTCACCAGATTATCATCATGTGGAACAGTAATATCAACGATCATTGCACGGCGCGTTAATCGATCAATTATCACTATATCAGGTCTATTGGCTACAATATACCTATCAGTGATAATTGTTCGATCCGTAGAGCAACGCACTGCTTTTTTCAAGAACTGACGCTGGGTCGTACCTATAGTAAGGCACCTCAGAATCGACAAGGCCATAATGAAGAGCAAGTTGTTGGTGGATTAAGTATTCGCCATTAGCAAGATGAGAACACCCGGAAACTATATGTTAATTCCCAGGTTGATGACACGCTCGACATAAGTGCTAATATGTTTCCGGTAGTTTCTCGTCTTGATAACCGTCCATAAATGCACAGACAAAACCCTCGGTTTCCCCAAAGAGGTCACCGAATTGCAACCAAGATACAGATGTTATTTGATCTACATCCGGTCCCGTGAGGGCCTTGTAGAAACGTCCATGCAACTCCTTACTCTTCCATATCGCCACACGATCTGAGTTACTAATTACTTTAGGCTTACGCCAGTTCTCTTTGCCAAGGGATAGTGGGGTAAAACCCTTGTCCACTGCAACGACATCCTTATGGATACCCACATTTATCTTGAGAAAATAATCTCTGAGATACGATTATGGAGGTTCTTGGCATTCAAGAAACCACGTCCCCCACACGTGGGAGGTACAATCTCATTACAGATGAACGTGGATGGTGTCAGTTTGAGTCCACTTTAGAATGCCAAAAGAGTAATAGTAAGGGCATGACCCAGCTATTGTAGGCACGCACCTTATTACCACCTGATAAAAGACCAAAAGAACCGTTCCTGCACTAGTTGTTTCATATTCCCTACCTCAATACCGAGTGCTTCTGACATTCCAAGATATTTATAGGTCTCCCCTTCGCAAAGTGATTTGAGAATAATAGTTTCTGAAAGTACTATATTCTCAGAGCTCACAACTCTACCTCGCTCGATATTGATTACCGCACACTTGTCTACACCAAATTATGTCATTGCTAAAGGTTTGAGTGATCTTCAACAATGACACAAGGTCTGAACGCTTTGATGCATACAGTTTGAGGTCATCCATATAAAGCAAGGATTAAGAGCTAGGCAAAACCATAAAGGGCTCAAACTATCGCCCTGGAAAATACCCCGCCTAATCCCTATCGGTTCTGTCAATTCAGAACTCTCAGAGATGCCTGGATGATTAAGGACTGTCATCCACTGACTCATGCACGACTCGACAAAAGAGCATAGGGTTGCATCGACCTTGTACAACCGCATGACCTCCATGAGCCATGAATGAGGCACTGAATCATAGGCCTTCTTATAGTCAATCCAAGCAGCTGTGAGATTTTTTCTGTTTCGCCGAACCTGCTGGCAAATAGCAGTGTCAATGAGGAGCAGTTCCTTCGTACCACGAGACCGGGCCTTGCATCCATTCTGTGTTGGGGCCAAAATATTATTTGCATTAATATGCATTGTTATTTTTGATGTCAAGGAGCTTATAGATGGTAGGTAAGCATGTAATCGGTCGGTAGTTTTTGGGATCCGTGGTACTTCCGGATTTGTATAATAGGAACGAGACACCAGTTGTTAAGAATGTCGGTAGCGATCCAATGTCAACGGCGCTTTGGAATTGTATTGCCAAGATAGAATGCGCACTACGGAACCATTTCAACCAGAAGTTGTGCAATCCATTCGGACCAGGACATTTCCAGTTGGAAGCCGGCCGAATTGCACAACCTACGTCTTCCGCAGTTATGGTTATTGGAACCATTTGTTCTACCGTCGCGCATTTCTCCTTGACAATATTCATCCAAACGCCGGTTGTGTGATCAATGGGGGCCGACCAGATGCTACGCCAGAAATCTGACATAGCATCAGAAGTTGGAAACTCTAATTATTATTACCTAAGTCCGGAAGAATATGCAGATAAACCAATAATCACTAAGTCAAAAGTCTGAGCTTTACCTATTGTCAGGTGTTGTATAGATTTTAATTTTTAAGGCATGTTACGTTAAACAAACTCTCAAGTATCAAGGTAGTTACGATACAGTACAGACAACTACCAAAACGACACTAGCGCCCTCATTTATTTTAATTTTCTTGCATCGCACAGTGTAGGTACGTTTTACAGGTACTTTTCAAACTTATATCAACGAAAGTAAAGATTTCACACAACGAATTGCTGTCGTTATAAAAATGTTTAGAATAAAAAAATCTGTCTATTTAAGACCAAAATTCCCATTTAATGTTTTAAAATTAAATTTCAACGAAAGTACAGATTTCAAAGCATTCTATATCATAGTAAAAAATTATCAGGATAACTCTCAATCTAAATAATTACTTCTTTGGTGTGGAACGCAACTTGCGTGGACACCATTGCGCCTTCACATCTTCTTAGCACGATGGGCTGTGCGGGCGCTGCTGCTGCATCAGCTAAAATACAGTAACCTCGTCGGCGATTATGTATTTGAGCCGTTTGGAGTTAAAACGCTGGTAACGTGGGGTCCGAGTAGTCGTTTTTTTATAAATATATCGCAAAACGATTGATCGACGCCTCCTGTGATCAGAGGGCTGGTCTCTTTTTAGGTCAGAGGATCAGCATTGCCATTCAACGTGGCAATGTTGCCAGCCTTCTGGGCACTTTACCACTCGACTATGATACGGAGGAATATTATAACGCCTAAGTTTCTTACTCTTTTTTATTCTGTTTTAATTTATTTTTAGTTTTGGTTACTGTAGCGGTTAAGTATTTCCTTTTTCATTTAATTATTATAAATATTTTATTGGTCTGTTCATATATTTAGGTTATGCCGATTACCTTAATAATCATTAAAATATCAACGATCAAGATTGAAAATTTAAGTACATAGATATTATATTGAAAAATAGTAAAATATGTTTATTTATATAATTTACTCTAAAAAGCGGTGTTTTTAAGTCCATAATTGTAGTACTTATACATCTGCGGGCACTAATATCGATCGACGGCAAAACGACACATTCACATTCCACATTAATTGCCGCTCTAAAATTTATTCTATATTTTATCATCATTCAAAGTTGAAAATATTAAGCTGTAGATTTACTGTTTTTTAATTTGATATTTACAGTTTTCTACAGTTTTTTTTTTGAGAATGTCTAGTTTGGCTCTATGCTGGGGTTGGCAACACTGCTTAATAGTTAGTTAGTCTATCTGTGGTCAAAGTTGTCAAAATCAAATTATTTCAAAATGGTGAACTGTGTTTTGCTTGGTAAAAGTAAAAATAAGTGAGTTTTCTGACATAGTTTGGCATTTATTTATTTAGCTAGTCTCATAATAGAGGAACATTAATAAACGATGACAACTTTAATAAATAAAATAGAGATGCTAATCAAAAGGGAAAAGACAACCCCGGAGCGTAAAAAAGAGGAAACCACTAAGTCTTCAAGTGAGATATTATCAGAGCTTTTCAGTGCTTTTAACGCTGATCCACCGAAGATTGAGGAAATGCCTTACAAAAAATCAAAAAAGAGCAAGAAGAAGCACAAGAAAGAGAAAAAGAAACGCAGCCGCAGTTCTAGTTCCAGTAGCGATTCTGAAAGTAGTGAGTATTCTCACAAACGTAAGAAAAGGAAAAAGAGCAAGACCAAAAAGCGTAAAGAAGTTCGTTCACCCTCTCCTCGCCGGTCGCACACACCTTTATTAGTCAAAGTTGAACCAGAGAAAAAGACAAAAAAAGAAAACAAAGTAAAAATAGAGAGTCCAATAAAACAAGAAGTGAAATTAAAAAAGGAGAAAGAACATAGTGATAGTAAGTATTCTGTTAAGGCTGAAGATATATGCTCCCCAGAAAGACCGCCAAATGATGTTATCAATATGGATGCAAGCTCGATACCTATGCCTGAATCTCCAAAAGTAAATAAATTAGATTGTAATGACTTGCGTTTGAAGCTCGACAAAAAGTTAGATGCTGCAGCAGAGAGTGATAAGGCTAAGAGTAAAATTCAAATAAAAAATTTAAAGTTTAGTGCTGTTTTCGAAGAAACAGTTAAAAAGGCTGAAGAAGAAGCCAGAAAGAAGGCTGAAAAGGAAGAAGAAGGAGAATTAACTGACTCATCCAGTAGCAGCGGGAAGGAGGAGGTGTCTAACTCGCATTTCCCGAAGTCTGCTGACCCAGGAGGAATACTGAAAAAACAAGCTGCAGAAGAATCTAGAGTGTAAGAACATATTTTGTTTATTCATATTTCTTTGCCTAGAAGTAAATTCATCATAATCAAATAATTTCATAATTCAGCCATAAAGATATTGTCCTCTTAAATACATTTTGCCCACAGTGTAAAACTCACCAAACTTCCAGTTTACTCTGAACATTTGATACATGATTGTAGTGTACAAACTGCAGTGTATGATCGATTTTTAGTATATAGTCAGTTCTCGGGAATCTTTTATGTTTGTACAATTCACCATGTTGCTACTTCAGAGCTACTAGCTGTATTTTAAACCCCCCCCCCCCCTTGTCAGCAAAAGTAAGCAAAGCTCTTACCCCCTCCCCCCATGCTTACATAAATGATTTCCAACTGTTCACACTCCTACATTTTTGCTATGCCTGATATTGAACCCAATGTTATACTTTATTTAAATATCAACCTCATGCTGCAGAACCAAGGTGCCCCGAGGCCGAGTCGTAGCTCTGGGGACTCGCAACCCTAAAAAAGACTTGAGTCGTGCCTGGAATACTCAAATACTAAAAGGCTAAATAGCTTTGAAACCTCGAGGCAAGCCCATAAAGATTCTTCTTACTTTTTGTACGACGGTTTCGTTGATCCCATGATTAGCTTGGTATCGGAACTGGAGGTTCTGGGTTCGAGTTCTTTCCATTCCAGCATGAATGATGGTTTAGAAAAATACTCAGCCCAGAGTCGGGCGTTAATGGCGTTACAACTTGTTAAGCTGTCAGTTTCAATCAGATAGTGTTTATTAGAGTTAAAAATTATAACACCAAGCTCGCTAACCCAGCTTAGAGTAGCATGGTGGGTCTATGCTCCAGATATTCTTCACAAGTCAGGGAGTCAGGTTCTTCTAGTGGGCCATTAAAATATTCATAAAACTATTATGACTCTAAGCCCGCCAACCCACACTGGAGCAGCATGGTGGGTCTAAGCTCTAGATATTTCACACAAGTCAGGGAGTCAAGTTCTTCTAATGGGCCATTAAAATATTCATAAAACTATTATGACTCTAAGCCCGCCAACTCACATTGGAGCAGCATGGTGGGTCTAAGTTCTAGATATTTCACACAAGTCAGGGAGACAGGTTCTTCAAGTGAGCCATTAAAATAGTCATAAAACTTATCATCCTAAGCCCACCAACTCACATTGGAGCAGCATGGTGGGTCTAAGTTCTAGATATTTCACACAAGTCAGGGAGACAGGTTCTTCAAGTGGGCCATTAAAATAGTCATAAAACTTATCATCCTAAGCCCACCAACTCACATTGGAGCAGCATGGTGGGTCTAAGTTCTAGATATTTCACACAAGTCAGGGAGACAGGTTCTTCAAGTGGGCCATTAAAATAGTCATAAAACTTATCATCCTAAGCCCACCAACTCACATTGGAGCAGCATGGTGGGTCTAAGTTCTAGATATTTCACACAAGTCAGGGAGACAGGTTCTTCAAGTGGGCCATTAAAATAGTCATAAAACTTATCATCCTAAGCCCACCAACTCACATTGGAGCAGCATGGTGGGTCTAAGTTCTAGATATTTCCCACAAGTCAGGGAGACAGGTTCTTCAAGTGAGCCATTAAAATAGTCATAAAACTTATCATCCTAAGCCCACCAACTCACATTGGAGCAGCATGGTGGGTCTACATTCCAGATATTTTCCACAAGTCAGGGAGTAAAGTTCTTCTAGTGGGCCATTAAAATATTTATAAAATTATTCAAATTCAAAATCGTTTATTTTAAGTAGACTTCTAACAAGCACTTTTGAAACATCAAATTGGACTATTTGTAGTGACTCTAAACGCGCCAACCCACTGGAGCAGAGTGGTGGGTCTAAGCTCCAGATATTTCCCATAAGTCAGCAAGTCAAGTTCTTCTAGAGAGCCATTCCTTTTAGAGTTGGGATTACTCTCCCTTTCTAGTAAAATGAAAATTCACACATCACGTCACATCAGCGTAAGACTGTTTCTATCTAAATATTGTTAATATTCAGTGCAGTCTTTTATTATTTGAACAATTTAATTACTTCTTTTATAATTTTATTTGTTATGAAATCAAGTTTTAAAAAAGATTTTCAAACACCAGTATTTTAATATCTGTCATCTCCCCTATTCTTTTATGGAGTTTAAATATCAACCACAAATAATAGGTATATAAAATATAGGTTAATGTTACATATATTTTTTCTATACAGGGTGGAAGAGAAAACTTCATCTAGCAAACATAAAACATCAGAAAGCACCCACAAATCTTCACGCAGAGATAGAAGTAGATCTAGAAAAAGGTAAATAAAAGTATAAAATCTTTCTCAATAAAGTTGTATTATTGTAATAAAAGCAAAAATGTGTAAAAAAACTTGTTTTTTGTTTAGTTGTATTGTTATCTTGTCTATTTATCTATCTATAACATATTGTTTTTTGTCAGGTAAATTGAGATATGAATTTTTAATATTGATGTCCATATAAAGATATAATTTTTTCTTAAAATATTATTTATAGATCACGCAGCAAGTCGCGACGTTCAAGATCAGGTTCAGCTTCAAAGAAGAGCAGGCATTCAAAATCAGGGAGATCTAGGCACAGAAGTCGTTCAAAATCTAGACGCTCGAGATCTAGACGAAGGACTCCATCAAGAGTACGACATAGATCACCTCCTAAGTTAGCACATAGATGTAGAGTGTCTCCAAGGCATAGAGGGCGACGATCAAGGTAAGATCAATACTTATCAGTAGAGACTGGGTTATATGCAATATAAAAAGTTTGTCACATGCATGCAAATGAAAGAAGTAAAGTAAGTTTTAATTTTTTTTATACAAATTCATCATTTAGCTAGTCCTTTGATAGGTAGGTAGGTATAATATGCACAGTAACAATACATGTCATTAAAATTATTAAACAACTCAGCAATATAAGAAATTTTTGTCCTATGTAAATGTTCAGAAAGTTCAAAAAGTAATATCTATGACAACACATATTTAGTAACTATTAGATTTAGTTGGGTTCATGATACTATTACCTTTATCACATTTTGGAATCCAGGGCAGATAATATGCATCATAACTAGATCTTAGGTTAAATATGCTATGACCACTGAGGATGGCCAAAATGTGCATATAATCTGGTCGCTACCTATCATGTCAATATTGAAATAGAAATAAAATTTTTAAAAATTTTTTAACAAAAAATAGAACTGACTCAAAACGCATATCTATGAAGTCGGTGCCAGCAAATTTAAGGAACATTTATTTTACGTAGTCAAGCAGTTTGTGGGTTCGAGGTAATGTCCTTAAAGTAGAAACCTTGGCTGGCACCGACTCTTAGATATGCTTAAGTAAATTAAAGCAACTAAATGACACAGTTATTTTTTACTATTTAGTGCTTTTTGAGTCGGTTCTATTTTTTGTTAAAAATTTTTATTTCTTACTTTTTAGTGATTTATCACCACGTAACGAACTTGTACTATACTGTCATAGTATATTATACGGCACTTGTAGACTAAAAGCTACCGATACTTACACAAAAACCGAAATCGCTGTAAGTGTGCCTATACAATTTGAAGAGTTCCTACAATTTTCTGAGGATATCATCATCAGATCCTAACATGATGACAACGGGACCACTTTGGAAGTGTGTCCTTTCTAATAAAAAAAGAATTATCAAAATCGGACAACTCTGTAAAAAGTTATGCGTGGTCATACATAAAAAAAATATATATATGTGTTGAATTGTGAACCTCCTCCGTTTTTTTTGTCGGTTAAAAAAATGTTTTCTATCTTCTGGGTTTGTACTTATTATGTATAAAGAAAAATATGTAGTAACTTATTGTAAGTATAGCATTTTTAATTTCTCTTTTGGGTTTATCTGCAATCTGTAAAATAACTATAAGCAGATGTGCATTCTTCTTATAGTTGACTTCTTTGTATAATATAGAGTACAGGAAACATGGGCATTTGGATACAAAAAGGATCCTTTTGGAAAGTATAATTAGACAAAAAAATATCTATGGTTATATACTTGTTGATATATTTTCGATTGTAAACTGCTTTATGAAAAAAAACCAACTGGTTATTATTATATTATTATTATTATGGTGAGACCCGCCATAGCGGATGCACTTCGACACTTTTGAATCGTCTGGTAGTGGATATGCCACCCCCAGGAGATCCATTCGCTTTCTAGCCAATCCGTCACTTTCACACAAAGTATGTTCCATGGACTCTGTGTCTTCTTGTGATTTTTGAGTGCCTCAGACCTTCCACATTGTCCCATTCTGCCATCGTCATCTTCTCGGCATACAATGTCAGGGCCACATTTATCACACATGGTGCAAGTGTGACACAATATGTCTCTGGGCCGATGAAAGATGACTCCCAGCCCCTACGAGCTAGCTCATCCGCTAGCTCATTGCCTTGTATGCCTACATGTCCAGGTACCCATATTAATATCTGATTAAGTTTAACCAACTGGTTATTGACGTCTCAGGATTGTTGTTAGGAGTCCCTAATAATGCCTATGGCTAGCAGTGGACGTCTATCGGCTCTCATTGACGACGATGATGATTGCTCTTCACAGATCCCCGACGGGTGTGAAACTAGCCGACAGCGAAAAGAAACGGCTGTTGGAAGTGGCGCGTCGGAATGCTATCAACATGCTCAAGAACGGCGCAGTGCCAGCCGGTGCGGCCGCCCTGCCTCCGCACACTCGGAACCAGGTCATGGCTGCCATACAGTCTGGAGGTACATTCTAACTTTCGCAGCCAACTACTTACTACAATTTATTTTACCTTTGCTACATATTATACAGTACACTGCTCTCTTATCACTGTCACTCATTTTTACTCCGCTCACACTTCTCACTGCTCTCATTTGTACTGCATTTATTTTACGTTTCTGCTTCCTCTGCCATACCCAACTTTCTGACTATTAATAAATATGACGGCGCCTGCGTCATCGTACGCGACTGGAAAGAAGTCTGTGAACTGCACGTGCACCAGCTACGCCCTCTTGCGGCTGCGCATCGTTCGATGCCCCCACTCATCCCACTACTTGAATCATTCTAAGTTGTATAAAAGGAGCGGGTCTACAACTGGTGGGCAGTCTAGGCTCTGGCGTGGCGCGGTGCACACGTTGTACTTTACTTATCGCTTAACCTAGTCAACTCGAATAATTAATTTGTGCAAATGAATTAATTATTATTCTCAGCTTGAGACGCAGTGTTTTGAGGTTGCATTAATTAACACGAGATGTTACGTATCATTGTAATACCATAATTTTCCAGTAGTAATTCACTGTTAATTAAGTTGCTGTTAATTATTCTTTCAGTTATCTAATTGAGGTTTAGTTATAATTACTCTAAATTCAAAGGCTTTCCTATTATTTTATTTACTATGTCCGACCTACTTTCGACAAAAACGTGCAGAGTACCATTCACTATGTTCCTCAGCATTTGTCCTCCTTATTAGTTTGAGGAATTTAATATTATAATAATTTTATTCTAAAATCACAATAATTGAAACCAGGTAAATCAGTGGACGAGCTGACGGACTTCTGCAAGCACTTGTCAAAGAAGGAGGCCCTCGGGGAGCTGTCGTCAGTGTCCTCCAATGATGAGGACATGAGTGAGAATGAGGACACCATCGCCTTCCACCATCCCTTCCTCGTGAAGGAGAAGGCGCCTATTGTGATGAATATACGGGTGAGTGTACATAAACAAACCTTGCTGGTACTTAGTACTCCCTAGTATCCAACTAGGGATGTTAGGAATATTGCGCAAGTTGCTAAAAGCGGCGATTTTTTAAAGTTTTTTTGAGACCACGTTAAGCCGTCGGTCCGGGTCACTGTCATCAACATCTGATCTTTAATAAATGAAACATCACCCTAAGCCCGCCAACCCGCATTGGAGCAGCGTGGTGGGTGTACGCTCCATATCCCCTCTCCTGTAAGGAGGGAGGCCTGGTTCTGTAGTGGGCCCTAAGCCCGCCAACCCGCATTGGAGCAGCGTGGTGGGTGTACGCTCCATATCCCCTCTCCTATAAGGAGGGAGGCCTGGTTCTGTAGTGGGCCCTAAGCCCGCCAACCCGCATTGGAGCAGCGTGGTGGGTGTACGCTCCATATCCCCTCTCCTATAAGGAGGGAGGCCTGGTTCTGTAGTGGGCCCTAAGCCCGCCAACCCGCATTGGAGCAGAGTGGTGGGTGTACGCTCCATATCCCCTCTCCTATAAGGAGGGAGGCCTGGTTCTGTAGTGGGCCCTAAGCCCGCCAACCCGCATTGGAGCAGCGTGGTGGGTGTACGCTCCATATCCCCTCTCCTATAAGGAGGGAGGCCTGGTTCTGTAGTGGGCCCTAAGCCCGCCAACCCGCATTGGAGCAGAGTGGTGGGTGTACGCTCCATATCCCCTCTCCTATAAGGAGGGAGGCCCGTGGGCCCTAAGCCCGCCAACCCGCATTTTCTGTAGTGGGCCCTAAGCCCGCCAACCCGCATTGGAGCAGAGTGGTGGGTGTACGCTCCATATCCCCTCTCCTATAAGGAGGGAGGCCTGGTTCTGTAGTGGGCCCTAAGCCCGCCAACCCGCATTGGAGCAGAGTGGTGGGTGTACGCCCCATATCCCCTCTCCTATAAGGAGGGAGGCCTGGTTCTGTAGTGGGCCCTAAGCCCGCCAACCCGCATTGGAGCAGAGTGGTGGGTGTACGCCCCAATGTGTAGTGGGCCCTAAGCCCGCCAACCCGCATTGGAGCAGAGTGGTGGGTGTACGCCCCATATCCCCTCTCCTATAAGGAGGGAGGCCTGGTTCTGTAGTGGGCCCTAAGCCCGCCAACCCGCATTGGAGCAGAGTGGTGGGTGTACGCTCCATATCCCCTCTCCTATAAGGAGGGAGGCCTGGTTCTGTAGTGGGCCCTAAGCCCGCCAACCCGCATTGGAGCAGAGTGGTGGGTGTACGCTCCATATCCCCTCTCCTATAAGGAGGGAGGCCTGGTTCTGTAGTGGGCCCTAAGCCCGCCAACCCGCATTGGAGCAGCGTGGTGGGTGTACGCTCCATATCCCCTCTCCTATAAGGAGGGAGGCCTGGTTCTGTAGTGGGCCCTAAGCCCGCCAACCCGCATTGGAGCAGAGTGGTGGGTGTAAGGAGGGAGGCCTGGTTCTGTAGTGGGCCCTAAGCCCGCCAACCCCATTGGAGCAGAGTGGTGGGTGTACGCCCCATATCCCCTCTCCTATAAGGAGGGAGGCCTGGTTCTGTAGTGGGCCCTAAGCCCGCCAACCCGCATATTCTGTAGTGGGCCCTAAGCCCGCCAACCCGCATTGGAGCAGAGTGGTGGGTGTACGCCCCATATCCCCTCTCCTATAAGGAGGGAGGCCTGGTTCTGTAGTGGGCCCTAAGCCCGCCAACCCGCATTGGAGCAGAGTGGTGGGTGTACGCCCCATATCCCCTCTCCTATAAGGAGGGAGGCCTGGTTCTGTAGTGGGCCAATATCCCCTCTCCTATAAGGAGGGAGGCCTGGTTCTGTAGTGGGCCCTAAGCCCGCCAACCCGCATTGGAGCAGAGTGGTGGGTGTACGCCCCATATCCCCTCTCCTATAAGGAGGGAGGCCTGGTTCTGTAGTGGGCCCTAAGCCCGCCAACCCGCATTGGAGCAGAGTGGTGGGTGTACGCTCCATATCCCCTCTCCTATAAGGAGGGAGGCCTGGTTCTGTAGTGGGCCCTAAGCCCGCCAACCCGCATTGGAGCAGAGTGGTGGGTGTACGCTCCATATCCCCTCTCCTATAAGGAGGGAGGCCTGGTTCTGTAGTGGGCCCTAAGCCCGCCAACCCGCATTGGAGCAGAGTGGTGGGTGTACGCCCCATATCCCCTCTCCTATAAGGAGGGAGGCCTGGTTCTGTAGTGGGCCCTAAGCCCGCCAACCCGCATTGGAGCAGAGTGGTGGGTGTACGCCCCATATCCCCTCTCCTATAAGGAGGGAGGCCTGGCTTTGTAGTGGGCCGCTAATAGGCTGATAATGATGATTCATTGGTACAAAAGGATTTTTAAATCGTAATTATATATATTTTTGTCCAATTTAAAAATCTATACAATTGTGTTTATAATGGTATGTCCGACACATTCATATTGCTGATGTCCTTCAGGGCGGAGCTCCGTTGCCCATAAAGACGAGCACTCTGCCCGTGGCCAACAAGGAAGAGCTCCGGCTGCAGTTCCCCGTGTCCTCGGGCTCGCAGCACAGGGAGAAGGCCTCCGAGTGGGTGCCCGTGTCCCCTAAAAAGGATAACATGGTAAATGTTAATATTTGATCTTAAAGCACCTGGTCACCCGAGCTTTGTTTAGTATTTTTTATAGGTAATATTTAAATACAAATTTTATAACATCGCCTTCTATTGTGAAGTAGCTTTAGTTTTGATGTCAATACAGTTTTTTACCCGACTGCGTCAGAAGGAGGGTTATGTTTTTCGAGCGTATGTATGTATGTATGTCCATTTCTTCGGCACGCGCTACAGCCTTAACGACTGAACGGATTTTGACATGTGAAGTGTCGTTGAATTTGTGAAAATTGTGGTAGTGACATAGGCTATATAAATTTTCAAAACGGCGGCTGTAAATGGGGGAAAAAAGCCCATTTCAAAAATATAAATATCATATCATGTTTATATTGCCATTTTAACAAAAAATGGCATAAAGTGTACCGAGTCATTTCTATACCATAAACTAAAACAAAAGTCTCAAATAAAATTATTATTATAAAAACAAAAACCCGACTGCATAGAAGTTATGAACTGAAAAGAGAAAAACAAGGATCACTGTATCTATATAAAATTCTAAATACTTTATGGTGCTGCAGGCGGGGACAAACATAGTTTTGGTAGATCTTTCTTTCCCCGCAGAAAATAAAGTATTTTGTCCCCGCTAGCATCACCATAAAGTATTTAGAATTTTATATAGATATAGTGATCCTTGTTTTTCTCTTTTCAGTTTTTATAATAATAATTTTATCATTGCCTGAAAACACTAATAAAACAACATTTTTTAAAAGTGAAACCTAGCCAGATCAATTAATCGCGGCCAAAGCCCCAAATATACGACATTTAATTTTGTATAAAGGGGTGCAATTAATTGTAATTTGTATCTGAATATAATTACTCAAAAAATGCCGAGCAAAGCAGGGTCAACCAGTTATACCTACATATATTATTATACATATAATATATCATTATAAATGAAATTTTCATTTCAGCAAGTCGCGAAGATCAATACAAAGTCTACAGAAAAAGCAAGTTCAAGTACAGAAAAGACAAGGTAAATTAGAATTTCAACCATATATAGTTAGTACAAATTTCCTGTCCCCTTTGAGTTGCGCAGCTGTCATGGCGGCGTTGCTAACTACTTTATTCTACAAAATCAATACCGGATGATAATTGCGTCTATATATTCATAGTTTTTTAACTGAAATCCAATAACACCATCGGATGCCTGCTTGAAAAACTTGAAAAATTAAAAAAAATTACTTATTATTAAAAAAAATGAATTGAATGAGAAAATGCCCATTTTTCTTAAAATAAAAAAATATTTTAAGAAAAATGGGCATAGCAAGTTATCCCTAAAAGATAGATATTATGCCTTCTTAGACTTTTTTGTATCCTAATAAAAAATAACAATTCTTTTATATATTGTTTCGTTATATCTCAAATAGATAAAGCAGCGTTTTCGATGAAAGCTCTCGGGCGGCTAAATGTCTTTGACTTTTTATCGTCATATTTCATCCAATTTATATAAAGGAGATGGTCCATTTCAGCTTCACTCTTGTACCACATACCATTAAAATGGAAAAAATACAAGGATTTTGTCAAAAATAAAATAAGTGAACGAAACAAACGAAATAAAACGTTGGTTAAAAATAAAATTCCTAGTTTTTGAGGTATTAAAAGATGGCGTCTTTCTAATATTAGTCTGTAGGTGATAAAGATGCGATGACATTGATTTGTCAAACTCAAAATATGTCATTTTTGACAAGTCTTTTCTTCCGTGTTCCGGGCTTTGTTTTTAGCTACAATACATTTAAGACGTACACATCTTAGCTATATTAAGAACAGAACTCAATATTTTAATCTGATTATTCAGTAATCCGTTAGGTACCTATACCTATCCAGTAACCATCAAATCAAATGGACCATACGTCAATAAACACTGACAGCAAAAGTCAGTGTGTGTCAGATAAAACGCGTGATTTGGGAGTGATACTCGACGATAGCATGACTTTCAATGAACATATTGACCAAATTACTAATAAGGCATACTCAATGTTAGGATTCGTTCTACGTACATGCAAGCCATTTAAAAACATCAGTACACTTAAAACGATTTATTCTGCTTACGTCCGAAGCAATTTAGAGTATTGCAGTAGCATTTGGTCCCCTTACTATATAAAACCTCGAGAAGACATTGAAAGGATTCAACGTAAATTTATTAAACATTTAAACTATCGTTATCATGTTGTCTCCTTTAATTATGAGGACAATTGCAAACGCTACGAGTTACAAACTTTAGGACAAAGGCGACAAATAGCTGATATGTTACTATTATACGACATAATAAATGGTAAGCTGGATAGTCCTCTATTACTATCGAAAGTCAATGTTATCGCACCTCCCATACGATCCCGTCGAACATCTTTACCCTTGTTCCAAGTGCCACACAAGAGAAAAAACTACACCAAAAACTCCGTCATAACCAGAATAACACGGGAGTACAATTCACACTACACATATATTGATTTGTTCCGGTATTCAAAAAGTGTTTTTAAGAGACATCTTGCAGTATTTCATAAGCTTCAGAACTAGTCACCAAAACATACTAACGACACATTCATACACGCACACACATATTTGCACGCACACACATATACACGAACACACATACACACACGCACTTACACACACGTACTCACGCACACACATACACGCACAAGTTTTATTGTGAATTTGATTGTTTTTTTCAGTTTGTAGTTATTTATTGTTTTTTTTTATTTACGAAAAATCTGTTATTGGCCTAATTTTAAGAAAAATATCTTGATTATTTTGTATATTTGGTTACGCTGTTGATTTTTCAGATTAATAAATAAATAAATAAAACAACATCAATCCGCCACCTGGAGAATGTCTACCATAGATAATATAACTTATCTAAGATCTGCCATGATTATACGTAAAGTGTTGCATTGTTTTGAAGAGAATAAATAATATTTCGCCTAAATAAAAGTGAACTCAGAGATTTGGCTAATCAAAACTAGATTATTAATACATGTAGTTTTTTTTCAACCCATGTACAGAAAGTGAGTCTGTGCTCCATACAATTTTGGACCATCTCCTTTTAACAAACTATAAACACTTTTCTATTGGTGAAAACCGCATGACGGTTCAATATTGTTTGAGTTTATCTCGAATAGATAGATACGCGGCGAAGGACTGAGTTTTATAACAACACATATTTGTTATATATGATAAAGTTGATGATGTTAAAATCTGTTTCTGTTCTATAGTTCGGAACCTCTGGCCTTACCAGCACCGCCGACGACTGCGCCCGCTTATATGAAGAGCTTCACTACAGGGAGTCGTGAGTTGCCTTTGCTCTATCAGACATTTTATATCGACCGATGTCAAAAACCTGTCTGTCCCTCTCCTTTTCATGACCACAGGATGAAAGAGAGAAAGAGTTTACCATGTCTGTACATTATATCAAAAATTGCAAAACCAACAGGATTCGAACTTCTTTGGCTTTCGCGACCAGCGCGCCTTACCGCTAGGCTACGGAGTTAATAATATTCATAGATGGCAGCACTTGTATAAACAGATCACGCAATGCAATATAATTTTTAAAATGTACAACTTCAAAGATTTTGATTAAAAGATAAGTTTTTTTAATAGTTTGTATGTATGTATATTGCTGGTCGTAAGTAGTTTTGTAATTATAGGGCTGACATGTGAATTGTATAAAATTCTTTATACTTAAATAAAGATAAAAAAATTTTACGACCTCCGTAGCGCAGTTGTATGCGCGGTGGATTTATAAGACGGAGGTGCTGGGTTCGATTCCCGGTGGGGCAGATTGAGATTTTTCTTAATTTGTCTTGGTCTGGCTGGTGAGAGGCTTTCGCCGTGGCTAGTTACCACCCTACCGACAAAGACGTACAAGCGATTTAATGTTCCGGTACGATGTCGCGTAGAAACCGAAAGGGGTGTGGATTTCATCTTACACCTAACAAGTTAGCCCGCTTCCATCTTAGATCACTTAACATCAGGGGTGATAGCAGTCAAGGGCCAACTTGTGGTCAAATAAAAAAAAAGTATAATTTTTTTGTAATTTGTCTCTATTTTCAGAATTGTCATCTGTGCCAGCACTGCCTGCGCCGGGACCGCAAGCCTATCCGCCGGGCATTGAAAACCCGAAACTGGTACAAGTTTTTATTGATTCATAATTTGTTTTTGAATTTAGTTTCACTTTGAAGCTACCGGATGTACTTAGAAGATATAATGATATGGTATGTTTGTGTGCAGCAGGACGTGGCGGCGCTGGTGTCGCAGAAGCTGTCCCTCATACGCAAGGAGCAAGAACAGAACGAACTGAGCACCATGACAGGGGTAAGTGTTAGCATCGCACCATCGCATCTCTCTGTGTGTTTGTGCGCAGCAGGACGTGGCGGCGCTGGTGTCGCAGAAGCTGTCCCTCATACGCAAGGAGCAAGAACAGAACGAATTGAGCACTATGACAGGGGTAAGTGTTAGCATCGCACCATCGCATCTCTCTGTGTGTTTGTGCGCAGCAGGACGTGGCGGCGCTGGTGTCGCAGAAGCTGTCCCTCATACGCAAGGAGCAAGAACAGAACGAATTGAGCACTATGACAGGGGTAAGTGTTAGCATCGCACCATCGCATCTCTCTGTGTGTTTGTGCGCAGCAGGACGTGGCGGCGCTGGTGTCGCAGAAGCTGTCCCTCATACGCAAGGAGCAAGAACAGAACGAATTGAGCACTATGACAGGGGTAAGTGTTAGCATCGCACCATCGCATCTCTCTGTGTGTTTGTGCGCAGCAGGACGTGGCGGCGCTGGTGTCGCAGAAGCTGTCCCTCATACGCAAGGAGCAAGAACAGAACGAATTGAGCACTATGACAGGGGTAAGTGTTAGCATCGCACCATCGCATCTCTCTGTGTGTTTGTGCGCAGCAGGACGTGGCGGCGCTGGTGTCGCAGAAGCTGTCCCTCATACGCAAGGAGCAAGAACAGAACGAATTGAGCACTATGACAGGGGTAAGTGTTAGCATCGCACCATCGCATCTCTCTGTGTGTTTGTGCGCAGCAGGACGTGGCGGCGCTGGTGTCGCAGAAGCTGTCCCTCATACGCAAGGAGCAAGAACAGAACGAATTGAGCACTATGACAGGGGTAAGTGTTAGCATCGCACCATCGCATCTCTCTGTGTGTTTGTGCGCAGCAGGACGTGGCGGCGCTGGTGTCGCAGAAGCTGTCCCTCATACGCAAGGAGCAAGAACAGAACGAATTGAGCACTATGACAGGGGTAAGTGTTAGCATCGCACCATCGCATCTCTCTGTGTGTTTGTGCGCAGCAGGACGTGGCGGCGCTGGTGTCGCAGAAGCTGTCCCTCATACGCAAGGAGCAAGAACAGAACGAATTGAGCACTATGACAGGGGTAAGTGTTAGCATCGCACCATCGCATCTCTCTGTGTGTTTGTGCGCAGCAGGACGTGGCGGCGCTGGTGTCGCAGAAGCTGTCCCTCATACGCAAGGAGCAAGAACAGAACGAATTGAGCACTATGACAGGGGTAAGTGTTAGCATCGCACCATCGCATCTCTCTGTGTGTTTGTGCGCAGCAGGACGTGGCGGCGCTGGTGTCGCAGAAGCTGTCCCTCATACGCAAGGAGCAAGAACAGAACGAATTGAGCACTATGACAGGGGTAAGTGTTAGCATCGCACCATCGCATCTCTCTGTGTGTTTGTGCGCAGCAGGACGTGGCGGCGCTGGTGTCGCAGAAGCTGTCCCTCATACGCAAGGAGCAAGAACAGAACGAACTGAGCACCATGACAGGGGTAAGTGTTAGCATCGCACCATCGCATCTCTCTGTGTGTCTGTTCGCGGTAAATTCAAAGCTTACTGACTTACTTTTAATGCGGTTTTCGTTAATAAATAGAGTGATATATATGTCGACAGTAGGTCGAACATAGTGAATAAAATAATAGGGTAAGCCTTTGTATTTAGAGTAATTATAACTAAACCACTAATAGATAACTGAAAGAATAATTAACAGCAACTTAATTAACAGTGAATCACTACTACCAAATTATGGTATTACAATGATGCGTAACCTCTCGTGTTATTGAATGCAATCCCAAGACACCGCGACTCAAGCTGAGAGTAATAATTAATTCGTTTTCACAAATTAATTATCCGAGTTGTGTTTGTTAAGCGATAAGTAAAGTACAACGTTTGCACCGCGCCACGCCAGAGCCCACCAGGTGTAGACCCGCTCCTTTTATACAAGTTAGAATGACTCATGTAGTGGGGTGGGTGGGGGTATCGAACGATGCGCAATCGCAAGAGGGCGTGGCTGATGCTTGTATGCAACAATGCGTAAAAGGTGTAGGTCCCTGGAGTGTTGGCTGAGGAGCAGCTCCAACAACATTTTGAATTTAATTGCCAGTCGACTAGACTGCACCTACGTGAAACACTGTTGTGCCGTTTCTAGTGGGCTGACGTAGCAGTGTTTCTCGTAACATCGTAGGTTTAAGTTACTAACATAGATAATAACCAATTGTTACTAACAAATTATTAGGTTTAAGGGTAAAGGGACTAACGTAGTAATAATTAAATGTTACTATATTATGAGTCTATGTTACTTGAAATAAAGGTTATTATTATTATTATACATTAAATATACTCTCACGCCCGGATACACAATAAATACATATATAATGCCAAAACGATTATAATAAACTTACTTAGATACTTAAAATAAATAAACTTAAATATACGCTACATAAATACATATATGCTCCGGGCGGAGGATTCACCCCGGCAGGGAGACCAAACGGCCGGGGGTCAGGGCGACAGGTGAAGAAACCGGCGGACTATTCTAGCCGAGTCGAGCAAGACCGCTTTTTGCATCTTGCCTGCGAGCGAACCGCCACGGAACCCCAGCCGCCTCAGATGGTGAGCGAGGCTGACTGGGACCAACCCATTGGCAGATATAACGATCGGGATGATTTCAGTGGACTCCACATGCCACATGGCGGTAACCTCGTGAGCCAGATCAAGGTACTTACGTTTTTTCTCCGTCTCAGCTCTCACAAGGTTCTCGTCATATGGAATTGTGATGTCCACCAAAAACACCCTCGACTGTGCCCGGTCTCACACCACGATATCAGGCTTATTCGCTAGAATAGTCCTGTCCGTGATGATAGACCGGTCCCAATAGAGCCGGATTCCGTCGCATTCTAGCACTGGCACCGGTGTATACTGGTAATAAGGCAGCCGCTGATCCAAGAGACCGTACATCAGAGCAAGCTCTTGGTGAAGGATTTTGGCTGCTTGGTTGTGTCTGTGCAGATACTCAGTGTTAGCAAGAGCCGAACAGCCCGAAAGCACATGTCTGAGTGACTCTCCGGGATGGCGACAGGCTCGACAAATGTCGTGAGTGCCATCCTTCAGAATGTACTTTCGGTAGTTCCGCGTCTTAACCACCTGATCTTGTATCGCACAGACAAACCCTTCGGTTTCCCCAAAGAGGTCTCCGAAGCGCAACCACTGCACGGACGCTTTTCTATCAATATGGGGTTCATGAAGAGCCTTAAAAAAGCGTCCGTGCAGCTCCTTCCCCTTCCATACGGTCTCTCGGTCAGAGGTGCTCAGTACCACCGGTTTCTGCCAATCGCTCTTGGCCAAGGATAGGGGGGTGAGTCCTTTATCACATTCTATGACTTCCACATGCATCGGAGACTCCCTTTTCGTCTCGAAGTAGGTCCTGAGGCTGCATATCTCCCGATTGTGCATGGTTTTGGCGCTGAGTAGGCCTCTGCCACCGCACTTTCGAGGGATATACAATCTCATGACAGACGATTTTGGGTGATGCATACGGTGGAGAGTCATAGTCGTGCGGACTCTTGTATCCAGGGCGTCAAGTTCGGTCTGAGTCCATCTGAGCACGCCAAAGGAGTACATGAGAACGGGCATGACCCAGCCGTTATAAGCTCGGACCTTATTGGCGCCGGACAAGTAACTTTTACAGATCTTTGTCAGACGTCGAAAAAAGTCCTCGCAAACTGACTGTTTCATGTCCGCCTCCTTTACCCCTACGGATTGTGACATGCCCAGATACCGGTATGTTTCAGTTTCAGAGAGGGTCTTGATGTTAGTTGGCTCGGGGTTGATCCCGGCCGTATGAGTAACCTTTCCCTTCTCAACATGCAAGACCGCACACTTGTCTAGCCCAAGCTCCATTCTGATGGAACTACTAAACCCTGTTGTGAGTTTCAGTAATTCCTTCAGACGAGTAGCATTGGGTGCCAGCAGTTTGAGGTCATCCATGTAGAGAAGGTGAGGCACTTTTGTCCCTCCTCTCCGAAACTGAAAGCCTGTCCCCGAATTCTCTAGTAATGTACTAAGAGGATTCAAGGCCAAGCAGAACCATAGTGGACTCAGACAGTCGCCCTGGAAGATACCCCTCCGTATCCTTATCCGGTCATCGGCAGCCGCCAGCCGCTCGCCATGGAGACAAAGGATCGTGCTCCATTGCCCCATACACGACCGGAGGAAGTCTTGAACTGTACTATCAATTTTGTACAGTTCAAGGACCCTCAAGAGCCATGAATGAGGCACCGAGTCGAATGCCTTTTTATAGTCAATCCAGGCAGCGGCGAAGTTCCGGCGGTTGCGTTTGACCAGCTGGCCCGCAACGGAATCGATGAGAAGGAGCTCCTTAGTACCGCGGCTACCGCCCCGGCATCCGTTCTGAGCTCCAGATATGATGTTGTTTTCGTCAACGTGACGGGTTATCTTGGAGCTCAGAACGGATGTCAGTGTCTTGTAGATGGTAGTAAGACACGTAATGGGGCGGTATTTAGATGGGTCCGCGGTATCGGTGGTCTTTGGAGCTAAGTGAGTGATCCCGGTGGTGAAAAGGTTCGGGAGCGTCCTTTGCTGGAGAGCCTCTTGGAATTGGCGAGCCAAGGTGACATGGCAAGCCGAGAACGCCTTCAGCCAGTAGTGGTGCAGTCCGTCGGGCCCCGGACTTTACCAGTTCGCAGCCCGCCTTACTGCACCAACTACATCCTCCGAAGCGATGGCGACCGGGTTCATCGGCTCGATTGCGGCACATGCCTCCTCTATCGCCGCAATCCAAGGGCCCTCATCGTGCTCTACCTCTCCTGACCAGATACCTCGCCAGAAGGCGATGAGGTCGGCCGGACTCGGCTGTGGAGAGACAGAACAGACCGCAGGACACTCCAGTTTGTTGTAGAACCTTTTCTGATCACTCGAGAAAAGACGATTCTGCTGAAATCGCTCAACTCTTTCCGAGTATCGTCGTATGCGGTTCCCCCACGCAGCGATTTTCTGCTTCAGATCGTCGATGCGCTCCGTTAGTTTTTGGGTTATGTCGGCCTGATCCAGCCTAACCCCGAGCCCATTGAAGGCTATCCTAACAGAGCGCACAATCCTTGGCCTTGTGTTGCCCGACCTGAAGCATAGCAGTCTGCCAATGAGTCTTCTGGCGTGGGTGATACGGCGTTCTATTCTCCTCTTCCAGGCTGGTTCTGCTTTGTTGTTATTAGCAGAACGCCCTGGGCGCCCAGGTTCCTTGACTTTGATACCAATGAACCGATGGACGGCCAGGGCTGCCCCAAAGAGAATAGAAGCCGTATCAACCAGGCCAGTGCTGACTGCCAAATGCTGGGGCAGCATTTGGTTGACAGCCTCAATGACATCCCGCGTCGCTATATTCGGCGTAATACGGGAGAGCCGCGGACGGTCCTCAAGAGGAGCAGTACGGATTTCAGAAATCGTCTCTTCTAAAACCCTTCTCATCCGCTCTAAGTCCAGGGCGACTGTTCCCTCGGTGTTCTCTTCCACATGCAAATCTTGGGACATAGGTTCAGTCTCTTCGCGGGCAGGTGCCGCCTGTGAGACGATTTGCTCTGCGGAAGAGGTTACAAATTCGGGAACAGCCTCACGACGTAATCGTTCGAGCTCGGTAGCGTTAAAGATGTTCGAACGCTGAATAAACCGAGCCCGATCTGCCAGGTTCTGTTCCGTGACAGTTAAATGCGGCTCAAGCAGCAAGAACTCGCGGTACATTGCTGCTCGGTAGCCAGTCCGTCCGGTTGCTCCCCCTGTTGCCCTGTAGTACGCGCGCATGACGTTTTTATTCATTTGATCTGTCCATTTCATGCGCCGTACTCCACCGACGGCGGGCTCCGAAGATTGGACCCTAGCGGGCCCTGTCAGAACCAAGCCCTCCGGTGGGGATGATGGAAACGTCGACTGGCCAGGTGGTAGTGGCAGTCGACTGGTGTGGCTGGCGGCCCGCATGCTGCCACGTCCAGCGCCAGCCCCAGACGCGCCCTGGCGACCCCCAGGTAGCGACTCTATGCGCGCTCTCTTTGTATGTTCCATCATCATAAAGGGTGGGGGTGAGTGGTAGTTACATCACTCGGGGTCCACCCAGATCCCCGAGGAGGCTGTTTTTTTGGAGCCAGCTAGCTCATTGACGGAGAACCAAAAGATCTTATAAGGTTCTCCAATGTCCCTTAGTCGCCTCTTACGACACCCACGGGAATGATAGGGGGTGGCAACATTCTATTCTGCCGGTGCCACACGGCGTTTATTATTATTATTATTAAAAAAGTCCGCGACGGCATATATATCAGTACACCGTATATACGGGCTTAAGGCTGACATGTAATAAGTAAAATATATACACTTCTTATAAATATTGTTGGTAGCATTGCAAACCTTATGGTTGTACTACAGAGGTGCCGATTTTGTGTTGTTGTGATAGACTGTAGCAAAGTGGCGGTTACGGGCGGTTATATAAACGAAGCCCAAATGGTGAGGTGATTATTGTTTTGTGTGTTCTCTTTGTGTGCAGTTATGCTGCCAGTTAATTTTGTTAAAAATCAAAGTGTAATAAAATGTAAATGCTCGTTAAGTAAATTATGTGATTACCGTCAGATTGTTTCATTTTGATTTGATTTTAGAAAGTTTGTAATTAAAATGTGTTGATATTTTGATTAATGCTGATTTCCTGCTCGTGCCTTTTAAGCCCTTCTGATGATGTTTCTAAAAATATTATAACTGCCTCGTAGGTCTAGTGGTCAGACCCTCTGGCTTTGAACACGAGGTCCTGGGTTCGAAACGGTTCGGGTCACGGAATAATTCTGACTTTCAATCTTCTATGAATTTCTCAGTACATTCCAAGCCCGGAGTCGGAAAGTTGGCGGTGTTACACCCCTGTGCCTCGAAGAGCACGTTAAGCCGTCAGTCCAGGTCACTCAACAACATCTGATAATGATCGTTAATGAACATGAAACATTATCACCCTAAGCCCGCCAACCCGCATTGGAGCAGCGTGGTGGGTGTACGCTCCATATCCCCTCTCCTGTAAGGAGGGAGAGCTGGCAACAGGCTAATGATGATATATAATATTTGTTCCGCAGTTCGGCTGGTCGGCCAAGGAGTCGAGCCTGGGACAGTTCACCGGCTCCACGGGCGCTCAGATCCTCACGCCGCGCGAGCTCGCCAGCGGCACCCAGGCGTGGGCTAAGAAGGTACACGCGCTCTCTGTACGCAACTGTGCTTGCCGACATCGTACTACTGATGCAAACCCGTCTTGTGATTTGATAGTGTGACTATTCCATTCGTAAGGGATATCTTTAGTTTGAGCATCTTGTTCTCACAAGAATGAAATAAATAATTTTATGTAACAATACAGTTAGTATTGTAAAAATTAATGATTTTAAAAGAGCAACTGTAGAGTTTCTTGCCGGCCTTCCGAGCCGGTGGTAGAGTCGCTACAAAGAGTCTAATTCGACGTTTCAAAAGTGCTCGTATTTAGTCTACATGAAATAAATGAATTTGAATTTGAGGTATCATCAAATGTCGAACGTTACACCAGGGGCTAAAATGACTCATTTTACAAACGTGTTGAGCTGTTGGGTAAACACTGTCAAGACGTCAACGGATTTGGAGAGAAAGGATACATAGCTAGAAAAAAATTTAGCTTCCTAGACATAATCCGGAGGGAGATATGTAGAAGAATTTGATTAAAGCGTGGAGGTGGCAACCCTATCTATACTAAAGCCAAAATCAATGTGGAAAGCATATAAATTATCCAATTGACTTAATAACTTACCATACGATGATACAGAAAAACTATTAAAATCACCAACTTAGTAATTAAATCATTAATAAGCAAATATTAATAAATAAAACAGAATAAAAACATAATATACAAAATTTTATTCAATTACAAATACTACTATATGTTAGTTAATTATTTGGAGTATGCACACGCACGCACGCACACACACGCAGGCACACGCACACACACACACACACCACACACACACTCACACACACACACACACAAACAAACACGCAAACATACACACACACACACGCAAGCACGCACACACACGCAAGCACGCACACACACGCAAGCACACACACACACACACATACCGTTATTTGTATGCTTAGGCTAATTTTTTTTGTTCCATATTTCATATTGTTAACATAATACAGATGTACCTAAGGAGGAAGAGCGGAACTCCTGAGACGCAGGTTTTTAAAACTTACTTCAGAATCCTCAGCAAAATTGCAAAATGACTTATTTTAGCAATAATTTAATTTCATTTAAAAAAAAGCATATCAACAAACAAATTAAAAATGAAGGTAGAAAATGCAACATATTTTATTCCTAATAAATTTAAAAATATGTTTTATTTTTTTATAAAATCTTATTTAAAAGATATTGAATATATTAATTAGTTTTAAGCTTACTAATCTAATTTATTGTCATGAATTCGTTATTAACCAGTTAATTAAAAAATTAGGTGTAAAATGACTAGTGATTTCTACCTTCATTTTTAATTTGTTTGTTGATAAGCATTCTCCATTGAGTTTGGCTTTAGTATAGTCTAGCTAGGTGTCTACAAAAATACGAATTCATACATCGTACGTAGGCAGTTAGAGTCATGCAATTACTTTTAAAATAATTAATTATAAAAACAACAAAATTGTGTTAAATAGATCGAACGTTTCGAGATGGAAGCATCGACCGTGGCTAGTTACCGCCCTACCAACAAAGACGTACCGCCAAACGATTTAGGCCTGTGTGCACCAAGATTTCGGTTATCATAACCAACGGTTAACATAAGCTAAACGTAAAAATTACTGTTCACGACAACCCGTACGCCGGTTAAGGACGTAAGCTCGATTAAGATAACCCCCCGGTTTACGTCCTTAACCGGCGTACGGGTTGTCGTGAACAGTAAATTTATAGTTAGCTTATGTTAACCGTTGGTTATGATAACCGGAATCTTGATGCACACAGGCCTTAGTGTCCGATACGAGCCCGCTTTCATTTTAGATTGTATGATCACTTATCATCAAGTGTGATTGAGTCAAGAGGTGACTTGTAATGAATAAAAAAAAGTTATATCATTTAGCTAACACCTTGTGTACGAGCTAATTTTAGTCGCGAGCCTAAAGGTGAGGGTACTAGATAGAAAGCGGTTTTAACCCCATTTGTTACACTCTACTTGTCTCTAAAATTGCGAGATAATAAAATAATTCTTTTTTTTTTTTATCGACTACAAGTTGGCCCTTTACTGCTATCACACCTGATGTTAAGTGATGATGCAATCTAAGATGGAAGCGAGCTAACTTGTTAAGAGTAGAATGAAATTCACACCCCTTTCGGTTTCTACGCGACATCGTACCGCAAATCGCTTGGCGATACGTCTTTGTCGGTAGGGTGGTAACTAGCCACGGCGAAAGCCTCCCACCAGCCAAATTCAGTACAGTAATTTCTCTTCCCTTTTCTTTCTTCTCCCAATTAGTGTCACCAGTGGCGTAGCGTGCCTTGTCGGGGCCCCGTATAAAAAATTTGTTTGGAGGCCCTTATGGGGTAAAGATTTTTCACAAAAGAAAAAAAATATTGTGAAAAGAAATATTTATTTATCATAACATAATTTAACCACTTTACAAATAAAAATCAAATTTTACATATTCACTTTCCTTGCCTTTTTTTCGGCAAACTGATTTATTAAATCATTTATGGTTGATGATGATTTTAGTTTTTCTAAAGTTTCGGCCTCTACTGACAATAGTACACACTTTGGGGGCCTCGTATAATTGATACGGCAGATACGGCGGTAGCTACGCCCCTGAGTGTCACCATTCTCACGACGACCTCCGTGGCGCAGTGGTATGCGCAGTGGATTTAATTCGGAGGTCCTGGGTTCGATTCCCGGCGGGGCAGATTGAGATTTTTCTTAATTTGCCTTGGTCTGGCTGGTGGGAGGCTTTCGCCGTGGCTAGTTACCACCCTACCGACAAAGACGTACCGCCAAGCGATATAGGGTTCCGGTACGATGTCGTGTAGAAACCGATAGGGGCTCGGATTTCATCCTACTCTTAACAAGTTAGCCAGCTTCCATCTTAGATTGCATCATCACTTAACATCAGGTGTGATAGCAGTCAAGGGCCAACTTGTAGTCGATAAAAAAAAAGCCTGTGAAGTTGGTCGCTTGTTATCTTGTTGGAAGCCGTCGGTCCCTGTCACCATCTTTTTTCTTCGTGTTATATTTGGAGGAAAATAAATAAATTCGTTGTTCATTGTGCACTATAGATTCTTTCAAAAAAAACTTCTATGTAATATTCCAAAGCGGAAACTAAAGATGTCTCTTACTTTTTGCAAAATTTTGAAAACGTAGTTTTGAACCTGTTCTATGCAGTAAAATAGTTCAAGTATTATAAAAATATATAATTATACAATTATGCATTCACAATAAATATTTTTACTGATAGCACTTAGTTATGGTGTTCTATATAATATCAATACATAAGTATATAATATATAAATAGCCAGTATTAAACAGAACCAGGGAAACTTGTATTTTTTTCTATACTAATTATTTACTTCTTTCCCTTATTATTGTATTTTTTCCTATACTAATTATTTACTTCTTTCCCTTATTAAATACGAATAATGGATATTTTAGACAGCCCTTCTTTGAAATGTTATTTTTGTGTAAAGTGCAACTTTACTGAAATTATAAATCTTCCAATAAATTCGACTTTCTGTTATTTAAATGAAATTGTAGACATTGTTTTTGAATTATCAAAACACTTTTCATTGTTATTATATATAGTGTTGACCACACTTTATGATGCAATTATCGAAAATAAACGTAAAAAAATCAAAAACCCCCGCTCCGAAATTTGTCCTTTTTCCGAACGGGGGAGATTTGAACCCACGTCTTTTGGTTATCGCGGTCAGCGTCCTACCGCTGGGCCACGCATCCTGTTACGTCAGTACCGAAATTATACATGACGTTACTTTTGATTTTTACAACAGGTTAATGTATGCAATCAATTGACACACTGGCCGCGATAGCCAAAGAGACTTAGGTTCGAATCCTGCCCGCTCCGCAATGTTTTTTATAACGTCAATTTTCAAAAAAATCTAAATATTTTTATATGATAGGTAAAGTCGTAAAGTCCCGCCCCGTTCTGTTCAATACTGCGATACTCTAAATACCTTTTCTTTCAGCTCGAAGCGCCGCTCGGGATACGCGTTACCCTTCTCTATGGTGCTGAGGGTTTGGTCAGAACTTATAATACGTTTTGTATTATCCTTTCTGACTCACAGTGCATTCTTTACGATGGTTATGACAACATTACTTGAATAAATTAAAAAAAAATTTCAATGGTTGTAAACCACGAAAAATAACAGTTGTCTATGATACGTTTGAATCTGTGTTGCTTGATTTCTGAAATATATGAAGGGTTACCCAAGCGTTCCGCGATACTATTTTCAAAGTATCAGAACCATTTAGGTATTTTGACCAATCGGAACGAAAAAGTATTGGAATTTATCTAATTTAATTAAATATCAAAGCACTCATAGAGGTGACATTTTTTTAATTTTTGATTTGGCGACGTTTCGACACTCTCTGCGAGGTCATTTTCAAGCCTTAAACAAAGAAAAGAAATCATTCATAATGTCGCCAAATCAAAAATTAAAAAAATGTCACCTCTATGAGTGTTTTGATATTTAATTAAATTAGATAAATCCCAATACATTTTCGTTCCGATTGGTCAAAATACCTAAATGGTTTTGATACTTTGAAAATTTAAATCATTTTTGAAAATATCGACATCAGATCAAACATTTAACCCATACCACAACACTTTTTTTTATGTTAATGAAAAATCTAAACAATTCATAATTTTTTGTGGATCCCAAGACCCGAGTTCATAAATATTACTTTAAAATCGGTAAACGAAATGATCTCTTGAAATATCCAAAACACAAAAAACTCTAAAATACACTGTGCATCGCACCACATAGCGACAAAGTAAAAGTATCTTTTTAAATAATAAATCGATACAAATATCTTTGAAATACGCCAAATATTGTTAAATTATTTGAACTCACAAAGAAAAGTAAGTACACAAGTAAATGTTGTTTTAACCATCACGTGTCGAACTTCTCCGTGACGTGTAAAGGCAGAACTATTTCAGTTCGCTCGTTACACCAAAGCGCAGGGAATGTTTGTTGTGTGGCAGTTTCCATGCCGCGGTATGGAAATTATCACCCAATAAATGGGCATGTCAGTTAACACTATAGTTCGATTTTTAGAAGGTCAAATGTTTTTGATTTAATTTACAACTTTTGATTTAAAAAAATGACATGTATAAAGTATCTTCACACAGAGCTACGCTCATTCAGGAATCAATAAAAAAAAAGGAAATCAAAAATGAAATTTTTGATTGATTTCCTGTATATCATAAAATGAAAATTTTATTTTGTCATTTTTTAAACGATAGACTATAACTATCCACTTTTATTTATTTTTTAAGTTGTTTCGAAAACAAAGTTCTGTCTTATCTCTCAATTCCATTGTTTGTCCAGCAGTTTTGTAACTAATGTAAATAAAATATTTTTTATTCTTATACGGTTTTCTAAACTGAAATTCTAAACTTAATTTTGTTTGCTATACTTGGAAGGTATCGAAATTCAATAGTTAAAGTTCGACGAGAAAGCATTTTTTAGCGTATTCCAATTAATGTTAGAAATCATGCACACGACACTTACAAATCCTATTTATTTAAAAATATTATCAAGCATTTATTTATGATTTAATTTTATTAAAATAAAATAGCTGAAACTCTCGTCACTGTTGGCAGAGTATACCCGACTCATTTCGAACTCATGCCGGGCCCATAATCATGAGCTCACTTATTCATGCTACGTGGCGTGAAGCTAACTATTCAAACGCCACGTTGCATTAACAAGCGAGCTTATGACTAAGGGCCACGGTTAGGTTCGAAACTACTAAAGCCAAACTCGATTGAGAATGCTTGTCAACAAACAAATTTAAAACGAAGGTAGAAAATGCAACACATTTTATGCCTAATAAATTTTAAATTATGTTTTGTTTTTTTTATAAAATCTTATTTAAAAGATATAGAATATATTAATTAGTTTTAAGCTTACTAATCTAATTTATTTTAATGAATTCATCATTAAAAAGTTAATTAAAAAATTTAGGTGTAAAATGACTAGTGATTTCTACCTTCATTATTGTCTTGTTTGTTGACAAGCATTCTCAATCAAGTTTGGCTTTAGTATAGTCTGGCACACTTCGACGACAGTGACTTGAGTTACATTTGAAATTCCAATATCATAATATACTTTCACCTTCAACAAATCGAACTATAGACATGATGTATACAAATATTCAGTTTTCCCCTACAGTAATGTTAATATGACTTTGAAATTTTGTTTGCACTATTGTTACAAAGTAAACTCATTAAAATTCCAGCAGGTGTTCCACCATCTGACGTATAAATTATATATCAAAATGATAGTTAATATATCATAGTTATTGTAAGCGCAATATTGTCTGGCTACTTTACAAATAATAAAATTAGTACAAACGTAATAGCCTAGCGATTCTTCTAGCCATGAAACAGATATAAATGGCTCTAAGAAAAACCTAGGCTTATATGGGGAAATCATGAATATTTGTTACAGCTTATAAAAGATATGGAGTCGCGTGCCACGGTAGACCAACCACAGCACAACAATAGGTGCATTTTATGTACCCGAGTCACAGGTAAGGAATACACAACAAGGAGAAAACAAAATGGAGGAAACTGTTCAAAAAAACTTTGGAAAGTCATATTTTTCAGTATTCACGATCTACTCTGTTTATCATTCTTAGGATCTGGCTCACAAGAGTTCTATACTTAGTATATCTATTACTACGTATTATAAACCTAAATCAAACATATTTACTTGAATGTATATTTTTATGGTTAAATGTGGGTAGTTATTAATTTAAGAAAATAAATTAAAGTATACATTCTGTAAATACACATTCAATTATCTAAAATCTGTGTTTTAAGAAGTAAAATACTTTATTTTTTTTATAAACAAATTGCGGTTTATGGATATTAAAAGTATAAAACCGTTATGAATTCGTTCAGTTAAGCAGATTTAAAAATGGAAATAATTCGGTCTATATTAAAATAAAATAGATGTCCTTGTCTATGGTTTCATAATTTAATCAGAACATTTGTATAGGATCAATTGGTACGCGCGGCGCCGGTTGAGGGCGGTATGGGAATGCACCTACTACAGAAAATGGGCTGGACACCAGGCCAGGGTTTGGGTAAAGAAGGTACTGGGACTCTTCAACCTCTTCTTTTAGAGGTCAAATTGGACACTAGAGGTCTGACATCCAAAGAAGAGGTCAGTACGAGGCATGGAAGATCTGTAAGTATATCACGTGTCATCTGCTTTTTAAATATATAATTTTTCTTTAATAAAAACATCATTTGTAGTTCTAATTAATTTAGAAAAATCACAACTTATATTATCCAAATTAAATAAAATCATATCATAGACTAAAGCGTAATCTTTATCGTAAGCAAAAAGTAGGTACTATTTAGAAAATACTCTTTAGTCTGTATACTGGTACTGAATTTTCACAATGCATCGGAATAATAGATTGATCATCATTCTTTATTAGTATCATTTTGTACATTTGATAAATTCCTTCAAATATTAACCATATACTATAGGCAGAGGCAATTTTCCATAGATAATATGGATAATTAACAGCCATGGCAAAAAATAACTTACAGAAATATAGGCCTTGTTCTATTTTTAAATTTAAGATTTAATTTCTGGGCTCTAGTCGTTTTAACCCATATGTATGTGCAGTAAGCTATATTAAGTACTAGCAGACTCCCACGACTTCGTCCACGTTGTAAATAGTGTGTTGCAACTTATAATAATAAAAAAAATTACGTAACCCTTTTTTTTAAAATGAATATTGCAAGTTATATCAAAAGATAGATACCATCGCGGATTTTCTTATAGTGTTAATAAAGAGAATTGTTTCTTTATATTTCAAATAAAGCAGTTTATTTTTTTATTCGTTACATTTTTTATTTAATGGGAGCTTTAATGCCAGAGTGCCAACCAAGGTTTCTTCTTTAAGGACGTTACCTAGAACCCACAAACTGCTTTACTACGTAAAATGATTGATATAAATATCAGAAGTCATAATCTACCTATAATTTAAGAACAATGTTAAATATTTATATTGTTAGCGTTCTTTTAAATAAATAAATAATATATAATTACTATGTTTCGTAGGCAAAACCTCAGCGGGGCGTAAGGCGGGGCGGTGGCTCCGCGCCCTTGGTAGCGGGCGGCAAACATCCGGTGTCGTTGCTGGGCGAATATTGCTCCAAACAGAAACTGGGCCCGCCCGAGTACAGTCTGTGTTTCGAATGCGGCCCGGATCATAAGAAGAACTTCCTGTTCAAGGTTTGCTGATTTGTTCTGTTAGGTTGGTAGTACTTGTTTAGGAAAACTCGAGGACCTGCTGTTTATAATTAGAAGAACTTCATGTTCAAGGTTTGCTTATTTGTTCTGTTAGGTTGGTAGTACTTGTTTAAAAAACTCCAGGACCTTCCGTTTGGAAGAACTTCCTGTTCAAGGTTTGTTGATTTGCTCTGTTAGGTTGGTACTACTTGTTTAGGAAACTCAAGGACCTGCTGTTTTTAGTCGAAGTGTTTCAAGTTGCAATAGTAAAAGTCAAGTGCGAGTTGTATTTGTTCTTGTTCCGTATAAAACTTACGTACGTAGTTGTACTTGTTTTGTACGAAACGGCAACACAAAATACGTTTAGTTTTATGGGAGCCACACTTAAATATGTATTTTATTGTATATTTTTAGTATTTGTAGTTATAGCGACAACAAAAAAACATCTGAGAAAATTACAAGCGTCTAGCTATTGCTGTTCTTGATATATAGCCTGGTGACAGACCGACAAACGGAGAGGAGTTAATAATAGGCTCCCGTTTTTAGCCTTTGGATACGGAACCTTAAACAGAAAAGAATCGCTTCGCTAATAAATCAGTCATGGACTATACCTGATCCCAGAAGAACAGTTACCGTAGGCGTTTTGTGAAATCCCTATTGAGCATCTATATGTCAAAATGAATAACTACTCGCCAGTCGCTTATTTATCTTGTGGTTGCGTGCAGGTGAAAGTGGCGGGCGTGGAGTACCAGCCAGCCGTCGCGAGCGCCAACAAGAAGCAAGCGAAGGCCGACTCCGCGCAACTCGCGCTGCAGAAACTGGGCATTGTGATTTAGTTTACGTACTACCACTTACACATAGATATACACTGTGTTATGTTTATTTGTAATAAAATGTATTTTAATAAGTCATTGAGACTCTAATTACCCAACCTTTTTTTACCCGACTCTGTTAGGAGAGTAATGTTTTTCGAGCGTATGCCTGTATGTTCGTTTCTTTGGCACGCGCTACAGCCTAAACGGCTGAAGGATTTAAACATATGAGGTTAGAATTGTGGTGGTCTAAGGGCTAACGCTAAAACTTGCGCGGGCGCACGCTTGCGTATAATGAAAAATAGCATGGACAGCGCAGGCGCGTGCGTAGGGGCGCGGGCGCGGGTGGCGGATCGTTACCCGCACGGTGGGCGACGGGCACACGCGAGCGGGTTTGTTTCTACAAATCAGACAGGTGCCGCTAGATGCCACGGTCACACGTCGGAGGCTAGGTATAATCATGAACATCGATACAAAGCGCGTAATAATTGTGGTGCAATTTCGGCCAGTATTGTGGAATATGGCAAATGAATTATCGAATTCTCCGCTGAGTAACCTACTTTTCAAGAACAGGTTATGCAGTCGATGTTGTTTTCGTTGACGTCTTTTTGGCAAATAATAAATTAGTAAATAATCTATGGTAATCTACTCCACACAACTGTACACGCTCGACATCAAAATTATACTAGCAGCGCTAACTGAGACGGGGGCACGCGACGGGTTTGTGGCCCGCGGCGGTCGCCCGGCGCGTGCGCCCGCGCCCGCACCCGCCCATGTTTTAGCGTTAGCCCATATAGGTAGGCTATACAAATTTTCAAAATCATCATCCATCATTATCAGCCTATCGACCAACTACAGGGCCAGGCCTCCCTCCTTAATAGGAAAAGGGATATGGAGGGTAAGCCCACCGCGCTACTCTAATGCCGGTTGGCGGGCTTAGGGTGATGTTACATTTATTAACAATCACTATCAGATGTTAATGGTAGCGACCGGGACCAATGCCTGCGGTGCCCAGCCCTGGCACAGGGTGCAGAAATTACAAGACCAGGAACACTCATCATTATTTTTTGGACGCAACTATATAACTCGCACCGGGCACATAATAGGCCATTTACGGCACTGACCGGGACCAACAGCTTGATGTGTTGGCAGGCACGGGTGTGTAACACCACCAACTACTCAACTCAGAGCTTGGGATATACTGAAAATTTCATAGAAGAATGAAAACCTCAGAATAATTCTGTGACCCGACACATGATTCAAATCCACGACCTCGTTATAGAAGCCACATAGGCTAGACCAACGGGACAGTCGATTTTCAAAAAAGGGCACTCTAAAAAAAGCCATTCGGCTACTTACGAAAAGATTCTCAGTTATGGGATTGAGTTTTACCATATACAAAAGAAACAAGTAATACTTTTCTTAAAACATTCCATCGGCATGCGCAATGTTGTGCAATTATAAAGGTGCCAAGTCTTGACATTTTTTAACCCTATTTTAAGCCATTTCAGGGACAGGCTTGCACCCTTTTAGGTGTATAGAGCTTATACCTAGAGCCTAAAAGGATGCAGGTTATACAGCCCACATATGAGCCTCTGAGGGTATAAGCCAGTGATTCTCAACCTTTTTTTTTTGTTGCGGCACACATTTAATGATTTCAAAATTTGGCGGCACACAAAGAAAAAGATAAAAATTATTTACTTACTAAAACACACTGCATAAATAGTTTCTGACAAAAATGTTAAATACACCAAGACCCCGCTTTGCGTCGCTAATGTATTTGTGAAAAATGCGACGCAAAATCACAAATTTTGAAAGCAAATAATAAAATAATTTATTTTTTTGTGGATTTAAATATATATTCATGTTAAAATAATTTTCTTTTTAAATGATATAATTTAATAATATTAACATTATTATATATTTGCACAATTTGGCGGCACATTTTTGAAATTTGGCGGCACACAAAAGTGCCGCGGCACAGCGGTTGAGAATCACTGGTATAAGCCATAAATAAGTGTAAAGTAAGTCATCAGATAGAGAGCCTTTTACAAAGGGAGTGATAATTATTATAGAAATCCACATAAACCAATAGTGGAATATAGTGTTAAAAAAAACAACAAAATCATTTACAATAAAACATTTATCTAACAAATCAATATATTATAATTTACATACTATCAGGGATTTCAATATCTATTAAATAAAATAATGACATAAGATCTGAATATTCAATATTCATTGTTAAATACAATGGTGTAATGGGTAAATCTAAACTATATCTATTTATTCGAAATCCCATAAACTTTCAATACCATCACAGATCTGTTCCAGTTATAGTCCAAGAGCTGGTAAAAAATTTGATAGGTATTTTGAGTCACTGAAAACTTGTGCTAAAATGTCTAACAGCTCTCGTACTATTACAATCAATCTTAACAAGTGATACTTAGTTCTTTTCATCTTGTTGCTTGATTCTATAATCGGAGAGTGCTGCTTTGATGGCATCTTCTGCAAGCACTGGAGAAAAATAACAAATTATTAATTATAAAAATTGGTTGTCTGTAAAGTCGGTTTACTGGCGATAGTTGAACGTGACAATGTCTTAAGAAAATACTGATGGAATGGTAGCATTTAATTGGTTATTAAAATTTTTAATTTAAGTATATTTTTATAAATATAAATTTATATTTTAAATTTATAATATATTAATTTTAAATTTAAAATTAATATATTTAATAATTATATTTAATAGACGGATGTCGAACGCTGCCGAACGCAAAGGCCGTTTGTGCTTCTTTGTAGCTCGTTCCGCACTCTTGCTTGCACTTCAAGCCTTACATGGAACGCCTCAAAGCGAGGTAACGTTGGTTATTGACATTTATCCTTATTGTAGTTGTTTTTATGTGTAATTCTTTATTTGATAAATAAATGAAAAAAAAAAAACGACGCATGACGTCATGTTTTTTCATGCGTGCAGCCGGCTCTATCGAATTATAAGACATTGTCACGTCAAAAATACACAATAAAATGAAAACATGATTCAACCAATTAATTTCATAGGATAAGCTAGAAATGTGTTACATAATACTTTGTCCTGCACCCTTCAACCTGCGGCTTATTTCTGTTTATTACATAAAACAGTAGCATTTAGAGGCTTCATTATAAAATTAAAGCACAACTCTTGATTAGAAGTAAATAAAACTCTAATTGTTTTAGGTCTCTAGATTCTAAATTATTTGTCAACACAAAGATAGGCAAGTGATAATACTTGTCAGTACAGTCAGTACAACTTCTCTTATATTTTATTTTCTTTATTCTGTCCAGCAGGGAAAGGCAAAGGAATTTCACCATACAACTATGTCTTCAGTGTTTTCAAATTTTCATCTCCAATTTCATTGTTAAGGCATATAGCCATGTAGTTCTCTTACACAAATTAATTTTCTAACAACATTGAGAAATTTAGTAAACAAGTAAAGACTTACTAGAGCAGTGGAGCTTGACAGGTGGTAACGATAACTCCTTAGCAATATCTGTGTTTTTAAGTTTCAAAGCTTCGTCAACAGTCTTGCCTTTTACCCATTCTGTTGCCAGCGAGCTTGAGGCAATAGCAGACCCGCAACCAAATGTCTTGAACTTAGCGTCAATGATCTTTCCATTCTCATCAACCTTGATCTGCAGTTTCATGACGTCACCACAAGCTGGTGCTCCAACTAAGCCTGTGCCTACACTTTTATCCTTTTTGTCCAGAGAACCAACATTGCGAGGGTTCTCATAGTGATCAATGACCTGATAACAGAAAAAGTGACCTTAAATATTGTCATTTTTTACTATCTTATTATAATGTAAATTCAAAATATTCTAATTTATTATTTGTATAATTTTTTCGAGATATGCAAGATGACTATGAGTGACTATCAAATTATCTGTGTGATTCAGACTTTTTGATATTCAGGATGACTGGGTAAAAAATGCATAATTTAACTTGATCATTATCTTAAGTGATAATGTGGCATGTTAATCTGAAGATAGATAGAATTATTAAAGTTTATAAAACCCTTATTCCACACTAGAAAAGTAAACTTTTTTATTTATTATTTAAGTTATGAAGGGTTGCAACATGCAATAGGCTAAATATATGAGCATACCAGACTGAAACTACTTGGATAATTATTATGAATTCTCAAATTCCCTATGGAATTTTCTCACTAATATCAAATTGCCATATTAAGAATCAGTAAAATCACATTTCCACACTAAGGATAGGAAATATACTATCACGTAAGCTCTAAAAATCGATAAACCTTGACTTTGAAAACGAAAAACAAACTTACATTCGCATGGTACGACGCAGTTTGCACAACGTTGAGACCGGTTTGACTCCTAAAGCACAAACATTTGTAGATGTTTGGAAGTAGGAAAGCCATTTTTGTACAAAAGATAACACTCCTCAATAATAATAATTACAATGCTGTCGACTCAAATCAACTCAACTTTTGAGAACTGAGAACTTGAGAAGGAACCAAAAATTTTATTCTGGCGCAACACAAACTTCAAAATAGATTATCGATTTTCGCTCTGTGACCAAAACAGATTAAAATTCACTAGACTCAAAAATGCTAGTATCCTGAGCTATAAAGTTAGTTAATAAAAAAGAAAAAAACACTTTATACGGTACGACTACGTGACGACCTTAAATTAACTCCTCTCAGATTTTCCCTTTTTGCGCTGATAAAACTTAAGAATATGTTGTTATTGTTGTGCTCTCCCTGTCAATTGTTATCAAATATTCAAATACTATTTGATGGTTGTCCTGTGCCACACACACAGCAACTACACACACACACACACACACTAACACAGGAATACAACTGTTAAAATACTAGTATTCCTATTCTTTTTTAATTTCTACGCTTTTATTTCGGAGTACACGTTTGTTACGCTGTGTTATTTTTAAGTCAAACGCCGCAAACTTAGCTAGGTTATAGCAACCCAGACCAACGTTGTGGTCTGTTAAAGTCTGTGGTTGTGATTTGATACTCTTTGACCTAGTCTTTGACAGTTATGAAAAAAAAAGAAAAGTTTATATTTTTGTTTTACCCTGATCTGTGATCATGACAATTGGATTTAAAACAATTTCTAGGCTTGTCGTGCCCACTCTTGGTAATTTATTTTGTTTAACACGAGTGCACCTAAGTTCCCTGTACGTATTAGAAAACAAATATTATTTACGTATTAAAATATATTACATAATTGTCCGGCAGCAAGCAGCCGACTGTATTACCGGCTTTGTCATAATTTGTTTATTATATTTACTTACCTGTTTACTTGTACGTTTGATTAGCAAGTAGCGAATTATACGATAAAGTTTGAAATATGTTCTTTTTTTTTAAAAATGATGTCATTCCTGTCTTGCAAATCGCAAAGTTTATGTCTTTTTTACGTCAATTTGATCAAAACAAATACGTATAGTTTCTATATGAAGGCTGACCATTCTACGTAGATTGTGCATCCTATTTTTCTTATTTTAACTTAGTGATATGCTGATATCAGCTATCCATTACAAGACTTAATTTATACTTATTAAAACACTAGCGGACGGCGGCCACTCCGTCCGCGAGATGATAGTCCCAAAAAAAATAGCGTATGTCCTTTTTTTGGTTCTAGACTCTTGCTGTACTAATTTTCATTTAAATTGGTTCAGTAGTTTAGTTGTGATTGGGTGACAAACCGAGTTACTTTTGCATTTATAATATTTGTATCGATTTAATTTTTTATATTAAATATATTTACAGCAAAATGGCAGACAACAATCCCGACTTCAAAAGTGCGTCAACTATTTATGAGTTTACTGTAAAGGACATTAAAGGCGAGGACGTTAAACTCGACAAGTACGCAGGTCATGTGTGCATTATCGTCAATGTCGCTTCCCAATGTGGCTTAACTGCGAATAACTACAAACAGCTGAATGATTTGCATGAACAATATGCACTGTATAAGGGTAAGTTACCAAGTCACATTCACTTTATATCATGTATGAAATAACATTATCACTATAATTTACAAGCCTTATGAAAGCGCTATTTCATAAGGTTTATGTTAATACAACTGCATCAGTAAAATAACAATATAATATTTGTAGGCTTTTTGATTTCAATAATAGATTCAAAATCCGAAAAAATATCATTAGCAAGTTAAAAATTTTAGTGTATTTCGTCAATGTTATATTTTTAACCAACTTCAAAAAGGGGTTATAGGGATATGTAATTATTAATCTATATATGGCTAAAGGGAATTCAACTTACAGGCTTGCCTATATATTCATAATGTTATAATTCTAAAAGTACATATTAATATCTGCAGGTTATATAACAGATTAAATCTATTAAATATATTATTATCTTATCAGGGCTGGGTTCAATATAATTTTATTGCCTAGGTAGATAAAATTATTATTCAATAGAAAAGTCATAAATAAAACATTTTGAATACTCTACTCTAGTTTATTATTTTTTTATTTATTTCTTTTTATACTTGTTAGTTTTTGGTATTTGATATACTTTCAACCAATAATTATGGTATAATATCTTGGTTGGATATTTAGCAAATAGCAATGCAGAACCCTTTTTTAAAGATAAAAAAGATAAAGATTTTTTCATTTGCTCAAATATGGGTTGCTCTGGCATATTTTGCTATTTCCGCAACCTTTTTTATTATCATTTGATAGATTTTATAGGCAGGCCATTATTATAAATCAGAAATATGTAAAAAAATTCCACTTTCAATAATAAGAGAGATTGTGGAATGTTGAGTCATTCCTATAAAATATAATATGTATAGTCGTTTCAGTTAATAGTCTTATAGCGAAAAGCCTTAACCAATATCTTAGGAAGCTTCTGCTTAGTTGCTGGATCAAGGGTCTGATACTGAAGGAGCCCTGTCCACCGGTGGTTTGGGCCCCTGAGCTCGCCAGCAGGCGAATTAGATTTATTTATAAATTTTTCAGTGTTTTTTATATTTTTTTATTTTATATTAAGTATTGTTGAAAATTTAAAATGAAATTATAAATAAATAAATGATAGAATGAAAGGGAGAATTAAAACTACTAATAGTCCCTGTCTACAATTTTTAGTGCTGATTAAATCTCAAATTGACTTCTAAACTTATAGGTCTGCGCATCTTGGCATTCCCTTGTAATCAGTTTGCCGGACAAGAGCCCGGTAATTCAGAAGAAATAGTATGTTTTGCGAGGGAACGCAATGTTAAATTTGATTTGTTCGAGAAGGTTGATGTGAACGGTGACAATGCAAGTCCATTGTGGAAATTTTTGAAGGTATAGCTTTATACTGTTACTAGTTGATGATAGATGCCTCACAGTTTTACCTGCATAGTTCCAGTTTCCATGGAAATATCCAGTAGAGTAGCCTGTTTTGAATTGTTTAAGAAATAAATGTAATTCAATATTTCAGCCAAATTGGTATAAAGGCATAACAAACAATCACACTCACTTTCACTATTATAAAAAGTGAGCAGTGTAATTATAATGATTGATAGCCTGCCAACATGCATTGAAGCAGTATTGTATGTCAAAGCTTTATTTCTCCTCTGCTGCAAGGAGAGCGACCTGGCCCTGTAGTAGCTCGTGAAATAGGCTTATAATGATGATGATGATGATAATTATGATGATGATGACGATGATGATTATGATGATGATGATGAAGTTGAAATGTCATTAACAGTATTGAACTAAAAAATATTATGTATTAAAAGGGTTATTTTATAAGTTGTTAACTATTACTGATTAAGTTTTTTTTATTACAAGTTAACCCTTGACTGCAATTACACCTGATGGTAAGTGTTGATGCAGTCTAGGATGGAAGCGGGGTAACCTGTTAGGAGTAGGATGAAAATCAACACCCCTTTTTTAGCATGTCTTTTTTTTTTTATCGAATATAAAGCGGGCGGGTCTAAATAGCTTGGCAGTACATCTTTACTGGCAGGGTGGTAACTAATCACGATCGAAGCCTCCTACCAGTCAGTGCAGGATCAGCTAAGAAAATCTCAATTGGCCCTACTGGGAATCGATTCCAGGACCTCAGTCTTATAAGACGGAGGTCCTGGGTTCGATTCCCGGCGGGGCAGATTGAGATTTTTCTTAATTTGTCTTGGTCTGGCTGGTGGGAGTCTTTCGCCGTGGCTAGTTATCACCCTACGGTTCCGGTACGATGTCGTGTAGAAACTGAAAGGGGTGTGGATATTCCCACTCCTAACAAGTTAGGCCGCTTCCATCTTAGACTGCATTATCACTTAACATCAGATGTAATAGCAGTCAAGGGCCAACTTGTAGACGTTAAAAAAAAATACACTGTGTACATCATTGTGCCATGAAGGCTATCAAACCTCATTTTCAATTAAATTAATAAATTTTCAGCACAAGCAAGGAGGAACATTAGGAAGCTTTATTAAATGGAATTTCACAAAGTTCATCATTGACAAGAACGGGGTTCCAGTTGAGAGGCATGGACCTAACACTGATCCCTTGGACTTGGTCAAGTCTCTTGAAAAGTACTTTTAGCGTCACTTGAATATTACCAGTGAAGATTGCGGTGAAGGTTTTCAAATTCATCACAAATAATAATTGTTTAAAAGGTGGTCTCAATTATGTTTTTGGTATAAAATACTATGGGAATTGTTTTGTATTTATAATATTGCACTGTTTAGCTAGTTGTAATTTTATTGTTTTATGCAAAAATGTATTTTAAATATTATACAAAAATATTTAAGTTATCTTGTTTAATTTTATTTTACCAAGCTCATTTTCCAGGCAGATTTCTTTTAATCTTTTCATATTTAAACATGCATATGCGAATGTAATTTATTAGCAAGCATTTGAAGGAAATATATAAAAAATTTACTAAAACATATTTTACATTTGCTCGTTTCATTTTCTTGTGAAATCCGTGAATCTTCCGATTTTCGCGAACGTCCTTAGTCAGTCAAATCAATAAATTTTTTAAAAATTTTTGTTTCGCGAAGACAAGAATTTTTCTTGTTTACTAAATTTGCTCGTCTCATTTGAAATCGGCGGCCTATGACCATAGGGGACTCGTATTGCGCTTTACCACTGCGATGCGTGCCTGTCTCATTTTTTATATGAAATGCGTTAATCCTCCGATATCTGCACCTTGACCGTGACCTTCGGCTGTGCCAAATCCTCCGCCCACCTCCTTCCGAGAGCAAACCCCTGATGGAGCTGCTACCCTCTCTTTCGGATTACGTCCTGCGCTTGACAACTGTGATGCCCTATGTTTCTCTGAATTTCAATGTATAATTAGTGAATCCCCGAAAATTCGCGCGCGACCTTCGGTTGCAGCCAGCCACTGGTTTGCTCTCGTTTTCTCTCGGGCCCTGCCTAGCGCTAGAGCTCTACGATGCCCCGTGCCCGACTCATTTTTATGTGCAATCCGTTAATCCCCGAATTGTGGCCTCTTCCCTGCGGTTGGGGGCTTACTCTCCTATCTTTACGATTTCGTTCTGTGCCTGACAATTGTGATACTCCATGCCTATTGGAATAGTAATGTGAAATCAGTAAATCGCAGAGTATTTGGCGTCAGCGTCAGACAATTTTGATGCTCATGCCTGTCTCAATTTGAAGATCTTCGAATTTTCAAGCCTTTCCTTTGATCGCGACAAAGCCTCTTGTCTCAGGCCGCAGGTTTTATCTCTCGTTCCTGACCCCGGAAAATGAGACAAGCAGAGGCCCTTTGCCAGGCATCTGCGAAGCCCCCGTCTTTGTCTCATTTTTGATGTGGAATTCTCTGTGGAAAAAAATGGATCTCAGGCCTTCGCCAGAACTTATTTTTGATATGGAATCGTGATAGCCTCCACTCTGCTGTCAGGGGTTTGCTCTTCTCTTATTTCTTTTGCATTGCCATTTCCGTCGCCAGACAACAGAGATACCTCCATGGCTCTTCCAAGTTCAATGTAGAATCAGTGAAATCCCGAAAATTTGCGCGTGAGCTTTGGTCACGCCGGTCTTCTACCTCCAATCACAGGTTTCCTCTACCTTTCTTTCGGATCCTGCCCTGCGCTAGAGCTCTACGATTTCCCCGTATCCAACGTGAACAGTAAATTTATAGTTAGGTCATGATAACCGAAATCTTGGTGCACACAGGCCTTAGTATATCTATAAGGTTATTACTTAGTACGTACGATTAAATATTTTTAAAGGCTCGGTTATCAAGCTCGCAACAAGAACAATAAAAGGCTTGTTACACTAACAAGCCTTTTATTGGTCATATGTTACATATGATATGTAACATGTGTTAACTTACACAATCTCTTCCTTCCCACCGAAAATTTCAGCCAAATCCATAAAGCCCTCCTGAATTACGCTCAAATTTGATATTTGAGTCATTATTGAGTATACGAATTTGCTCACTATTATAATTTATAAGAGATTCTAATACCTATATTGAGACATTTAAGTATCAGACATACCTACCTAAGTCTCTTATACTGATAAATGAGCCCGTATCAATTCAGTTATAATATAACATAAATGTATAGTGTATATGTACACTAGACGCCTGATTGAAACAGGTAAACACTACTGAGTACCTATTACAGATACCTGTTTCAATCAGTAAATAATACAGCTAGCCAGGCGCAAGTTCTAAAAATAGAAACAGTAAGTATCCTGTGTATTTTCGTGTGTGCGGGTCTCCTTACAAAATATTAAAATTTGTGTAGTAATGAAGGGAGCTCGGCAATTTCATAAAGCTGACAAGGCTAAACGATGTGACGAGCTAAGGAACTATAATAATTACAAATCAGATCGGAAAACATAAAATGTGATTGTAAAAATAGTTCAAGCTTTGGTTCAAATACCGCATAATAAAATTATTGAGTAAGTCTACAAAATTTTAATTTTTATGGTGAATCCTGGAGAATAGAAATTACAGATTATCTAAATAATTTCGGATTTAAAATATCTAAAAATATTGTCTAATTTTATTCACCATCGAGTTCATTGTATCATTGCTATCCTAGCGCTTAATTTTCTAATATCTTATCTCGCTAGTATATTTTTTACTAGGAATTTTAATTATTGGGATAAAAGTATAGTAACAATCTTTTTTAATAAATGTTTAAATGTTTGATGACGTTTGTTACTCATCCAAGCAAAGCTGGATGAGAAACAAACGTCAAACATACAAAATTTCGCGTTTGAAATATCATGAATCATCGATTTATAATTTTAATTAAAGATAACAGACGGACGGCTTAAGCTTAATGAAGCAGAAGTTAGCTTATTTACATAATATTTAGAAATCGAAGTCAAACAAACAAATTAAAAATATAGTTGTTACGAAATTTTGTGCTGTCAACACTGTATTAATGTCATAACGTGATAGCCAACATAGCCAACACACTAATTTGATGGACTACCTAGATAAAGCGCAGTTGTTAGCTTTCTCGCTTTATTACTATAAACAAAAAGAGGACAACAAATACGACTTCCGTGTCCGTTACGACCTCGGCGAGTATACCGCCAACAATCTAAACCAATCACAGACTTTTTTTTCAAATTTGTTCTAGCGTCGTTGACGCTTTACGCGGCGTACGTTTTCTAGCTTTTGCATTTGCTTTGCTTATAGAACAAGATATAAATAAATGCGTTGTGTTTATAGCAACAATAATAATATTCGAAATTATAATTTTATTGCTAGCAGGAAATAATACGACTGCAATATTCAAAAAATTCAGTGTTTTTTTTTTCAAGTGGAATATCTTCGTGTGTGATCAGATACCTAATTATAGCAAGAAAACTATTATAACTTTAACTAATAAATATAAATCATGAGGTCTACAAGAAGCAGCGGCCGAACGCGGCAGAGTTTGGTTGAATCGAGTCCGCCGCGGATTCGTAAAGGAGTATCTCCAACTCGGTCTCCCGCCAGGAATCGAAAGAGTTCGCCACCGGGACGTCCATCGCAGAAATCACCCGCACGCAAATCACCGAGCAGGAAGCCTGCGCCGAAGTATCCTGCGCGCAAATCTCCTTCCAGAGCAGTTAAAGAAACTCAAGAGACTAAAGACGTAAAAGAAAATGTTTCTAAATCGCCATCAAAACGGCCTGCTATAAAAAAAGACGACGAAGTAAGATTCCAAGATCTATCAACTAAGATTGAGCGGCTGCGGAATACTCGGTCGAGAAATATTGAATATTCCGTCTCGGATTTAATTTCGCCGAAAGATCTACCCAAAACAGATTTGACTTCGAACGAAGATTTGAACGGTATAGAAGAATTAGAGACTAAAGCAGCGTTTGATGATTTACTTACGGCCAGGTTAAGAAACAGAAGGACTGTTGAAGAGACTGCCCCACGTAGGTCTAGTAGATTGAGGGATGTAGTTGATAGTGTACCAGATATAAGGCGTAGTTTTACGAAATCGCTTAGTAAGTCTGTAAGTAAGTCAATTAGCCAGTCCATAGCTTCTTATTCAGATGAGGAAGATGTACCGTGGCCGAATGAACCCCGTAAATCTGAATCTGTCAGTAGAAAGCTTGCAACACCTTTGCCGAGTTTAATACCTCCGTTCTATAATAAGTTTGAATTCATCGGTAGAGCAGGTGCTACAGCTCTATACATAATTATACCATTGACGGTATTTTATATACTGATATCTTGCTCAAAAGCATGCTCATACATATCGCTCAAAGAGTTATTGTTATACAAAACTGCATTGGCTTGGTTTAATGTTCAATCAGCGGTGGTTGTTCTCGGTAATTTGCTTATACAAGCAATTTTTCTGGCCATACCTATATTTGGAGGCAAAGAGGTTGATAACCAAGACAGAAAGCTTTATTTCAATGCCGCTGTCTCTACTTTTTGCACAATAAACATATTGTTTACTCTAGATTATTATGGTATACTGAAAAGTGATACTTTATTGAACTCCTATTTGCAAATGGCCAGTGTTTCTTATATATTGGCAATTATTCTGGCATTGGTGATGTATTTGAAGAGCCGTAAGGTTGACAGGCATGATTTGAATCCATATGGTAACTCTGGATACACATTATATGATTTCTTCATTGGACGGGAGATACAAGCTGCGCTTTTGAATATTAATGTGAAATTATGGATAGCGAGAGTCTCTAATATCAGTACTGTAAGTATAAATAATTTAATGATAGTCTTTTAGTTTTATATGGGGTTTAGAGCTGTCAAAGCTGATTAAAAAAACTCAATGTTGTGCCTAATAATCTAAAACAACATAGATAAAATTCTATGTTGAAAAATTGTATAGTTTTTTTATCTTTGAACTTTAACCGTTTTGAATTTGATTTTTTTTCCTTTTTATTTACTACCAGTTAACTGACTGCAATCACACCTGATGGGTAAGTGTTGATGCAGTCTAAGACGGAAGCAGATAACTTGTTAGGAGTAGGATCACAATCCACACCCCTTTCGGTTTCGGCATGACATCATACTGGAACACTAAATAACTTTGCCGGTGGCATAGTAAATAGCTATGGCCAAAGCCTCTCACCAGCCCGACCAAGACCAATTATCACAAGCACCCCTGCCAGGATCGAACCCAGGACTTAGACTCTTATAAATCCACTGTGCATACCACTGTGCCACAGAAGCCATGGATTTTAAAATGTTTTTGTCATGTATTAAGATTTACAAGCCAAGGATACACAATGACATCTGCATATTGTAAGAATCATGCCTTTAATATGCATTTAAATCAGTTGCATGATATGCAGATAATATATGCATGAGCTAGATTTCATTTAGTGCATAGTGACTATGCACATGCAAATATTGTGTAATGTAATGTGCAATCTCTGTTATCTTTGAAAGATCTAAATGTCTCAGAGTTCAATGACCTATACACACAAGCATCACACAAATGAAAGACCTACTTATTATGCAACAGTGCATTTATTTTGTTAAAAATTTACATCACATTGTTAATTAGGGTCTCTTCACATGTGATGGAAGATAGTCGAGCATATCAACTCACACAACAGTCATGTAAATTAGTTTAATGCACTGATGCATTAGTGTTATCAGTTTTGTTCGTATTTGTCTGCTGTGGTGCATCTTCTATTAGATTATAATTGTTTCATATTGGCCCTTGACTGCTATCACACCTGATGTTAAGTGATGATGCAGTCTAAGATGGAAGGGGGTAACTTGTTAGGAGTAGGATGAAATCCACACCTCTATTGGTTTCTACACGACATCGTACCGGTACCCTCAATCGCTTGGCGGTACGTCGTTGTCGGCAGTGTGGTAACTAGCCACGGCGAAAGACTCCCACCAGCCAGATTATGACAAAACTCAATCTGCCCCGCCAGGAATCGAACCCAGGACTTCTGTCTTATGTATCCACCGCGCAACCCACTGCGCCACGGAGGCCGTCAAAAATATATAAAATAAATACATAAAATAAAGTAGTGAATCTCCCACCCTGCTCATTGCTTACCATCCTCTACTGGATATTTATAGCCAACCCATTGTTTGAGTTATGCGACCTATTCTTGATATTTAGCGTGACTTTTACACCTCATATAATGTTAACCGCTGACTTAATGCAGTACTGTTTATCTATACATATTGAACTTTTCCACAATCTGCTCATAAAACCTGACAGTTAGTGCAAATTTGACCACAGACAGAATGTGCTTGCTGTTGGAAAAACGGACTGCTTTGGGCAAGTTTGCCTGCCTCCGTGGCGCAGTGGTATAAAATTTCCCGGCTGGGCCAATTAAGATTTTCTAAATTAGTCCAGGTCTGGTTTGTGGGAGGCTGATGGAGACGTGCCGCCTAGCAAATTAGCGATTTCGTATAATCCGAAAGGGGTGTAGATTTCACCGTACTTCTAAGTAGTTAGCCTGCTTCCATCATAGATCGCATCATCACTTAACATCAATGTGATTGCAGTCAAGCTGACTTGTAATGATTAAAAAATGTCATAGGGATAGAAACCTGCATTGTTTTGAATAACATTAAAATGGAGGTTGTTGCTTACACAAGTAAGCTTGTAATGTCAATAATAAGTGATTGAATTTTTTTATCTAAGTACACTTTTGATTTGAAAGCGAGCCTGCTTAATTAGATTAGTTATATGAATGCTTAACATATGGCATTTACTTGCTTTTTTTCAGTTAATCCTCTCAGTGTTAATCTTCAAACATGGCTTTAATCTACAAGAGAAAATATCTATTAACAATATGCAAGTATCTTGGGAAGAGCTTCAAAATGTTTACAATAAAGTACAATTGAAGCCAACAGTGCTGGTGTACTCAACGATGCAAATCATATACTCATTGTACTTCATTATGAGAGAGAAAAAGGTTGTGACAACATTTTATTGGAACTCTGAAGGCTTGGGGTATCTTCAGATTGTGTCGAGCGCTTTGTACCCATACTTCTTCACTTCTATATCTAAGAATGTGGCCGATGCTGGAACGGAACTGACATCAAACACTCTGATAGCCGCTTCCATTCTCTTCCTGTTGGGCTTCCTTGTAATGCTTATCAGTAACAACATTAAATATGAATTCAGAAAGAATCCACTGCAGCCTAGCTTGACCCGTAAGTAGCGACTAAATTCTAACATTATTTTCCGTTCAGTTTTTTCCTGTTAATAATATTAAATAATTGTTGGTCTAATTATAGCCTATATGTTGTAACTTTTATATCTCTCGCTTAAGCTCTTGTTAAGTGGGGCAATATAATATCTGCTTGCTTCTATTAAACTGAGTTGAGAATTAATACTTAAAATATTTTAGAACAACAATAATTAGTTTTAAGGCAATTATCTTGAGTTCGCCATATTAGAGTTATTTTAGATTCAGTTTTTTTTAATGCTGTAGGTATCAAACAATACTGTAGAATATAAATAACATTAAAAAAAAGTTGAGAGGTGTCAAGAGGATGGAACGAAGTTCCTTTCGATTAATTAGTGAAGGAATTGTAATAAAATTTTATTTTTTTTAAGTAATAATAATATTTGTTGTTGTACACCGAAACACCAGAGGGCGCCACGAGAGCGCGAGACAGCATACAGCGCGGGCGCCCCCCGCCGCTCACGCGCACACACATCAAAGGCGGCGGCAAGATCCTTTGATCAAAAAGTGTCGTGACAACTTTTCGTACCAATTTTTTCCGTCTAGCCCCCTTTCACAACGCGCGATAAGGAACTTCGTTCCAATAATAAATCCTAAGGGAATTTTCACATTTGTTGGAAGCTGGGTTGCGTATTAACGGTCATGTAACGTTAAAACAGATTAATATAATAATTTGGGTAAGACAAATATTAATAAAACATTTGACTTAACTAATGATTAATAATTTGTCTGACTGTCGATACTTTGTACGTATCTTCCGTCTGATGTGAAAAAACCCAAAGCTTATTTTGTTATTTAATGACAATGTACCTGACGATTGAGCTGGGCTCGGTAATTTGTTTCTTGGAAATTAAAATATTCTAATAGAAATTTCATAACAACGCCATCTATTGTTAAGTAGTGTAGTAATCTTTTGTGTTGCGTCGCTACATTTTTTCATTACTTGAAAATACGAATAAAACGTTTTCTAAAAATTAAACCTAGCTAGATCTAATCGTTGGAGTCGTTGTGATTTTAAATTTGTTTGTTGAAGCATTCTCCATGTTGGCTTTAGTATAGGTACAAGAATTAACCTTTGCATTATCAATTTAGTATTTTTATCAAATATTATTTTTCAGACTTAGATTCAATGATGACATTCCACGGCAAGAAGCTGCTCGTGTCCCACGCGTGGGGCGTGGTGCGACATCCGAACTACGCGGGCGATATACTGATACACGCTGCCTTAGCTGTTCCAGGTGATTTACAACATGTTTCATACATATTCATATTTAAATACTAATATTATAAGAAAAGAGTTTGTTTGTATGAACGCGCTTACCTCAGGATTTACCGAACAACTGGTTCGAGGAAGGTTTTAGGCTTTATCATCACGCTACTACAAATCGGAGGCAAGAATCAGTGGAAGCTGTGGAAAATATGAGGAAAATTATTATAAGGATTCATTTAGGCTATTTTTACTTTCGTAATCAAATTTATTTAAATTTCACGCGCACGAAGTCGCTGGCATCAGCTAGAATATCATCTAATATATAAAATTCTCGTATCACAGTTTCCGTTGCCATACTCCTCCGAAACGGCTTGACCGATTTTGATGAAATTTTTTGTGCTTATCCGGTATCTATGAGAATCGGCCAACATCTATTTTTCATTTAAATTTTTTTTTAATTTTAAATGCAAAACAACGTTTGCCGGGTCAGCTAGTATTATATAGAAGCGACGGACATCCAGGGCTGGGCATAGATCATAGGCTTTTTATTGGCTCATTTTAATGCAGTCTTTTTTATCTTATTTTAGCGTTTACAATATTGTTGCAGTTGATTTGTCATACTATTATTCGATTTATCTCAAATATTATCGCGCCATTTATATTTTTGGTCATTTTGCTGTCAGTACATGTAGACACAAAAAGAGCAATTCCCACATTTTTTGCCTGTCTGTTAACGCTAGAACTGTAATGGAATCCGTTCAGTATTTTCGGTAGTTAATTTTTTTTAGTAAGCTGAAAAAATTAACTTTCACTAATTTCAGCTTTCTCTCTTTCGAGATAATATAAGATGTTATAAGTAGGTATGTGTGATCATTTAGTCAATTAATTTTAATATTATACGAATTTTACTGAAAGGATTTTTTTTAGCGTATGTATTATTGCATAGGAACAAGAATGCCATGATAAGTCATTGACATAGACATCGAGACGTCTATTGATTGAGTCAGAAAGTTGCGTTTGAAACATGTAAAGTTAAAAAAAAACATTAGTTGGGCCCACCATTTATGTTATTGAGTGAACTAGCTGTACCCAATGCAGGTTGGCGAGCTAATTTACCTATTACAGGGTCAGAATTTTAATGCAATAGGAATTTTTAGCGTAGACCCACCGGGCTGATCCAATACAGGTTGGCGGGCTGAGGATGATGATTTTTTGACTTTGTCAATCACTATCGCTATAATGGAAACGCGGCTTGATTTGCTCTCTGAGATAACGGAGTCACCGCCAACTTCCCAACTCAACTAAAAAATTTTTACAGGAAAGAAAATCTCGATATTTCGTAAACCAAATTATTTAGATTTTAACTGACAAAAAACCGAGGAGGTTCTCAAGTCGCGTGTGTAGTTTATTTATATGGATAACGATGTATTTGTTTTTACCGAGTAGTCCTATTATAATCATTAATTTATTTGATTCTCCCAGGTGTCATCTCCCGGCAAGTGATCGCCGCGGCGCCCGCGCTCCTCACCATCGGCGTGCTGGTGCACCGGTGCTGGCGGGACCACGGCCGGTGCAAGCGCCGCTACGGAGCCGCGTGGCAGAAGTACTGCAGGCGAGTGCCCTCCGCTCTCATACCAAACATATTGTAAACCGACCGCCGCCATCGACGGATTAGTGTTGCCAACTTTCCCATCGGAAACTCTAAAAGTAGTCAGTTTTTTTTTACAATTCAGGACAGTTTTAATGAATAAAGATAAATATACAGTTTAAAAATAAAATTAATCGCAATTTTTGTTTACATATTACGGCCTTCAAATGAACAAACACATTAGTAACACAAGTTTTTTTGTGAAACATTTATTTATATCGGATGGTTAGTTTTATGACATGAACATTTTCTATCAAATCACAATTATTGTAAGCTGACGCCCTGTGGGGTCTGTGCCAAATTTTTCATTTGTATCAAAATTATGTAATAAAGTACAGATTAAGGTTAGTGAAAGTCCGGGATATTCGACTAAGGGTGAAAATGGACACAGGGCAAACGTCGGGCTTAATAAATGATGATCATTTAATATTTAAATGTATGTAGTTTCTCTTTGAGATACATTAATGTATATATTAATGACTAGAGTTAATAATAATAAAGTCTAAATCTATTCTTTATTTTATTGGATAGTGTTAACGAAAATTTAGATATAATAATTTTTGAAAATAAACCTGATATCAAAAATTGCAGAACCTCTAAACGGATCCTATATCCCATAACGCCGCCAAAAAGTATAGACATAGAGGTGTTGGGTTTGAATCCCGCCGGTACTGCAATTTTTGAAATTTATTTCCAAAAAGCTTAATCTAATAATATCCATCAGATATTATTTTTTATTAATGTTCAATATGACTACGATCTCACTTCTGATGTATAGTGACGATTTAATCTAAGATACTAGGAACTTGAAGAAGTACGGTTAATTTAGCGTACACTTCTGACATCTTTTGTATAATATTCTCAACTATTTACTAAAACTGTGCCCCAAAGATTTCAATTAGACATACGAATATTTTTGTCTAAAGTTAACTAGGATTACAAATGGTCCAAATGTAACGTATGCAGGCAATGTCATCAATTTCTATTGGACCAAATATAATACTTAAATTTTAAACTATTAGATTTTTTTGAAAATAAATGTGATATCAAAAATGTTCGTTCTATCGCTGAGGCCCTGTACCGCCAGTTCCGCAATTTTTTATATAACGTTTATTTTCAAAAATTATACTTCTGACTTGTAACCTGCGCAATATCTTTATTAAGTCATATAATTTATTAGATTTAACAGATATAATGTAATTAAGGTAGATATACATTAAGAGGCGCAGACTAAAAATAAAGTATAAAAAGTTAAAATAATAAACATAGCCTCTTGTTAAAATTGAATTTATCTTCTCCCTTTCTATTTCACTAAATATCTTTCTACTCTCGTCTTCCCCTCAAATTATGAAATCCGCCTAAAATGTAGTAGGAAGAAATATGCACGAAAGTAATATTGAAAAATAAAATTTAAACAGGGTTACTTACATAATTTATACTAAAAATAGGAAACAACGAAAATTATAATTAGATACCTACAAATTTCAGTGATTGAGGGCCAGAACTCAGAAGACGTTTTTGTCTGCGAGGGCTTTTGTTTTGTAATTATGTTTTACATTACTTCTTATATAATAATGATCTATGGCCTATTTTATCTTTGTTGATTCATATTGAAATATTGTCAAATATATAAACATTATAATATAAAATTCACCAGATTTGTCACACCCCTATATACCCATGCCCGTTATTGTGGAAATTAGCAAAAATTTATTTTGTACCTAATATAATTGCAATAAAAGTTTTCACTATATTTTTTTTAGTCTGCGCTAACCAAGAATTTAACTGTAGTGGCCGTAATACATATCATTTAAAAAGAATAATACTTAAAATTAATTCGGCAATAGTATGCGGCACATTAATTTATCACCAAATTTCCGCTCTGGATACAGGATATACCTGCGCACTGCGCAGTGTGATTTTGTACTGTAAAATAGTTCTCGGCGCAGCCATCTGCTTGCGCAGTTTGGCGTATTGCAACTTCAGAGTGGGCTCGAAGTTTAGCCCAAGGTGTACATAAAGTTATCGCAATAGGCTTTACTCGCGTAAAATTTATACTTATCGCTCAGTTTCGATGTTTCACTACATACTTTACTCGTATTTTTCATTCCATGGAATTCTGAAGTTTCTCAATGTTTTAGAAAATAGTTCCCACAAAAGAACAAAAATTTGGTAAAACCTAATGTACCTGTTATTTGGATTTTAATAAATACATACATTTATATATTTTAAAAAATAACCGCCACTGGCCAGGCCAGGGAGGAATGCAGATTTAACTTTTAAACGGTTTTATTCTCAGATTTACAAAATTTTATTTAATTAGGTTGAAATTATAATATACGACGAGATTTTTATTTGTCGATATTTCGAACCAATTGCATGGATCGTGGTCATGACATACACCCTGCTCGATGCTCTATGATAACGAAACTGAAGGTTGCGGTGAGACGCGAAATTGACGAATTCAAGGACAGAATTTAAATTTAGACGTGAAATATATTATTACGTCGAAGAAATAAATCACTTAAAATTATACACGTCAGTATTCCACGGAATTAATGATACGATTTTTTAGATCTTTGTGTGCCACTAGAAAAGAGCTCTAGTAGTTAAAAATGTAATTTATGTTATTTAGAAATTTAAATATAAATATTTGTAAAATGAATGTTAGATGCGAAATCTCTTCCCGAATATTTTAGGTAGTCGTAGAGAGTTATTTACCTATTATAATATAATGTATAGAAATGTGATGTTTCTCCTTGTATGAAAATCATTGATTATTCGTTTAAAAATCTTAATCTCGATCTTAAAAAAAAAAAAACTACATTTCAAATTAAGTTCTATATTTACAATTTATTTGTAAAATACCTATTTAATAAGTTTATTCGGTATTATTATTTTATATAAATATAATGTATTTTTGATAGTGAATAAAATTACTAAATAAATGATTTTTTTATACTTTACACTAAGGATGGATTTAGTTTATTTCTTACGATATGTTACTTATACAATAATTGTATTTCTTCTATAGAATAGTGGTAATTTTCAAAAAATTTAGATATATTTTATATAATTAATAATTATCAATAAATTTTTATTTCGAGAACAGTGTCCTTGCCATACATTTTACCACCGGACAAAAGCTCTCTATTATGATTATTATTTTTATAGTTATAATTATTATTTCTATTTGTAAGGTTCTATTAATTATAATATATTTTAGTTATATTAATATATTACAAAGTAAGAAGTCATTTAGTTTACCACTGAGTTACATAATAGTATTATTAGGAATCTCGCTTTATCCTAATAGAAATACTCGAATTTACAGAGCTGGCTGGACTCTCCTGTAGGAGGGGGAGTTCAACTTTAAACCAGTGAGTTTGAAGTTTAACTATTTGGTTTAAAGTTTATTACTTCCAATACAGTTTATTGAGCTTAGGGTGTGTAGTAGGATGGTTTAAAATCAGTTGATTATGATCTTGACCGGGCCTGAGATAAATAACACCCACTTTAAAAAGTTTATTTGAAAAAAAAAATATACAAAATATTTCAAAGTTAGATCTATAATTCGATCTCAGGAACTCCATTATCAACCTCACAGGCCAGCCATTGAATATATAAACATTTATAAAAATGAAACAATAATTTTCTGTGACTCATTAAATCAAATGTAATTTAATAACCTATTGAACCTTTCTAGATTTACTATTACTGTAATGACTTAAAATAATAATTTTTATGATAATTAAATTATTATTAAAATAATAATTGTTACGAATTATTGTATAAATTTAATGAAATATTGAAACGTGCCTCAAAATTGTTATTTTTCGATGTTTCGACTATACAAAGGCACTATTAGCTCAAAATATTATGTGTATTTAAGCTGTCGTTCGTGGAATCTGTATTATCTATGTTCTCGATATTAAGTGTATACATTATAATTTTGTAAAAATACGTTGTTGTTTTATTTACCTATATAAAGTAAAAAGCTGATATTGCAACTTGAGAACTTAAACAAAATTTTGGCGGAGAACCGAAAGTGTGTTAACAGTAATATGAATTTGAAAATAAAAACTTCAAAAGATTTTCTTTATTTTATTTATTTTCTAGAAAATACACATACAATTTGTAAATAAACAATTCAATATTACACATCTTGTTTTACCAGATTTCTTTTAACACAATAATCATTCATATCGACAATTATAGCAAGAACATTCAACGCGACGGTACGATATGCCACTCGTGATGGTTGTTGGTTACAATTAAATTTTGGCATTTTTGTTCAAAAACTTAACCACTAATAGACAAGCGAGACGTGGGTAGTTAACATTTATTTTACACAGGCTTAAAATTTGATTAGAATCAAAACGTTTTGCGATGTGTGCCCTGCCATACAGTGGAAACTGTGGGTTATTACATAAGTGCAAATTACTTTATTTTTAATATGTTCACACTGATAAATCAACGATAAGTGAAAAACTCACAGATAAGTGAAGCTATTTTAAGCAACAAACTGCCAACATGGATTCCTGTGCGCATGGTCTTATTGACTTTTGAAGTGAGGAATGATTTCAAGTAAACGTGTCCGGTGTTTTGATAATATTGCAACATGATAAACATTTGATTTCTTTAGTTTTTGTGATATAAATAAGTTGCAGCCTAGAATTTATCCTGGCCCCCCTTCTGGCGCCCCCAATCTAGGATTTTTATTTTTCTGGCCAGGCTGACATTACTCATGCTATGTATAAGCTTTAATGACACATGACAGTGTACCTACTTTCAAATTGTTCTGCATCTCTCTATCTAATACGATACTATACTTAGATATAGACTGAGTAAAATTTGAATGTATAGTCAGAATTTTAATTCGATTCCAGATTTGACATTAGCTACTGTCATTTTGTGAAATAATGATACCACATTTTGTGAAATAATAGTGTAGTGATAAACACAAAAATCGATAAACAATCAGTGTGTGTGCTATCAGTGTGCCAATTAAAGACTAAATTATTGATTTTTATTTAAATAAATACATCATTGTTCAAAATAATTATTTATTAATTAGTAATCGCTGCTTTATTTTATAAAAAGTTAATATTTTTGTTTTTATATTAAAAACAAAACTTATAATGCCTAGCGATAGCGATAGCGATGACGACGACAATTTATAAAATAAATTATTACCATAATACATCTATCTGTTTTATTTGTCATGTTCTTCATGATCAATTTTTTTATTTATTTCACACACAATTATAAAAGAAATGTTTCAGATGGTTAATTAATGGTCAAAACTAAATTATCGGTTCAGAAATATTCAATTTTCTGATATACTTAGTTTACGAGAGTAAAATTATAAACGAGAAGAATCGATCCGGAAATATTCCATTTCCATATCGAATAATTTCGCAACGTCACTATTTCTTACTAGTCGTAACGTTGCAACACTGAAATTGTCAAATCTGGAATCGAATTAAAATTCCGAGTATAGGTTAATGTTGAGTGTCATTAAATCTTGTACATAATAGCCCTATTGGCCAGTGAATCATTTATTCTACTTCATGTCCTCAGTCGCCACTTAAGTATTTTTCGACAAAACTTTTACCTACTAGGCACCGTAGATTTAAACTTTAATGGTTATTGGGTATCTGGTAAAGAGTAGGCGCTATAGGCATTCAAAAACAAAAATTTAGGTAATTGCTGAACTTGAGTTTATGTCACAAAATATTAAAGAATTTATAGTGAATTGTATTACGTTACATAGGTTCCTATTCAGTTAATAAGGTCAAATGAAATTGCCGAGTTAGCGAATACCACGTTAACCAAGAATTAAAAAAAACAAAAGTGCATTGATATGTTAATAATAATAAGTCGGTGTATTACTGTTCCACATGACGATAATCTGGTGAAAGCTGAAAAGGAAAAAGTATCAAAATACTTGGACCTTGCTCGTGAGATTACCGCCATGTGGAATGCTGATTCAACGGCCAACGTCGTTTCAGTCAACGATCTTATAGCGAAAAGTTTTGACCAACATCTTAAAAAGCTTTCGCTTAGTTGTTGGATCAAGGTCGGATACAGAAGGCAGTAATTCTTGAAACGGCGCGTATTGTGAGGAGGTTCCTCACTCTGGAGCCCTGACCACCGGTTGCTTGGACCCCCGGGCCCCGCATCAGGCGAACTGGATTTTTTATAAGTTTTTAATAATGTTTTTTTATAATTTTACAAGCATTGTTAAAAATTTCAAAAATAATTGTAAATAAATAAATGAGAGATTATAGAATTGAATTGAAAGATTGTATATTAATAATAAGAATGAATTCATATATTTGGCTATAATATATATAATCCAATATCGGGCTCGTATTTACCAGCAATAAATAAACTATTTATTACCAGGTCTTAATGTTTAAAATTCATATTGTTAGCGCAAACCTAAGTACGACTTTGTTAAAAAATATATACGATCATGATTTTTTTATTATTACAAACATTACTGTTAAGTAAGTAGGTATATTTTACAGGTTCACACAGTTTTTTTTATTTCAATGAAAATTATGTCCTTATAAACCAACATTATAAACTAGGTAAACCTAAAGTAAAATTAATCCAATTAAAAGTTAATTTCATAAGTACTTCGGTTATCATAACCAACGGTTAACATAAGCCAACCGTAAAATTTGTTGTTCACGACAACCCGTACGCCGGTTAATGACGTAAGCTCGGTTAAGATAACCGCCCGGTTTGTTTGTTAGCCGTTGGTTATGATAACCGAAATCTTGGTGCACACAGGCCTTAAGACACATAATTATCTGCAAAGTTGGTATAAATAAATATTTTATTACATTTTGGCACGAAAATTGAAAGATTATGGATATGAATATTAAAAAAACTTAAAACCTATTGATTTAAAATTGTATTTTACAAGGATAATCTGGCCTGGCCAGAATTAAAAAAGATATAGGTGGCGCCACCACCACTTTTTAAGTAGACTGCTTACTGTGTTAGTAGAAGAAATTAGTGCCTTTTTATTCCGCAGCATAGTGCGTTTTTCAATTCTGGTCAGGCTATAGGTACAATTTCAACACTAAGTAGGTAGTCAGAATTTCAACTGTTATTAACACTTCGTACCGTATTGGTATTTTTGTCTACTTAGGAAGGTAATGTTAAGGGGTGATGCAAGCCAAATAAAAGATAGAATTACTGCGTACTTGCAGCTATAGATGAAATATAATATACCTAACTGAAAAACATTTTATACTATTCAGTATGACATTAGATTTATTAGGAAAGTACGACTATCATTACTAGGTAGGTGCATGTCTTGAAACTGTATACTTTTACTAAAATAAGTATTGTTTTAATATTCTCTATTAGAATAAGGCGAAGTAAATAAAGCATGTTCTTATTTCCTATACAATAGTTAGTTGTTTCTAAAATCTTCACAATTTAGGATAGCCTGTAGGATAATATTAAAGAACATTAAACAAAAGTTGAAGACTAGGACCTAAAGTTAAGATTTTCGTGTAGGTATTTTACTTTTTTATTAAGAAAATAAAAGGAACAAGGTATTCAAAATACGGGATTTCACTTAATGGTCTGTTTAGGAAGACACATAAAATATCCTATCTATGTAAGCTCGACCAATATATTTTTATTATTTTCGGAGGATATGGATTAAATAATATTTAGTTCTAAATAGCGCTAAAAAATTCGATAAAATATTGAAATTTGCCATAAATAAGCATTATGCATGTATTTTAATTTTTAGCACAAGTAGAAGACATTTCAATTTTCCACATTTATTATCATGATTAGGTTATTATTTAAACGATATTTATTAAGCCATCTAGTTATTTGGTTCCATTTAACATTCACTATGAAAATATACATTTAATTCTATCAATTTTATATTTACATTTAAATATTTACATTTCTAATGAAAGATTCTTAGAAAATACTTTTTGTTGATTTGCATGCGACAAAATATTCTAACGGGTAGTTAGGTAAGAAGTTGGGTTAATCTAGGTAATCTGAGAAATATCAATTCATTGTTAAAATAATTTTAATTTTGATTTCCGCGTAAGATTATCGTACAACTGCGTATGACTAAAACTTGTAATGTTTAAGTACCTAATATAAATTAATTAATAAAATTAAACAAAACATACAGTCGAATGTTGAAAATATGTTCCCAAAGAGAAAGAGTAGGTAGTAAACTAATTTTTTCATGAATATTCTATTCATGATTAAGAAAAGTTAAAATTGATATAATGATTGTTTTCTGCAAAATAGTTACCAATAGTATATCTGACTTGACTTGGCAAATTCGTTTTAATGAAAATGCAACACTCCAGTGTAGGTATTCGAACCATTCTACTCTTTTTAATATATAGTCGAAATTACATATTAATCGGTCCAACAATTTTGGAGCTAAATGAAGATTATATTTTGTTTTATAAAATGTCTTAAATACCTACCTACGTTGTTTCATCGCATCTTACCAACCGACAGACTTTTTGGCCTGGAAATGAATGATTCCAACTGCCCGAACAGACTATAGGGTATAGGGAATAACATACAAAGATCTTATATCATCACAAGTGACAAAGACAATGTACCCTTCATTGGTACTCTTTTTTTTAGTTTTTAAGATATTGTCAGCAAAAGCGAGTGCAAATTGTGTTTATTTAAAAAAAGATTCTCATTTTCTTCCGAATCGAGTGACGTCTTGCTTATATTTTTCCGTCTCAGTTAAAAAGTTTGGTTAAGTGGTGTTTGTTTACCAATCTAAATCGACCTAGAAGGCAAATGACATTTGACCCAATTTTCCATTTTTTCCTATTTACTCATAATGTATTTACTACCACTCTTACCCCTTTATCTTTATTAATGATTCTTTATCTTTCTCTTCGATTTTATGAATGACATCCCTTTAAAAAAATCTGTTGAATTGTCTAAATCTTTAAGAGGATGTAGGTACTTAGATATTAAATACCTACTTAACTTTTTAACGTATTGGCAGTGTTATCTTTTTTGTTGAGTGCTTAGACATATAATAAACGTTGGGACGTTTTTTTATCTTTTAAGTATTTCTTTTAATTCGTATTTACCTGGTGGGATAACGGTGCATTGCTTCGTAATTAAATCTTTATAAGTTGGATAGGCATTTCGAAATTGATTGGATGTTCTTTAGAAATAGTGCCCTACATCGTTTTTGATTTGAGCTTTCAGTGCCGATGTGTAAACCTGGCATTTTATTCGAGTGTTCGCAGAAGACTAACTTATTGTACCCAGCTCTTATTTTTTTACATTGTAGGTTCATATCTTTAACTCTATATTACCTACTTGGTTTCAAATCGAATGTAGAGCAGAATCAGAAAATTTCTGAGAAACATGCATAATAAACATACCATTATCTTTTGTGAATTGTTTCTAATTTTCAATATCGAACAAGAATACATTTTATATCATATAAATTCATAAACAGAGTGGAAATGGGTACTCAATGTTTAGACAAATAAAATATAGATTAACGTGGCATGTTATGTTTATCATAAGTAGGTACAAGTCATGACTAATCTAGTTATTTTAAATTATTACAGCAATAACCGAATTATTAACATTATCATCTCTTAAATAAATTATTAATTCTAAAAATTCTATTTAAAATGGCCGGAATAATTTAAAATAAGGGTAAAAAGCCTAGCTGGAATAGAATTTAAATATTATTTCATTTAAGGTATTCTTACACCTTCCAATAAAGGTAACAGTTGGATCTGGATTGGAAAGGAGTTGGATAGTGAGGAAAAATGTCGAAAAATACACATCAGCCAAGTGTCAAATAAAAAGTTAAAGCGGATTTTACATAATATAACATTTGAAGAAGACAGACAAAACACTTTTATATCTATCTACACATTTGATACATAAATATCTACGATTTACACAGCCATTACGTTGTTTGATGGCTTTTCTACACATTTAAATATGGACACTAGGGTGCGTTAATATTAACAACGCGGCACAATCGTATAATATTTTTTATCCTGACTTCCATTTGTTCAAGCCCAACTTGTGTCGTAAATTGGGCAACCCCCAACCAATACACTATGAAATTACAGACTGCACAGATTATTATCTTCTAATGAATCGCTTAGCTTTTTCAATTATATTGAATGTTGGATGAGTCGCAATATACAGTAATAAAAGGGAATAGAGGTTAACTCTTTCCTACTTAGTTTATTGTTCGTAAAATTGTTAGTCGGGAAAGAGATATTGTAGTTTCAATAACATGACCATGCCGCGGTGCAAATATTTATCTGAAACTACAGTAGGGTATATTAGTAGTTATTTCCCATTTTTATAACTACGTCACCACAATCATGATACCTACCTAGGTATATCTAAATTATTGTATATCAAAGTATCTTTTTGATAGGAGTTAAGAATTATATTATTATTTATACTCTTTTTAGGGTCCTTCTGTTATTTGAACTATGTCTCGTTTTTATTCATTTTTTTTTATCTTTAGGTAACTTAGAAATAGATATACTGCTACAAACTTATCTGGCCCGGTGAGGGTGTCGCTATGGTCGCTGTTTCTGTCAACAGAGTTGACAGAAACAAAAAGAGTGACAGCTACGATGTTAGTTCCAGTTTTGGCCGCCAGGTCACATAAGTTTGTAGCACGATGAAGTTTTTAAATTTTAATTAAATATGTCACTTGACAATATTTGCTATATTATGACAGGTTATTGTAAGACTGCCTTTCCTTATACTGGGCTTGGTAATCATAAACGGTATAACGTTTTACATGCTATAAATGTTATTTACACAATTTCAGTGCTATTTGTAGATTGCATATTTTTTTAATCATGTGCAACATGTACATTTGTGCATGCAACAATTTGGGTGACGTTACTAAATGTCTTTATTTTCACGATTAACGTCTGAATGAAGTGCCTCATTTGAGTCGTTAATCATTTTAACAAGGAAAAGGAACCCAGAGCTGTAAAATCAGTTATTTAAAAAAATTTTGCCCAGTTTAACATAATTACATTTTTTTTGTAAATCACTTATGAAGTAGGTACTACGATTTTGAATAGGTAAAAGGTTTTAAAGTCTTCAAAGTTCGGTGATTCATTTTCTATGAAAAGTCTAAGTTTTAAAACGTTCTATTCTATAGTTATAGATTAACAACATTTATTAAAAGATTTTAGAATTCTTAGAATTCAACTGAAATCGAATTATTTTGACATAGGAATTCCATTTTCTAATCTAATTCATTTTTCTTTGTATGATCGAAATTCACTTATTTTACAAACAATTATTTATACAGCACAGTTTCATATTCATAAAATTATTCAATGTCTAATTAACATTACTCGGAATTAATTTATTTTATGATTTGGACAGTGGTTTAGGTCGCAATATTGGCCTTTAAATAGGTGATTAGATGAGTTATTAATTCCTCTAAGACATTTTCAGTTCAAACCGTTAATCCATAATAACTTTACCGTTAGTCCAAATTCTTTGCTTCTATTGCTTTTCAATATTTTGTTTTGTAACGTTTATCATACTTACTTGAATTGTGGAGAAAAATTATAGCTTTTCCATAATTTTTACAACATTCACATTTAATCAGAAAAGTATTTATTATAATTAAAACGGTACAGTTTGGTTGATTTCTCGCCCACTTGCATTATTGCCATTGCCATCTCTTTCTAAATACACAAACGCGAATAAAGCTATCCTTATCATCTTTCGCTTCAAAGGTACCTAGGTCCTTAAAATTATAAAGCGAAGGCCACACCATCGTATCTAACCGCGCGACTGTTAGGTACGTACAAATTTACAACTTACGTCCAAGCATACTTAATACGAAGAGCTGGTTTGATCAATAATTTTTGAAAGGACGCAGGATGCAAATATGATTGATTATGGACTTCAATTAAATAACGCGAGGGTGGCGCAGGGTTATAATTTACACAGCACGGCGTCGAAATGCGCGCGCGTTTGCAGGGCGTCAGAAATTGCTGTCGAAGACGGCCATGGATCGGGAAATGCCTTCGTCTTGCAAACAGCAGTCTAGGAATTCGTCCATGGTTAAAACGCCATCACGGTTTGAATCCATTTTCTGTAAATTAAAATTAATTAAATTTTTAGAATGTTCTTTACCTACTACAAATATAAGAATGACTGTTCATATACAATTATATTATGCTTATTAGCTTATTTGGATGTAGCTAGTTTTCGGGAATTTATAAAAGATATTTCTCCTTATTGTATACTTTATTAATTAGTGCTATTGCTAACTAAAATATGAGGCGTGCGTCTGTTTGGACGACTAAATTAATTAGGTACCTATTTGCCTACAAACTTAAATGCGGCTCAGGCAACAATAGAATAAACGTAAATAAAGGACTAATATGTGAAAGCGGACAAGTATTATCTCTGTCCTTATCTCTCGTAAGCAAAAATATCGTTAGATTTTCAAGAATGATTCATTTGTTTTCCATCGTTTTGATGGAAATAGTCAAGTAGGTACCTATATGTGGATTGATTGAAGTTGAATTACTTTTCAAAAATGTTTTATTTACCTGAAATAGCCTTTCAACCTTGTCCCGGACTACTTCATCATCTACCATCGGTTCTACGATTTTGCCCATCAGGTCATAGATGGCAGTCACTATTTCCGTCATTTCCTCCTTTGTAATGTATCCGTCGCCGTTTATGTCATACAACGAGAATGTCCAACGCAATTTCTCCTCTAAAGTACCCCTTGATAATATTGAAAGACCCGTAACAAACTCCTGTAATAAAACAAATACTTAAGTTAAAATAAAAAAAAAGTATAAAAGCGCAGAGTAAAATTTACGTCTACGGTGCCAAAAATTCGAATCCGTGAAGCTGTTTTTATGTAGGTAACTGTGGTATCTACCCACGAGTAACAAACCTTTTAAACGTTTGCATTTTTAATAACAGGACGATAAGCCCATGCCACACAATTAGAAGCTTAAATTTCTAAGTAACGCTATAAGGACATCATCATCATCATTGTCAGCTTATTAACGGCCCACTACAAGGCCAGGCCTCCCTCCTTATAGGAGAGGGGATATGGAGCGTAGACCCACCACGCTGCTCCAATGCGGGTTGGTGGGCTTAGGGTGATAATGTTTCATTAACGATCACTATCAGATGTTGATGATAGTGACCGGGACCGACGGCTTAACGTGCTCTCCGAGGCACGGGGGTGTAACACTACCAACTTCCAGACTCCGAGCTTGGAATATATTGAACATTTCATAGAATAATGAAAAAGCTCAGAAATATTCCGTGACCTGACCCAGGAATCGAACCCAGGACCTCGTGATCGAAGCCACATAGGCTAGCCACTAGACCAACGAGGCAGACCTATAAGTACATCATTTTCTAATACCTACCTTTAAAATGAGCAATTCTTGTATATATTATGTGTACCTATATAATAAATTTAATATGCAGGGGGTTTCGGGGGCAACAACTAGCTAAGTATCATTTTTAGAAAATATTGTTTTATTAGTGCTTTTAAGCATGAAAAACTGTACTCACACAGCAAAACTAAAGCTTACTTAACAATAGATCGCGTAGATTTAAATATAATTAAAAAAATACCAACCAGGTACCCAACCAGAACCTATACTTGTATATATTGTACCAACCTTCGAGTCCCCTCTGAAATTGCAACACGCCGAGCTGCGATGTGCCATAACCGTGCTGAGAACTAGGTTGTATGAGCTACAAAATCAATTTGTATAGTGCGTAGGCATACGCCTCGTCATCAGAGCGCACTCGAAGGTTGGCACGGCCGATACCTTCTTAAATATCTTAATAATATAACTTACCTCAAAACTTAACAGTCCGCTTCGATCTTGGTCCAATGTGTTGAACACGTAGTGTGCGTACTGCGCCGTGTTGGCTATAAAAATAAAAATCAGCCATTAAAAAAATATTAAAGTAGATAGGTACCTATATTTAATATAATTTTAAGTATATCCTTATGCATCGAATTGAGAACCTCCTTTATCAAAAATATAGTTGCGTCGTCATAATTAATATTAGCTAGAATAGATCGTTTTTAATTTCCCGTGTAACCACACCTTTAGTTGTAAAACAGAATAAAATACTTGAGGTCCGTTAACATTAACCGAATCGAACAGCAGGTTTTTAATTTTTATATAGCGTTTAAAATAGTGTTGAAAAGTGAAAAAAAGTTTATTAAATTTTTATATTCCACCTCTTGTGTTATTGAGCGTACCGAAGTGCAATGTCGATGCGCTTAGTGTGATAAAATTATTATTATAAAAACAAAAAACCCGACTGCTTAGTAGTTATGAACTGAAAAGAGAAAAACAAGGATCACTATATCTGTATAAAATTCTAAATACTTTATGGTGCTGCAAACAGGGACAAAATACTTTAACCTGCGGGGAAAGAAAGATCTACCAAAACTACGTTTGTCCCGCCGTCGGGTTTTTTGTTTTTATAATAATAATATTATTTGAGACTTTTTAGTTTTAGTTTATGGTATAGAAATGAGACGGTACACTTGATACACTTTTTGCCATTTTTTGTCAAAAAAGTAATATGAACATGATATAATATTTATATTTTTGAAATGGTCTTTTTACGACCTTTCAATTGGTACCCATATTGCTAAGATAAGAGAAAAAAATACACACATCCCCCCTTTTTTCCTCCATTTACAGCCGCCATTTTGAAAATTTATATAGCCTATGTCACTACCACAATTTTGACAAATTCAACGACACCTCACATGTCAAAATCCGTTCAGCCGTTTAGGCTGTAGCGCGTGCCGAAGAAATGGACATACATACATACATACATACGCTCGAAAAACATAACCCTGCTTCTGACGCAGTCGGGTAAAAAAGTAAGAGTCGACCGGCTACCTCAGATGACGAGCTCTTCCGCCGAGCGCAGCCGAACAGCGTAGCTGTCTACCTATGCCGCCGATCGTCTCATTAAGTGTATCTGGGGAGCCGATGTATGTTGTGTTGTTCCCATACACCTCTAGATTTAAAAAATAACGTATATCGGTGTTCGGGTAGCAGAGCATCAATGGAGGGAGAACGCAGAAATTATTCTCTTTTTAATGAACGCAGAAATTATTCTCTATTAAAAGTACTCTGTGCATTACTTACTCATTAGTAGAATGTTGGGATCCTATTAGGTCCCAAATAATGACTTTTTAACTTCCTACCTATCTCAATTTAACGGTAGATAAAGTTTTGCAGCAGTGAACTTACCTTTTAGGTACCTACCTAGTAACGTTATAATTAGCTTGCAGCAAGATCTACTTTGTGAGGTAGAGAGTGGAATGTAAACAATCTGCCGCGTAAACTCAATTTACGTAGGTAGGTCGATTTTCAGAATTGTTTTTGTAACTATGCAATGTTATGAAGATTGTTTATCTTTGACTCTTAGCGGAAATGTAAAAAATATCTAGTACCTACAGGAAGCGTCCAGCCCTCAAACAACATTAGTAGAAGTATTCTATTCCTATTTAATTTCCGCTTATGAAAACTAAAATTAGTTTAACTTATTCTCAGTTGTGCCTACTCATCTGCTTCAATGATTTTAAAAAAATATATTTTTAAATAGCAATAGTAGACCAGTGCAGATAGCTTTCAAAATGATAAAAAGTAAAAAAAAACGCAGTAGGAAAAGGAGCAGAGTATCATAAAATTATAAAAAAATATAATATTAAAAATGTTACGGGCGATCTGAGGTCGGGAAGTGGCGGAGGGTGAGGTTTTAGGGGTAAAAAACGGTATTTCTCGATTTCCGGCAAAACTATAAGTCTTATGGAAAAGAGTTGATTGGCAAAGTTGTAGGTAATAAAAAGATTAAAACTTTGTATTGTATTTTGTATTTACACTTTTTTCACATAACCTCAAAATGACAAATTCCAAAAACCATGTTTTTTGTTTTTTTTTATCTTTTGCAAATAAATATTTTCATGAAATTTGGTGAAAGGTTACCTTTTATTTCTCAAATACGCTATAATTAATTTGATTTGAAATATTTATTTTTAGGGTTCCGTACTTACCTAAAAAGGAAAAAAACGGAACCCTTATTTAACTCACAACTAGACGGAACTAAACTAAAACCTAACGGGTAGTTCCCGTAAACTTAGAATCTTGAAATTTGATACGAAGCAACGTCATATAGCACAAATAATGGGAAAATTACGAAATCTGTAAATTTTTAGTTACATCATGTAATAAAAATATTTTTAATAATTTACACTTACACCACCTTTTCTCATGAACACGTAAAGGTATTAAATTGAAATTCATATCAAATACTTGGCTCTATAATACCTTTAAGCTATAACAAAATAAAATTACTATATCAACACAGTCAAAGGATATAGCAATATAAGCCGCGAATTTAACTCACTACTAGACGGAACTAAACCAAAACCAAACGGGTAGTTAACGTAAACTTAGAATCTTGAAATTTGGTACAAATCAACTCATATAGCACAGATAATAGAAATAAAAATATTTTTAATAATTTACACTTGCCCCTTTTGCAAATGGACGCCCAGAGGTATTCAATTGAAATTTATATCTAATACTGAAATCTACTTTTATCTTTAAGCTGTATCAAAATCAAACTTCTACGCAATCAAAAGATACAGCATAAGTCGCATACTAGCCCTAAAATATTGAAATGTCGCATGAAGCAAGGAATAATTCCGAAAATCTTAAAATTTACGGAACCCTCGGTGCGCGAGTCCGACTCGCACTTTTGGCCGGTTTTTTTCACTTTATTTTGAATGAATATCGGAAAAGTAATCTAATTTTCAACCGAAAATTCGACCATCAAAATATCAGCTTCTTACAAATGGTTGGTGTGCTTTTGCTTGAAATCTCTACTTTACGATGGTGAAAAAAAATGTACATACCTATTACCATAGCAAACCTCAGAAAATGCAAAAACTAGCTAACGGTTTTACTGCTACGTAATAGCAGGTATGTAGCAAGGCTCAGTTGAGAGTCTGCCACGGTGGACTTCGCTGATTAGGTAACGACAGATTCACGATGCTTCCGGAACTCATTTACCGGGCGATCCGAAGGAACATCGCTGGGTTTTAGTGGGTATTCCGGCTGGTTCTCAGCCGATGAGTCCTACATACTCTCTGAGAAGTTATCCCTAGACCCAGAAGGCCCAGCCCCTTCCCCACTTCTCTATTCTGACATTGAAATGGGCTTCTAATGGGCTAAAATTTTTCTTAGGTCACTTAGGTACATACCGGAGTGACCTAATTTATCATAAAATGGTAATAAATAGGCATCTACGCCTGAGACTTCTTCCGCGTGAAAATTGAAATTTTTTTTTCGCTATAAGCTGTAGGCACATATTATAAACCTGTATATATACATAGTTACGCTTTCTATTGATATAAATCGCAGTAAAATCGATTATAAAATCTATGCTTATAGACAACGGAAAGCGACAGTGTTATACTATGTAAAGATAAAATTATTGCGAAATATTAATAGAAATGACTCATCAACTACGTCACGCTTTATAAAAGTAAGACGTAAATATATAAAAGTAGCTGTGCCCCCCATTATGAACAGGTAACGTAGCGTAGACGGTTCCCCTTACGGAATATCAGGTAAGTCGTGATGAAATCATGAAATGAGTTCATCATTATCAGCCAGAGCTACAGGGCCAGGCTTCCCTATAGGAGGGGATATGGAACGTAGACCCACCACGCTGTTCCAATACCTAGGGGTTGGCGGGCTTAGGGTGATAATGTTTCATGTATTAACGATCACTATCAGATGTTGATGATAGTGACCCGGACCGACGGCTTAACGTGCTCTCCGAGGCACGGGATGTAACACCATCAATGAAATGAGTAACATTGCTAAATTACAAGTCAACCGATACATTTTTAGAGATTTGGTAATGAGTCATTATCATTCATTCAAAAATTAGTCAGTGTGATTTCGCTTATTTAGTAATTTGGGTATTTTTTAGCAAAATAAAAAGTCAATAATCAATACATTTACTTTATTTACTTTCAATAGGTACGAGATGACAGTGATATGGACACAGCGTCCAATAAATACAGTTATCCACATAGAAACACGTCATAATGTCTAAGCGATACAGCATTTAAAACACTGACTGATTGTAGACACGTTAACTAAAACATTATCACAAGGGTCACCTAAATCATTTTGGTTTACCTCAAGTTTACCCACTTACTTTGTTTTGAATTTCCGAGACACATTGAAGTTAAAAAAATAAAATCGGCAAAGGCTAGTGTCTTTGAAACCAAAATATTTCAGGGTCATTGTATACATAAATTAATTTTACTTGGCATTTGAAAATGCAAGACATCATTTTCAATCATATTTCAGTCACATGCACATAATTTCAAAGCTCTACACAAGCTCTGTGTATTAGTGCCAGGCAAAAATAATTTATTTATAATTTCAGAGACAGCACAGAAGGAAAACATCACTAATGATATTGCGTCTCAGAAATTAAACATTTCACAGATAATTAATAATGTTGGTATTAAAATTAACTTAATGTTAAACTTTTGAGATGGGTCGATTGCCCCATAACTGGACAGTTCCTTATCATACAATTTACACTAGAGTGCCGCCCGTCTGTTGCTGGTACACCTCTATTGTGTCGCCCTCTTCCATTTCCAGTGATGTGGGGGTGTCATTTTCATTGATAGGCTGGCCATCAAATCGGAATCGGACTACTTGCATTGATAGACCCTGGAAATATAAATAATGTAGAGATAATTATATAATTACAGAGATATATATGTAGAGATAATTATTTTCATTTTTATAGTGGGCCAGTTTATTATCTGTTTATTAATTACAATTAAAATACATATGTATATATATCGATATATTGCTAGATTTTTGCTTGTCTCATTTAAATGTTTAATTAACTTTTATTTTATTACTTTTATATAAAAATTTTTTTTTATTTACAACTTTACTCGTGGTTATCTATATTTGTATTTTGACCTTAGTTAATACTGTGTGTGTTTTTTTTTTTTCTAATTATATCGGAATGTGACTGTGTGCTTCCGTGGCGTCACCCTAAACAAGGTACCGGCTGAAAATCAGCGCTGTGTGCTCTTACAATATTTTGTTTTGGCATGCAGCACAATGCTGAGCTGGTACCTTTTTCTGGGTTGTGTCACACAAGACTGGAGTGGTGCTTGGTGCCTGTTGGTCTTTTAGTCTTAACTAACCCAGGAGGCATCAAGTGTCACAAAATTGCCAATATTTTTGTTTTGTGTGACACAATTTCTCTGAAATAAACAATTTTTCTTTCTTTCTTTCTTTCTTACAGTCATTATTAGCCTATTGATGGCCCGGTACAGGTTTCTCTCCTCATAGGAGGGGATATGGCACATAGACCTACCATGTTGCTCCAATGCAGGTAGGCAGGTTTAGGGTAAGGTATCATTACAGTTGCAAATTTTAATGATTTTTACAGGATCAGATTATTATTTCTGGTTATTTTTCATATATAGCATAGACTGATTAAGGGTGGTAATTACGGGTTCATGTCACAATCATTATCAGATGTTAAAGAAAGGAAATGCAATATTTCCAACCTGGGATCTTCTGATTACAAGCCACAAAGCTTGACTACAAGCGAGTTATAGACTGTTATTAACTTGAAAGTTTATTTTATTTAAAATAACTTGCATAAATTGTATTTACTTTTACAAGAAACTAGCAGACCCTGCGGTTTAACTTACATAGATTCTATTCCTGTGACAATATTGGGATAAAAGTAGTCGACATGCACCAGACTATCAATCTTAATCAATACTAATCAATCTTTGTGCCTAATTTCATCCAGATATTTCAGCTGTCGAGTCAAAGTTGAGAAACAATTAAGGTGTCAAAATATTAACAAGGCCATTGTTTAGGTACAAAATGTATGAATAAATTATTAATTAAAATAAATAAAACTTTAAATATGAAAGTACCCAAAGTTACTGTCTTACTTGTCTATTTGATCCTAGTATTATTATGAATTTTATAACACCAAAAAGTTTCCATAACTATAAAAATCTGCTATATAAATAGCATCCATCTCCTGCTGTGTTATTAATTTCAGATGCTTCCAGATGGCACTATGAATCTCTGAATAATAATACTGATGGTTAAATCCATTCAGTGTTTCAGTGAAGGCCTCAAATAGACAGAAGGCATTCTACTCAAAGGTAGCTAATAAATGGCACTACACAGCACAGACATCCGAGTGTGCTGCTGCTATCAACATGGTGCTATGAAGTTACATAAATTACAAAACTCCGAACAAATAACCTATTTGTGTGAGCATAACAAAATTCATAAATACAAAATAAATAATTTGTAGCAAGTAATTTAGTTGTTACCAATTTATATCGCGATTGATTAATCTGGAATAGAACATGGGTTGTTACTGATATTATAAACAATGTGCGTAACTGCACCCTACAGACTTGTAACTAACTCTAAAGAAGGTATTGTTTTTACATGGTCTGGTTATTTCTGAGACCCTCCAGGGGTCTGAACCGTGCCTGGGTACTGCTGGCACTGCCCTAGTTAAGGCACTGATTATAAAAACAAATGTTTGTTAGTTCTTCATACCATAAATATTGACCCAACTTCACTGAATTCGAAATGGAGACACTTTTTACCCAGATCGAAACAGTCATATGTTTTATTCTACAAAAAATGCATGATTTTTGCAGGATTTGCAAAAAACTGAATATTAGTTTTGATTACCCCTCTTTATGTTACCAACTTTTGACCTGTTTTGACTGAAGTTTGAAATGGAGATTGATTTTACCCAGGGTAGAGACAAATATGTTAGCATTCTATGAATTCACCATGTAGGTGCACAGGTACTCGGTCTATCGCATGGCTGAGAGAAAAACTCCCTACAGATGCTGAAAGAAAAACTCCTTACAGATGCTGAGACTGTAGGTTTAAAAGGGACCCCTTAATGACAAAGGCTACTCTTTATCCCAGAAAAATTTATGGCATACACAGAATTTGCGAAAACTTTTTTCCTCATGTGTGTGTACCCCATACCATAGCATTCTGTGCAGACACAATAAGCCATTATCTAGTTATGTATTATATTCTTGTGATTTAGGTAGAAGGGGACTTTTCTACTAACCTACTGATATTATAAAAACGAAAGTTTGTGTGTATAGTATGTTTGTTAGTATAGATTAGATCCTGGATTGAAACATAGGTAACTTTTGTCTTGATATTGCCACAGGAACAGGAAATATGCATGTTAACATGAGCACCGAGTATTTGAGCAGCAGCAGACTGACATTTGTAGTTTCTTTCAACCCCTACCTGGGGCCGGAGTCATTAGTAAAAAGCAAGTTCTTTATGTTTTGAATTTTATTTATGTATTATACAATATTCATATTGTTAAAGGACAGCTGCATAACATCATTTGTGAACAAATTAGTTACATAGATAGATGGCAATGAGTATCCTGTATCTCATTTATATTTGTTAGATTTACAGGCTTAATGTTTATTATGGGTTATTAAATTAGCCAGCTAACTAAGAATAAATTTTCACTGTGCAAATATTACCTAGTGCTCTTTCATTTAAAAACAAAATTTGTGCGTCAATAAACACAATTATATTGATTAGGTACCTAAAAATCATTTAATGAACCAATAAATGTGGACAAACGGATTGCAGACCGGCGTTTGTTCGTTTTAATGCATAGCTTTTATTTATTGTGTTTTTAAGAGTTACAATAGTTACAAAGTAGGACAGTAGCTAGAACCTAACAATTATAGGATAGTAAAAGATAAATAGAGGGCACTTACCGCTCGATCACAGTATGCATTCATCAATTTTCTGAGAGGTGTATGTTTCTTAATTTTGAACTGCACTATAGCGTTATCCTGCCCTAAGACTTTCAAGTTAATGTGTTCGGTTTCGCCCTGAAAATAAATCAATTATGGATTCACTTCATTGTAAATGTGGGAGTCACAGGAACAATATATTGAACAAAATAACCACATTGCATTCAGAAACGCCATGTCTGTTTCGTATATTAGTTTTATGTTTTTAACTGATATTATAGAACAAAATGTACCTTCTTTTCGTCAGACATCTTGGGATTATGTATATATATTGTTTTCTTCTAACACAGTTAGCAAAGAACTTCACTGATTTATCAAAAACCTACAAAAACTAATTCACTATGACAGAACTGCGATCCGGTAGCGTGGTAATGGCGGCGTCTACACGATCGAGTGGCTTGGAGGAAACAGTCAATGCTGCCAACATGCGCAACACAGAGAATATTGGCGCGCTTCTGCGCACAGGGTTCAGGGTGTTGTAGCACTAAAATAAAGAGTAGAGACTTATATCATGTTGTTTATATCAATAAAATAAAGTTTTTTGTGTATATATTTTCATGCGATGGGAATATTTTATTACTATTTCAAAATAATTTGTTAGACAGTTCAAATTCTTTTTGTTATTGAAAATGCTAAGGTATCTTTTTTGCTACTTCTAAATATTTATACAAAAATTAATAATATGAAGTTATTTATTGTTATATTTATTTATAACAAATAATATTTATTAATTTGTGTCTAGATCACATTTATTTAAAGAAATATTTTACTGATTAACTTCCGACAAATAATGCCAACATAATATTTGAAATTCCAATAAACTTAGGGTTGTCTCTTTTTACTTTAGTGATGTGCCGGTACGGGTTAAAATCGATAGTATAACGGTTTTTTTTAAAGAATTATAAATATGTCTACAAATATGGTTTGATTATTAAAAAAATTAACTTAATAACTAAAACTGTTATAAGTGATATGTGACAAGGTTATTATATATGTAGAGACAGCTAATTATATCAGTTTCACGATTGAGAAAAATATTTTATGTTAGGGATGTGCCAAACTTAGGACAGACTTGTCGGTTTTCTCGATTGTTGGTGTAATAGATACATACATTCTTCATATTATATAATACGCGTGTTAGGTAACTGATGAGTCATTGCGTTTTACGCATCCCTATTATCAGTTAGTCATAATTATTTTCATCAACATGGTATTATTTTGAAAAGACAAGAAAGAAAGGGGATATCTATTCTTTTAGACAGTAACCATGTGCTGTTATATTTCAGATGTAGGATTTAAAACGTACATTTGGGCATGGAATTATTTTCCTGGAATCATAACGAAACCCTATTATTTATGAATAATATGAAAAAATTTAAGTAATACTTAAATTAGATATCAATATTAATTAAAAATATATAAAAAATGATAAGAACTTCTTCCTGATAATTTATTCTTGAGCGACAAAATTTCTCAATTCAACGTGCTTATTTTTTATATGTATTTAAATGTGTTTAGAACGGTTAAACTCCAAAATAATATAATCATAAACGTAAATAACATAACGTATAACTATTAACGTACGTCGTAATAGCAATCTGTTTTTTTATCGACTACTAGTTGGGCCTTGACTGCTATCACACCTGATGTTAAGTTATGATGCAATCTAAGATGCAAGCGGGCTAACTTGTTAGAAGTACGACAAAATCTTTCGGTTTTCACACCCATTTCGGTTTCTACACGATACCGTACCAGAACACTAGATCGCTTTGCGGCAAGTCTTTGTCGATAGGGTGGTAACTAGCCATGGCGAAAGCTTCCGACCGACCAGACCAAAAACAAATTAAGAAATTAGTCAATCTCAGTTTGCCCCGCCGGGAATCGAAAATCAATGTCCGTCGGCTCTCTATAAACTCAAAATCTACTGAACGGATTCATATGTAGTTTTCATTAATGCATAGAGGGATTCCTCAAGGTTTTATTATTAGATTTATTTAGGTTTTGTACGTTGAAAACGCTGCCTAAAACCTTACTTTACGTTCTTAAAAAGTTGCAATAAACAATTTGCCTCGCGGGCGTCAGTTAATAGAGCCTCATCATTATCATTACATACCTAGTACCTATAAAATAAAGTCGCTTTTTCATGTTTGTTTCTATGTATGCTTTAATCTTTGAAGCTACGTATCCGATTTTTATTATGTATGTATACATTCATAATATAGTAGAGAAACGCTGATAATAAATTTAGAGGTTTCTGATGTGATATCGTAAATTAACGCATTTTTGCGCTTACATTGCAAATGCTGGCAAAACCCTACGAGATATAGCAAAATAATGTACTACAGTATTGCACACCTTAAAAAGGTCAACAAAAAAGTCCGCGATGGTATTATGTCTATCTCTTAGGGATAATTCACAATAACCATTTTTTATCTTTTACTTTCAACCAAAAGTAATGGCTTATTTACGAAGCGATTTTAAGCAATACTGCATTAATCCTTATCCAAATAATGTATAATGATGGTATAAATACAGGGTTAGGTGAGTGCCATGCCACGTTATATACAGTATCTATATTATTTTTATTACAGAGACTGTATTAACAAAGTAATATTTGCTTTATATTTATGTGCCAACTGGAACACCGATTTTATTGTAAGCAATAACAATGTAAATTAGACACGTATCCTCTTTCAATTTTGAATTCGCAACGTTTTTAACCGTTTGGTAACATCTGTAATGTGAAAAAGGTCGTAAAACTTGGACGTGTTTTGTTAGGCAAAGGTCGAAAATAATAAATTCTAAATACTTTCTCCCTCCAACGCTCGCCATAAGAACGGGTGGTTTAAATGCGCGTGGAATTCGTTAAGTAGGTTCTACAATGCCTTCTTACCTAGACTTCGTACTATAACAGATTCTTAAGAATTTTCAATACACTTTTAGTTCCCGCATGTAACAGTTTATATTGTTAGGACCTGTTTCAATTTACTATTAAAATGGTATTTTATATTGTGTTATTTAAAATAATTTTAGTATGCGCTATATATATATAGTTTGCTATTAACTGTAACTGTTTGAACTAATAAATAATACATTTATTGCTGGTCACAAGTGGTAGAGGTAAATTTTCTATTAATGAATTAATTTTGTCAGTTAGACATAAACAATAATTAAAGCAACAAAAAATATTGCCAGTAAACAAAAAAAACGACGGTCCCGGTCACTGTCATCATCGACATCTGATAGTGATCGTTAGTAAATAAAACATAAATCAAAAATCAAAAAAGAAGATTATAACTCAAAAAAGACCAACCTAAACCTAATAATATTGTTCCCATTGAAATTGTTAAGTTTCGAAATGTTTTCGAAATTTTGGTTACAATGTCTTTTCAAAGGCATTTATGGGCCTTCACTCCCTCTTTCCATTTAAAAACTTGGATATAGATACGTCATTCGATCAATGCTATCTATACATAGGCATAATGCCTAAGTAGGTAGATGGTTTTACAGAAATGGGCAACTTCCGTTAGGGTAAACTTTTGAAGGGCTGTTGTGAAACGTGAATTTGCGTCCGGTACTTTAGCTTCTTGCCCGTAAATATGGAAAATAACGCGGAAAATAATATGCCAATCTTGTGTCACGTGCCTCATAGAATTTTCAACGTTTGTTGCAGGGTTGGCCAACCTTTTTGAGATGAGTGAAATATCATCAAAGTTTAATGAAGTGTTATGGTTTATTGCGACATGTTTTCATGTCTTGTATTTAAATAATAATTTAAAGTTAAGGAATGCTTAACATTCTTGCGAATTTAGATTGTTTAATATGCGAATAATATATTTTTATTTTTTATACATATATCAATTTTTAATGTAAATCTATTATAAATAAAATTAATGTTTCTGTAATTTCAAATTAACTGCTTTTCACTGAATGCATAATATGAAAGTATTGTATAAAAAAATTAGTATTACATAGAAAAATCAGTTTTGAAATTTATGTTTTGGTAATCTTTAAAACGGTTGAACTAATATTGACGGAACCTTTATTCGCAGTTAACTAATTTTGTAAGGAATTTGAGTTATTTATATTTCAGAAAAAATTTATGTTTAGCAAATGTACCTAACATTGAATAATCATTTTTTTAAAATTGTAACATGATATATTTTTAAATATTTGTATTGATAGTAGAAAAACAAGATATATTAATCAATAAATTGAGAGATATCTTAGATCGAATTGTTGCCAGTATCATCACAATATAATCCCGTTGCCTTTTTGCCTCTGTATTTAGTTATTTCGCCTACGTTTGCAGGTTCCTCATATATTTTTCCGCAAACGTCATTCGTATATTATCGTTACTTTGTTGTGGACAATGAATGCTATTTTCGCTGATGTAAACGTTTTCGGCTGGCCTCACTAAATTGAGAGCTGACAACACAGCAGTTTCAACCCCAAAATCTGTTCTAAAAATAATAAAAGTAAGGTGTTCTTTTGTTGCATTAAGCGATTTTTAGTGAAACGTTTTACGTTTGGGATTAGTGCCTGCATGCTTCCGAGTTCTGTTGCGGTCAGCTTTTGCAGCATATTTGATCTTTCCTTACATAATTATGTTAAAACAAATTCCCCCACCGCGTTTGTCAGTCTGTTTGTTTGTTAGCGATAAACAAAAAGACTACTGAACAGACTGTCATACGGTTTTTACTATTAGATAGAGCCATTTCTGAGGAAGGTATATAATTTGTCAAGATTATGTTGGGAAGGTATATAATTGGTTGTTGGAAAACTGCTGCTATATTTGAGATATAAGGAAACAATGTATAGAAGAATAGTTTCTCTTTATTAGGTATCTTTACTACAAAAATATCCGCGAAGGTATATATCTTTTGAAGATAATTTGTGGTACCTATATTTCCTTTTTTTTCTCAAAAAATACACTTTTTATTGTTTTTGGTGTTTTTGGAAGATAGCAACAAACTATTTACCATGCGGGGGTAGTCACGGGCGACTGCTAATGTAAAAATATTTCGACACTACTACAGCGGGAAATTACTATAAAAAAACTCTAAAAAGCATCCTAAAAAGAAAATAATTTTTTTAGCTTACCTACGACTACCTACTACAGAATAAAGTATCTTTTATGTTAGCATGTTTTATATAAGTGCTAACTTTTTGCGAAATTTAACATTCAAATCGCGATCTGGAAATGAACTGAAAATTGATTCTGAATCGAATAGAAAAACTGAATAGTAATGAAGACTATTAGAATAAGGAAAAAATCGCTAACGAAGTGAAATGTCAATTTTGCTGGAAGAGTGATTGAAAATTTTCTTTTTCTTTTTGTCTTTGATAGTGTTTACATAAAACTAGCTGTGTCCAGCGGTTTCACGCGTGTACCTTGTTCCTGTTTCACGGGATTATCATTATTATAAATTCGTTCTTAGTGAGCGTCTACGTCGCGTAATGTGTATCTATGCTAATTTTCTAGTCGATGGTATTTCTCATTTATTTTTCAACGGGTTAGGTTAGGTTAGGTTAAACCAGGAGTTACGGAGAGATACACGTAATATATTCCTAGAAGCAAATCTTTCTAGGCAGAATCCTGCGGGAGGTATGTGGACAAGAATTTGCTTAAAACTTTAAGGTCTCAACCTTTTTTGTTTATGCTAATATGGATTTATTTAATCCTAACTAATATTATAAATGCGAAAGTAACTCTGTCTGTCTGTCTGTCTGTCTTGCTTTCACTCTACAACTACTGAACCGATTTAAATGAAATTTGGTACACAGTAAGTCTAGAGCCTGAAAAAGGACATAGGCTACTTTTAATTGCGAAAAAAGGGTTGTAAGGGGTTAAAGGGGGGATGAAATGTTGTATGAAAGTATCGTCATTTTGAAAGCTTAAGACCTATTTCTTAGGCAGTTGATTAGATATTAATAAATATGACATTCAAAGCTTAGAAAAATTAGGCTGCCGTAATAACTAATTCGCGGACGAAGTCGCGGGCAAAAGCTAGTTTTAAATAATTATTTTATCCACAGGATCGTGTTATAAAGATGTATCGGTACTTTTCGGGATGTTATACCATTTACCTAACACATGGTATAAATTCACTTCACATATTACAATGCAGTATTATAAGTTATACACAATACGTAACTTCGTCACAAAAATCCAAAAGGAGCCGAGAAAAACTCAATAAACGTCGCGAGGAAAATGCATCTTGCAAGTTCTCAAAGTAGCGGAGTGACTTTCAAGCTGTGCTCAAGCGTCACGAGTGGCAGCCACTACGCGCCGAGCGCCGGCTCCCGGGAATAAAGTTCGCGAAATGTGAGTTTTGCCGTTTGTTTCATTACCAGTTTTTAGCTTTTAGCTAGAGTTTATTTATAATTATATTCATCTATGTCTAATCCGACAGGCATTGTCCCTACTGTCCAAACTTTTAGAAAACTATTTTTTCGAGAAAAAATTTGAGGCTGACATTCGGAAAATTATAACCTTTTTTAACCGTCTTCAAAAAATATCTATTTCCAGAATTGCCCATTTTTCCAATGTCTCTATCAGTCTGAACAAATATGCCATCAAAAGTGTATGTTTGTGTTCGCATATCTCCAGAACTACAAGTCCAATTTAAGTAATTCTTTTTTGTTGTAATAGGTATTGTTCAACTTAGGGAATACTGCAAGTTTAATCAAAATCGGTTGTGCAGTTTTTGAGATACGGAATTTTAACTGACTAGCTCACCACTATCCATAAGTAAATTAAAGCAACTAAATCACGCAGTTTAATTTTTTATCAAAATTTTTATTGGAGGTCCATAACAAGGATAATTATAAAAACAAAATGCATTAGAAGTTATGAACAATACTTTGTCAGTACCACAATTTTGACAAATTCAACGACACCTCACATGTCAAAATCCGTTCAGCCGTTTAGGCTGTAGCACGTGCCGAAGAAATGGACATACATACATACATACATACATACATACATTCATACATACATACATACATATATAATCAGTCGGGTAAAAACAATTGACAATTTAGAAATCTGAATATCAGAAGAATTTATATATATTTATATAGGTAAGTGTTTTTCAAACGCTTACAGTGCAAGTGTGCAATAAAAGTATTACTACGTAACGAGTAGCAATGTGTGCACACTCACACAAAGTGTCAAGTTAATTATGTCAACAAGAATGTCATGTATGACTAGCAGTATGTTCTACTTCATTTTAACTCATTTTTTAAAAATGAATATGTCGTGTTGGTCCTGCACAGCAAAATTATATTGTAATATAGGTTAATATATATATCGGAGTATAACAATTCTCCTTGACATCATCTTTAGTGGTTCTTAATCTCTTCGCGAAATGTGAGATATATTGCAGTTTACAATGTTTTGATACATGAAATAGATTTTAAGCTTTTAGACAGTAGTTTATTTACAATTATATTTCTATTCTTCTTAGAACATAGGCATTGGTCCAACTGCCCAAACTTTCGCCAAACTATTTTTTTGAGAAAAAATATTGATTCATTTGTCAACAAATTAATTTAACTTTGTGTTAACGTCTTAAAAATACTCTATTAAATGATCAACAATTGTTCCGATTTTTCCTGACATAGCAAAAATGTTACATCACATAACATTTCCTAAACAATGACGTGCCATTTCAAAAGTCTATGTTTGTGTTCGCATATATATTAACCCATTTAAAGAACTAACACACAGTCCAAATTAAGTAATTTTTTTTTGTTTAAACAGTTTAATAGGTCTTGTCTACCAACCCCTAGCGTTTTTGGAAAGCGTGAACTGATATCTATTATATTTTGATTCAAAAGTAGTTTGTACAGATGGAAGCGGGCTTTGTTAGAGTAGCATGGAATCTACATTCCTTTAGTCTGACGAACCGACACCACTATTCATAGGATAGTACCAATATATATATAGTACAAATACCAAAGCTATTTTGCTAAGCTAAATTGGAAAATTATATTGGCAGTAACAAACCACTCAAGTGACCTTTGTAGAAACATTAAAGTCGAGTCGGTCAACCTGAAGGAATGGGCAACGGAACGATTTGGCTAAGTCAGTTTAAATGTGTTTTTATCAAAATATTTTTGGAGATTATAACCATAATAGGTATAAAAATAAGTAGAGATATTTTCGGTATGACACGCAGCGATACAACCTACAAATCGTGAACATCAGAAGAATTTATATTATTTATATAGGTTATAAGTCTATGAAATTCCGAAATGAAAACAGCTTTCAAGAAGTACCTTCAAAAACATTAGTGTTCCTGGCATTCAGTCTACCATCAATGCCGCAGTGTGTTTCACCTCTATTGTTTTTCGTCTTTCTTGCTAATCAAAATTATGTTAACAACAATAGAAGCAGTACCTAGTCTTATTTATTATAATTATATTATGAATCTAAGTTTAAGAATTGCGTAACAAATTAAAAGTAAACTTACCTTGTCGCAGCCATCAAGTCCTCTTTCAGCTTTTTAGTCGGCGTCTGGTGTGAAAAGTAAATGAAACATAGTCCTGCTTTTTTAAAAAGTTTTATTTAGGAAAGTAATAATTATTATTCTTGCATGATTATTGTTTAGTTTGTATTTTTAAATGGATTACACCTTGCAGTTTTTGTTCAGCACCAATATAATTTAGTAGCTACACCTAAAGGAAGAGAGTATACAAGGAAGGGAGTGAGATTCAAGTATGGTAATATTAAAGATTGAGATTCAAACTTTGCTAACCGGTTTATAAAAGGAGGCTGTCAATTCGATGCATTGCTTTATAAAAAAACGTAAGCTACCTTTAAGGTCATATACAGAATATACCGATACCGATATCCTCAACATATTTTATTTGTATCGTTGATAAGTCTCAACATCCAGTGAATAGCATAATTAGAAAGAATTAGATTAAGGTTTCGCCTGATGTTTAATTTCGAGTAGAAGGCAAGATTGATTGATAGAGACGATATACAAATTAAATCATACTTTGTGGTAGGTATAGTTACTTGTTGATACTATAGCAGCACGTCTTTGCCAGACTATTCCATGTACAACTTATAAAATCTTAAACTTTAACCTATCCCGAGCGGTCCCAAGCCGTCCCGGGTATCAAACAAGTCATTTCCAACACCAATAAGGTTTCGGTCTATCTGGTTTCCAACTTACCACCCTCTGGGTTAAACCGAGATAAGCTTGAACGCCTCATATCTCACCACGTCGAGGAGGCATTCTTGTGTAAGCCCATAATACAGCCGATGGGTTTCAAAACTGAATTACGGGAACGTTACGTACTATTACCGTAACCCAGTCAGCAGCACCCACCAAAGCAAGCACTCACCTAGGGCAAGGGACCCTTACTAATCAAAATCACCATGGGAACACAGAAAGCGTCTATCTACTTGAGGACTTATCTTCGGTGGGCGACAGATTCCCCATATCTATCGCCCGGAGGTCCTCGTCAAGGAGGTAAATGGCGGTCGTGAGCAAACCGCCTACGTCCGACTCTCCGGTGGCGAATAGGATGAGAGTCCACGTCCACGGGTTTCAAAACTAGATTATCTAGGGTTAAGGCCAGTCATTTCCGATACCAAAAGGTCTCGAACCTTCAAGCCAACTTACCACCCTGTGGAAAGAACTGCGAGTAGATAAGCTTGAAGGTCTCCTCCCGCACAACACCAGTGGGGCACTCGGCTTTGAACCCCCGGTACAGCCGCTTGAGCTCGGGCTCCGTGAAGCGCGTCAGTCGACGCAGCGCCGCGATCGAGTCCGGCCGGTACCGGGGCAGCTGCTCACCCAACTCCTCGAGTTCTGAGTCTGGAATAGATCAGAAGTACTAATGTTATTACCTGTAGGTATATATTAGAATGTACGCTTTTGCGAGTATTTTCCATATTATTCAAAATGTAAACGGCTCAAACTCGCGACACTGTTGTCGGAGTATGCCCGACTTTCGAACCAATACGACTAGGAACTCCGTATGGGTTCAAAACTAGTCGGGCAACCGTCAATAGTGACGTGAGTTTTAATAATGTAGGTAGGTGTATGTACAAATGTCACAACTTGTATCACGTTTTTAGGTTAGGTCACAATTACGATTAATTAACATATCTATATATCTGAGCTACGAAAAGATCAGAAGTCCGAATGTTACCGAGTTCTTAGTTAGGAATTGATATATAAAACGTTACGACAATATGAACAAATTACAGCGAGTTCGGTCGTGATCCATTTTTTAACCGACGAAAAAAAAAACGGAGGAGGTTCTCAATACTCAATAGCTTCAGCGATTTCGGTTTTAGTGTAAGTATCGGTAGCTTTTTGGCTACAAGTGCGATATTATATACTATGAGAGTATAGTACGAGTTCGTTACGTGGCGATAAATCACTAAAAAGTAAGAAATAAAAATTTTTAACAAAAAATAGAACCGACTCAAAACGCACTAAAAAGTAAAAAATAACTGTGTCATTTAGTTGCTTTAATTTACTTAAGCATACTAGGAGTAGAGTAGGAATACTAGGAGTCGGTGCCAGCAAGGTTTCTACTTTAAGAACATTACCTAGAACCCACAAACTGCTTTACTACGTTAAATAAATGTTCCTTAAACTTGCTGGCACCGACTTCATTTAGGTTTAGACATTAGAGCATAGGTCGGAGGATTCCTTTCTAAAAAGTTAAATTGAAGGAAATTGTTTGTTAATTGTAAATTGAGTCATCCGTTAATAATAATATTTTACAAGAGAAATATTCCAACTCTGCAATAAGAATGTCATTACGCTTAAGAAACTTTCGTCTTAGTTTCCTGCGAGGGCTAAAGACCAAAGTTACTTTGCGAAGTCACTTCCAAGTAATTTATTCTCTTGTACTATTACTTACCCAACAGATGGGAACCTGCTTTACTAATTAGGTACGCATTTTGATTTCCATCTAAATGGAAATATAATATTTTGTAGCTATAGTAAAAACTTCATTAGACTAGTTTTCAGAAGAAGTTAAAAAACAAAATTGTTTGGTTTTCTCTATCATAATAACCTTGGTGGGTACTAATTTAAGCACATTACATTTCTCGAGTCTACATGTATTTGAGATTTTGTTTATAATTTTTACTTTGTTTACTTTTTAACAAATTGCAAGTTCTTAAGTAAGCTCGTAGTATTTAATGTGCTGATCAGGTAATAGGTAACTATAATATAAGAGCTATTCCTTAACATGTTTTGACATGCTTAGGTGTCAAATCAGTCTCTATCTCTCTCTGTAAGAGAGATTTCCATCAAAACTCGCACTGTCCAGTTATCTAAACATTGCTCCAGAGATCATTATGGGGTTGCACCAAAATTCTTGCTATTACTAGATATAAAAAAGAAAGAGTGATAAGGATAATCAAAGCTATGAAAACTAGAAGAATAAATAATAATTTAAAATTTTGCAGAGTAAGTAGAGTAAATGTACTACTGCATTAACTTTATTTTGGAGGAGATCCGGCCGTATCGAGCGTGATCTGACATCATTGTTCGCTTCCATTGTGAACTGTGCCCCCGGTACCCTCCCGATAAAGCACGGAACTCAAAAGGATTCACGAAAGCCTTTCATCTCGACCACTTTCCAGAGTAGGCTTCCCTACACAGCTACTAATGGTGTCATTACCCCCTAATTTGCTCCATACGTTCCGTTTTATAATGGAATATCCGGATTCGATAGAACTACAGAAATTCTTTTAAACGAACAAGTTAGATGAACAACTAACTCAAACTTCAGGCTTAGAGTTTACTAAAAATTTCTTAGAAGAAAATTAAGCTGATAATAATTCTACAACAATACCTTTTCGAAAATTCTATTTAATTGTGGATATTTGAATATGGTCATTTTCTTATGTCATCTAACCATTTCCATTAAAAATAGAGTTTTTTTTACAGGAAAGGAGATACCGCAAGCAGTGGAGTTGGGTAAAAGTGGACCCTTAATGCATGTTCAGATAACACATACGTCCTTGTCACAAGTCTCTGGATCTGCTAATAGGTTTCCTCTCTGAACGGCACTCGCAAGTTCAATCAATGGAATATTCGTCTATATGTATTGTTCTATTGTATACATTTTTCTCTTTAATTTGTGGTTATGCTACTAGTAACCTCATAATATAAAGTTATACAGATTATAAATATATACTTCGTGAGCGGCTATAGTAATTTGTTCCCATTTTGAATAATTAATCTAAATATCAAAATGAATTGTATGAATAACATCCTCCCATATGAAGTTATTACATCAAAAATAAGGATTAGTTCTAAGTGGCAGTATTAGTGGATCCCCCTGTTTTCATCCGCGTTTTGACGACCTCCGTGGCGCAGTGATATGCGCGATGGATTTATAAGGCGAAGGTCCTGGGTTCGATCCCCGGCGGGGCAGATTGAGATTTTTTTTAATTTGTCTTGGTCTGGCTGGTGGGAGGCTTTCGCCGTGGCTAGTTACCACTCTACCGACAAAGACGTATCGCCAAGCGATTTAGTGTTCCGGTACGATGTCGTGTAGAAACCGAAAGGGGTATGGATTTCATCCTACTCCTAACAAGTTAGCCCGCGCCCATCTTAGACTGCATCACTTAACATCAGGTGTGATAGCAGTCTAGGGCCAACATGTAGTCGATAAAAAAAAAAGTATAGCCCGTCCCCGTGGGAATATCAGGGGACAAATTAGCCTATGTATTTCCTTATAAGTGACATTACCATAGACAAAAATATTTTTTACAATACGACTGTTAGTTTCAGAGCCAGAATAGACAGACAGATAAACATTTTAAATTTTGATTCTTTGATAAAGTACCTATACTTATACTTCAATATGCATTTGAAAAGTTGTTAAGACTTGTTAAATTTAAGAAAAATATAGTTGGGTTGATTAGAAGTTGTTCATTAGGCCTAGGGCAAGCTATTTTCACCTTACCGGGCTTTGCGAAGAGCTAAAACTAGTAAATCCAGTCACCTCGGAGGAATTATATTATACAAAAAAATTGCAATCTGATGCAGAAAGCAGATTAGTTCATAAATTGAGGTCAGCAGCTTGCTGGACGGAATGTTTTTGCCTCGTATAATTGCTTGCCCGCCAACGTCTTTGACGGTTGCAAATTATGTTTCTTTGCAAGTTCTACTGTTCTTTGGTTTAAATTATTTTATTTATTTATCCATTTATATGTGTATAGTTTAGTAGTACTAGAAGAAGAAAAAAGCAATCTCTTTAAAACAACCGTGTAACTATAATTATTACCTCTGTAATAACTATAAATTTTCAGAAGTGATTGTATACAACTCTACTGAAATTTGATTTGACTCTCTTTTAGAAAGGTACCCAACTTCTAGAGGGAATAATGAGATTACGTGAACATTTTCTCAACTGACACACAAACTTTTTAAATCAGCAACTTCGATCTTGTTTCACGATCTCTTAAGAATGGGATTGCTTTACTCGACAAAGATAAGGCACGATCAATGTTGCATGGAACGTATCGAAAATAGTACATCCATACTAATGTAAATCTGTTGAATTTATCTGACTGGAATCATCCCTGATATAAGAACTGATGTTATCTATGACGGAATCGGGCTAACTTGTTAAGAGTAGGATGAAATCCACGCCCCATTCAGATTCTACACATCGTATCAGAACGCTAAATTGCTTGGAGGTACGTATTTATGAGATGGTAACTAGCCACGGCCAGACCTGGAGTAATTAATAAAATTTTCTCTTTTTTAACCGACGAAAAAAAACGGAGGAGGTTCTCAATTCGACACGTTTTTTTTTTTTATGTATGACCACGCATAACTTTTTACAGTGTTGTCCGATTTTGATAATTCTTTTTTTATTAGAAAGGGCATACATCCAAGGTGGTCCCATTGTCCTCATGTTAGGATATGCTGATGATATCCTGGGGAAATTGAAGGAACTGTATAGTTTTACTAATATTTAGTTCTGTTTTCGGATCTTCAAATTTTGGAGGCACGCTTACAGCGATTTCGGTTTTTGACTCGGTATCGGTAGCTTTTTGGCTACTAGTGCTATATAATATACTATGACAGTATAGTACAAGTACTGTACGTGGCGATAAATCACTAAAAAGTAAGAAATAAAATTTTTTAACAAAAATAGAACCGACTCAAAACGCACTAAAAAGTAAAAAATAACTGTGTCATTTAGTTGCTTTAATTTACTTAAGCATATCTAGGAGTCGGTGCCAGCCAAGGTTTTTACTTTCAAGGACGTTACCTAGAACCCACAAAATGCTTTACTACGTAAAATAAATGTTCCTTAAACTTGGCTGGCACCGACTTCATAGATATGCTTAAGTAAATTAAAGCAACTAAATGACACAGTTATTTTTTACTTTTTAGTGCGTTTTGAGTCGGTTCTATTTTTGTTAAAAAATTTTATACAAGTTTAAAAAGTAATTAAAACGTATAAAAAACTACCCCAGTCACCGTGTTATCAGTGTATCGTGGATAATAACTGTTCACACGAAGCGGGCCCTATCTCACGTTGGGCACTCGCTCTGCTGTTTATATCTCCGCTCTCGAGGGAAATGTCTAGACTTCAAACTAATGACCTACCGCGTTCAGCTGACATTGTATTATATTGTCCTTTTGTTTTTAGGGTTTTCTGTGTCTACTTTTCAAAAAAAATATTTTTCTAAGATTTAAATCGACTGAACTGCATTTCGCAGGGTATGTAAAGATTATATCTCATAAAATGCTACCTTGTTTCCTTGTGCTTTTTGTCTAATTAATTATACAGGGTACAAAGCTTTTCAGACCAGAATGCAACAATGTTAATTGGCTCCTGAAATAAATATGGTGGTAGTACTTCCCCTGGCAAGCTCTGTCATAAAAATGTTTACTCTTCACAAAAAGTTCAACAACGTTTCTGTTATTGCTGTGTTGTGTACAACAATAATAGGTACACCATGCTTTTTCTGTTTAGCCTTTTTGACCATCAAGGGCTATTATACTATTTATCTATAATTAGAATAGGATGAAATCCACGCCCCATTCATATTCTACACGACATCGTATCGTTGTGTACAAAAACAATAAGTACACTATGTTTTTTCTGTTTAGCCTTTTTTACCATCAAGGGCTATTATACTATTTATGTATAATTAGAATTAAGTGCTATGTAGTTTAAATATTTTCTTGTTCCAGTAACGCGGTAACAGTTTGCTTCGCGCCGCGTTGCCGTAACAAGCTCATGACTAGGGACCCCGTATGGATTCGAAACTAGTCGGGCATACTCTGACGACGATTTTTAATAATATGGATAATTGATATTCTAATATTTTTTTTTATTTATGTACCTATACTAAAGCCAAACTCGATTGCGAATGCTTGTCAACAAACAAATTAAAAATGAAGGTAGAAAATGCAATACATTTTATGCTTTATAAATTTAAATTTATGTTTTATTTTTTTATTAAATCTTATTTAAAAGATATTGAATATAATTATTAGTTTTAAGCTTACTAATCTCATTTATTGTCATGAATTCGTCATTAATAAATTAATTAAAAAAATTAGGTGTAAAATGACTAGTGATTTCTACCTTCATTTTTAATTTGTTTGTTGACAAGCATTCTCAATCGAGTTTGGCTTAAGTATAAGTAGTATTTTTTGTAAATCCAAATAATATTAAATTAGTTGCATGCGGTCCTTACCTGTAATTAGATTTACATTTAAACCATAATATTCCTATACATTTTTTAATTTCATGTATTATTTGTAAAACTGTTGGCAAAGAAGTTGATAAGAGAAAAAATCTACATTTTTTAACTTGTACTAAAAATGAAAAATATCAAGTTTCAAATAAAAACAAACACTGCTTGCTCCCCTATTAGATTCGTTCCAGTGACCTTCCAATTAAAGTTTGGCACGAAATGCCGATATGCTTATTAGCAAACACTGATGAGAAAGTTCCAAATATCATATTTTTTCTTCTAAATTCACAGTTTCATATTCCCGAAATAAGCTGGTTCTTTCAGAATTGTTACGGTCATATAATCCAATTTTTAAGTAAAGTTGTTTATTAATCTGATGATGGAATGCAGCTATACAGTATTAATAACTAACTGCGTTATTAATCTATTGGCAGAAAGGTAAGTCCCCGGTTCCTTAGTAATGGATTATTCTCCGAAAAACTATTAGTGTTACTTCAAAGTTGAGAAGTTGTTGGCGTTACATATTTGTATGTAGGGAAGAATTTTAAGGTGTTGACACTTCGTTATCATTTTTTTATTTCTCCGCCTTTATATAGGAAGGCTTGAGTCTACCAGGGTACCATTAAAATTAACGACGACCTCCGTGGTGCAGTGGTATGCGCGGTGGATTCATAAGACGGAGGTCCTGGGTTCGATTCCCGGCGGGGCAGATTGAGATTTTTCTTAATTTGTCTAGGTCTGGCTGGCGGGAGGCTTTTCGCCGTGGCTAGTTACCACTCTACCGACAAAGACATAGCGCCAAGCGATTTAACATTCCGGCACGATGTCGTGTAGAAACCAAAAGGGGTGTGGATTTTATCCTACTCCTAACAAGTTAGCCTGCTTCCATCTTAGACTGCATCATCACTTAACATCAGATGAGATAGCAGTCAAGGGCCGACTTGTAGTAAATAAAAAAAAACTGTAGATGAAGATGACGTTCTTATCATTACGTCAAAATATCATCTAAGTGAAAATGAAATCGTGATATTCAAGCGTCTAATTGTCGAATCCGTCTTGCACTCAACTCCGTAAGCCAATATGGCGAATATCTCGCTCTTTTGTGGAAACCAAACCACATGTTCAATGACGCTTTGCGGCACGAAATTGAATTTGCAGCACATTTTCGGGAATGTTCTAAGGTTTACGAAAATGTGCTCACAAATTCGATGTAAGTAGTTATGCTTTCAAAACAAGTATTTACCTAGTCTTTATTTTGTCATCTAACATTTATATAATACTCGCGGACGGCGACTTCGTCCGTGTTGATAAATTAGTTATCTTATAACTCTTCCTCTCGAACCGCACTATCTATTGATGATCATAGCAGAATCCGTTGCGTAATTTATAAGAACTTAGTTTATAGACGGACGACAGGAAGCGACGTTATTTTTAACCGACGAAAAAAACGGAGGAGGTTCTCAATTCGACACGTATATTTTTTTTTATGTATGACCACGCATAACTTTTTACAGAGTTGTCCGATTTTGATAATTCTTTTTTTATTAGAAAGGACACACTTCCAAGGTGGTCCCATTGTCATCATGTTAGGATCTGATTATGATATCCTGGGAAAATTGAAGGAACTCTTCAAATTTTATAGGCACACTTGCAGCGATTTCGGTTTTAGTGTAAGTATTGGTAGCTTTTTGGTTACAAGTGACGTATACTATGACAGTATAGTACGAGTACGTTACGTGGCGAAAAAATAACTATTTTTTGTTAAATTTTTTTATTAATATTATGTTTTGAGTAAGTATGGTTATATTGAGCTAATGACTTGTTGGTCCAGTCCTCTACGAGGTCCTGGGTATGAATCGTGGGTCAAGATTTAATGAAAAAAAATCAGATAAACTTTTTATTCCGGAAAACACCTACTTGCGTTGAAAAGGACATTAAGCTGTCGTCCATCTGCAGCACTAATCTGTAACGATATTCGACATTGTGAGTTTCAACTCGACTCTAACTCTATGTACAGTATCGTGATAGTCAGAACAGGATACAGATGAAGTCGAGACTCTGACAGTCGAGTTTCGTTACAGAATAGCGGATTTGATACCATTTACACGCATTGTGGGTCTAAACTATATATCCAGTAACCCTAGCCTTTTATTGGGTTTTAAAGTTAATGATGATAACTTTTATAAGCCTGCACAGTGAATTCAAGATTTGATATGAAATAAGATAAATAAGACATGAAATTAGTTCTGAATATATAATGGTTATAATTGTAAATTAAATTAAATAATTATAAATGTACTTTGATTTCAAATAAGTCTATTTCTGAAACCCTACAATTACCATATTGTACAAATTGAATGGGTGGAATATTAATTTTAACCAAATATTATCAAATACCACACAAATTATTTGAAACTATCCATGTCATAATTTTACATATTTTAACATAATATAACCAGATATGTAGGTAATATAATTTAATCGGAAATATTTTTTCTTTAGTGTTTAAAAATGGTTTTATGTTACCTAATTTTATATTTTGTCTTCCGAATCGTTGCTAGACGTCACAATGCATCGTCACATTTGACTTTTCGAAAGTACTTTTATAATAACTTGTATGAAACAGAATTTGAACTGAGTTTTTTTAGTTATCAGTTTCACCCCGCATTAAATATAGATAGGCTACTATCTACCTACAACTGTGCTTAATCCAGATCCGTTCAGCCGCTCTAGAGTTATAAATGTTATAATTACTTTGTTTTGTATGTAGGTCACCTATCAGTGATTTATAAGTTAACATTTATAGGTTTAAAGCATAATTTTTAGTTTAAATTATAATTCCACGATTAAATAAAGATTATAATTTTTGTTTGAACTTTTTTGAGTGGTGGGAGGTTTCGGCAGTGGTTAGTTACCACCCTACCTACAAAGACGTACCGCCAAGCGATTTAGCGTTCCCGTAAAATGTCGTGCAGATACCGAAGATATTATCCTACTCCTAACAAGTTAGCCCGCTTCCATAGTAGACTGCATCACCAGGTGCGTTTGCAGTTAATAGCTTACTTACATACATACATAGCATACGCCTCGTTCCCATAGGGGTAGGCAGAGACCACATCCTTCCATTTGCCACGGTCCTTGCATACTTCCTTAGCCTTTTCCACTCTCATTAATCCTTTCATACAAGTTCGTCGGTTTAGGGTACTCTTGACCTTGCCATTTTTTAAAATGTCCTGAATTTGGTCCAGGAACATTCGCCTCATAAATCAATAAAAAAGCTAATCCGGGTTTGCTTGTAAAAATGTAAAAATTTTTGATTCGATAGAGCCGGCTGCACGCACGAAAAAACGTGACTCATGCGGCGTTACCTCGCTTTGAGGCGTTCCATGTAAGGCTTGAAGTGCAAGCGAGAGCGCGGAACGAGCGACAAAGAAGCACAATCGGCCTTTGCGTTCGGCAGCGTTCGACATCCGTCTATTAAATATAATTATTAAATATATTAATTTTAAATTAAAAATTAATATATTTATTAATAATATAATTTTAAATTTATAATAAATATATTAATTTTAAATTAAAAAATTAATATATTTAAAATATAAATTTATAAAATCAAAATCAATTATTTTATTAATTTAAATTAATATTTATAAAAATATACTTAAATTAAAAATTTTAATAACCAATTAAATGCTATTATTCCATCAGTATTTTCTTAAGACGTTGTCACGTTCAACTATCGTCAGTAAACCGACTTTACAGACAACCAATTTTTTGTCTTGGTTTTAGGTCACTAAATCTCTGTTTCGAGTAAAAACGCGGCAAAACGCGGTTCTCAGAATTAATGATTATTATGATTTGTCTCTAATTACGCTGTGTTTTATCACGAAATAAACCTTCATTTGTGGGTGTACGTTGTTTTTATATCATAATTAGCTCAGAGCCCAGAGCATAAGGGTTGAGGATTAGTGGGGTAACTAATTGCGGCGAACTGACCTCTTGACGTTTTTTGCAGCTGATGTACATTTATTTGCGAAGAAAATTTAAACTCACATAAGCACTGAGAAATATAAAATTACTTACAACAAAACACTAATTAACAGGAAAAAAGTATTTTTTTGGAAAATAAGTTGGTTGCTAAGTATTTATTTTAAGGACTTTTTTCTCCATTTTCTAATACCGAAGTTTGTCTGGAACCTTTGGTTGTGGCTAGTTACCACCCTACCGAAAAAACGTATGAATTAACGTAATATGCCTGTAAACATTGTTCGCTTTATGTTTCTTTGTTTTGTGCAATAAGGTATAAATAATGAAATTAATTAATAATCACGGTTAGCCCTAGAATTCGAACCAAGGATGACATGAATCGTAGCTAAATAAGCTATCTAATCATAACACCAAAGAGACGGTCTGTGCTGTTCTATAGTTATTTGATCTTTATAGTTTATGGTACGAATCGCCCCTTAGAGGAAACAACTTGATGATAACACAGCTCGTCGTCCCAGCGGCGCTAGATACTGTAAACGTTGCACAATGTTATTTTAGTGCAGAAGCGATAACGTCTAGGTTCCGCGTGTAGTTACTAATTTAGTTGTTGACTTTATGCTTTATAATGACAGTAACTTGCTGGCTTATTCGATAGCTCGGTGTCTTTATGAGGATGTAGAGAACCAACCCTGTTTAACATTAGTGGGTGAGTTTTATGTTCCAAAACAACTGAAGGTAACTGTGTTAGAGAATAGTCCGAATACAATTATAGGTAAGCTTTTAGTGTCGGCGCTAAGTTGTTATTGAAGAGTAAGGCAATTGATATTAGTATATCAATAACTTGATTTGATGGATACCTACGAGTTCATATTTAAATATGAAATACCTTACATCAGTGGTGGCTACTTTCAAAAACTCCTAACTTGCTCGAATGATTAGATTGCTCTTTCTTTGTTACTACCCAGTACCCAGTATTATCAAAGTGTGATTTAGAAAAATAGATAATAACAATTATCTGCTTGTAAATCCAAAGACTTCCTCGTTGGTCTAGTGGTTAGCCTGTGTGGCTTTGATCACGAGGTCCTGGGTTCGATCCCTGGGTTGGGTCATGGAATAATTCTGAGCTTTTTCATTCTTCTATGAAATGTTCAGTACATTCCAGTCCCCACTCTCATCAAAGAAGTGATTGTTAATAAATGAAACATCACCCTAAGCCCGTCAACTTGCATTGGAGCAGCGTGGTGGGTGTCGTTAATAGGCTGATAATGATGATGATGAAATCCAAAGAAAAAGCTGAAAATCCAAATTAATAATTAAATGTAGTCATTTGGCAAATGCAATTGTAACTTCGCAATAAATTAAAATTGAGCAAGATATATATTAAAATTACGCATAGAGAGTCGAAAGACTGACTAGGTTAAGGATAATTATTTCAAAACTCAGTAAAAACTGCGTCTCCTTAAACGTCATGTTGTCATGATAAATTGTCAGCAATTAGTGCAAAAGCTGACTAATTCCAGAATTTGTCTCACATTCCGTTTCTGAAATAATTAAGCAGTTAAGGCGAAATTTATCGTGCTCTCGTGGAACGCGAACCACCTGTATAATGACACTTCGTTGCGCGATATTAAAATTGTTTGTTCATTTCTTATCATTATTGCGTGAAGTTTTGGAGTTTCTGGCAAAATAGCAGTATTGTTAGGCTCGATTATTTCTCTTATAGGAAAGGACGATTCGATTACAGTTGGTTAGTTTGACAAAAATGGGTCGAGCGCCTTAATGTGGTCTTCAAGGTGTAAAACCACCAACAACGTCCTTAATACTCAGTGACTGAATGGACTTTATTAAAACTCTACAACAATAAAGTTCATACGTCAGAATATCTAAGCGATCTTTTGTATTCTGCTTTTTCTGTCCGGTCCTCATTTATTGTTTCTATTTCTAACTTGACGTACAAAATAAAAAAATAAATGAAATTACTTACAAATTTTTATCCTAAATTTTGGAAACCGTGAATTACATGCTAGAAACCGCGGGCATCCTTTAGTTACATATAAAAAGGAGTATAATTTATTTACCGTAATACGCTTTAACTGATTTCATCGGTATAGGAGTAAAAATTACATCAATAATTATTTAAATATAGGCTTATAATAAGTATAATATGTGAGCAAATGTTTTAAAATACAGACAGGTCAAGCTTTAAGCTGCCCAGAGCAAGACATTCAAATTAAGGCAGAAAGTTTCCGAGCGTCGCGTGATTAGAATATTAAATGAGTATGCACAGGACACTCAGATTTCAAATTGGGTAATTTCCAGAATCCGCAGTGATATTGCCACAGTAAACAAACAAAATCATGTTGCGGAATTTTAGGTTTTTCCGCAGCATTTTTGTCCCATTTTTTGTTGATCATGGGTCATTTAGTACGTTAGTTCATGTTAATATACTGTGACAGCTATTTTTAATTAGCATGACGGCTTTTACGTCTAACATCAGGTTGACATTGACAGTAGATGTCAACCTAGCGATGCGTCATTGACGTTGGGAGTACGGGCAGCCATCTTGGTTGTCACTTTTGAAACGAGACGGCTTCCGTGAACCACGCTTTTGACGAATCGCTCTGTATCTTTGCTATCAAGTTTATATTTAAATCTAATTGTGTCGATTTCTACTGCAACGATGAATAGCCGATTAACTGTATAGTGATTTTAGTGTAAATAGTTAAAACGCGTGATTTATAATCTGAAGACATTTTATTATACTTCCACGCCCATTCTACCCACATAATTATAAAATGAGTTCTGGTGAAGGCCCTCCTGGTTCTTCAAGCATATAGCAATCCAAAAATATTTAATTTAATTTGACATGTGAGTATGTTAACGTATACTCAAGATGATCTGAGAAGAGTTCCAAAAATTCCTCTAAACTTTTATAATTTTTGGATGCTTGTTTAGTTTATGCATAGAAAAAGAAAAATAGAAACAAGACTGTACAGACTGTAAAGGTTTATAGACTGTGGTTGACGTTATTCATTAAATTGATAAAAATAATTTGGATGCTGCAGCCACGAAAGGAGTCTTCGTTCATCGCGAGGATATTCTATAACGACAAGAAGTACGACAACTTTGCTTATGGCTTATCTAATAGCAACTTCATTATTAATTTTCAAACCGTTTTCGTAGTTCAAAATTTAAAATTGTTAATACGTCAGAATGATTTTTGAATCAGCTAAATAAAGAACTATATATAATTTTACTAAAGTCGGTTAGTAAAATAATAACAAACTGTACTTATTAACAGCGTAATGAAAGAAAAATAAAGACCTATTGTAATAAGAACTGAGTTACGAGCAAGGGTCGTTGTTTGCAATTGGAAATTGGATATGAACAATATTTAATTATCAGCGGGAAAAGTGCTCAGTTGATACAAAATTCCGATTTACGAGATAGGAAAAAGACATTCTTACTTAATAAAATGAAATCTGACTTTTTAACCGACGAAAAAAAAACGGAGGAAGTCCACAATTCGACACGTATATATTTTTTTTATGTATGACCACGCATAACTTTTTACACAGTTGTCCGATTTTGATAGTTCTTTTTTTATTAAAAAGAGCACACTTCCAAGATGGTCCCATTGTCATCATGTTAGGATCTGATTATGATATCCTGAAAAAATTGAAGGAACTCTTCAAACGTTATAGGCACCCTTGCAGCGATTTCGGTTTTTGTATAAGTATCGGTAGGTTTTTGGCTACAAGAGCCGTATAATTATATATTTTAGTGCATTTTGAGTCGGTTCTATTTTTTGTTAAATTTTTTTTTATCAAGTTGGGTAGATCGAATATAGTTGAATTAATAGATGATATTTACAACACAAGTTAGCCCTTGACTGCAGTCATTCATGATCTTAAGTAAGGATATCGTTTATGATAGTAGCTGGCATACTTGTTACAATGAAATTCATAACTCTTTCGGTTTCTACACGACATCGTACCGGAACGCTAAATCTCTTGGCGATACGTCTTTGCCACCAGGATAATTAGCCAAATCAAAATCAAAGATCTTTTTTAACTAGGCCTAGGTTACAAGTTTTAAAATGTCAAGCTGATGTGTTTGTCTTTGTAGTGTAACTTTCCACCGGTTCAGAAGGCAGGCATCTACTGTAAAGCAGGCAAGAAACTCAATGTGTGATACAGATTTTCTTTCTTCTAAAAAAGTTTTAGTAAATTTTTCTGTTTTTTTTATCGACTACAAGTTGGCCCTTGACTGCTATCACCCCTGATTTTAAGTGATGATACAATCTAAGATGGAAGCGGGCTGACTTGTTAGGAGTAGGAAGAAATCCACACCCCTTTCGGTTTCTACACGATATCGTACCGGTACGCTAAATCACTTAGCGGAACGTCTTTGTTCTTAGGGTGGTAACTAGGCACGGCGAAAGCCTCCCACCAGCCAGACCAGATCGGAATCGAAACCAGGACCTCCGTCTTATAAATTCACCCGTACACCACTGCGCCACGGAGGCCGTCAATCCAATTCCAAGCCTGGCGAGTGACACGGTATACCCCGGTTCTTCGGAGAGTGCGTTAAGCCTTTAGTCCCGGTTATTATCATCAACCTGTGTTAAACAATTCAAACATTATCACCCTAGGCCCACCAACCCGTATTGGAGCAGTATGTTGGTTAAGAACTCCATTTCCGACGATTTTTGACGACGTCCGGGGCGCAGTGGTATGCACGGTGGATTTATAAGGCGGAGGTCCTGGGTTCGATTCCCGGCGGGGCAGATTGAGATTTTTCTTAATTTGTCTTGGCCTGGCTGGTGGGAGCTTTTCGCCGTGGCTAGTTACCACTCTACCGACAAAGACGTATCGCCAAGCGATTTAGCGTTCAGGTACGATGTCGTGTAGAAACCGAAAGGGGTGTGGATTTCATCCTACTCCTAACAAGTTAGCCCGCTTCCATCTTAGATTGCATCATCACTTAACATCAGGTGTGATAGCAGTCAAGGGCCAACTTGTAGTCGATAAAAAAAAAAAATTCCCGACTTTTGTAACGAGTTAGGCTTGGCTGTAGTGAGGCCTCAATAGGTTGTTAATGATGAGAGTTTTAACTTCAAATTACAGTTTTTATTTTCAGCTCCGCAAATAGGTATCGACTATTTCACAGATAGACGATTTAAAGCCAACGCTTACGGCTGACCGCAACATGCAAAGCTTTATAATATCCATTAACCATTTTGACAGCATGAATACCCCAAAAGTAACCGCAAACCGGAATTAGGCGCAATCATTTGTGGGCAAGCGTGGAAGATTAATACAAGCTACAAGTGGTTTGAGTTTATGGTTATTACTTGCAAAGGCAATAATTCTTTGCTCAAGAGATTTGCCTATGTGGCATCGTGTCACACGTTCCTGGGTTCGAGTCCTGTGTAGAGCCATGAAGTATTGAACAGCGAGGTGGGTCTAAACTAAATATCCCATTTGTATAATATAGCAGTATCTAGGTCAGTGATTCTCAACCACTGTGCCGCGGCACTTTTGTGTGCCGCCAAATTTCAAAAGTGTGCCGCCAAATTTTACAAATATATAATAATGTTAATATTATTAAATTATATCATTTAAAAAGAAAAATATTTTTAACATGAATACATTACATTTAAATCCACAAAAAACAAATTATTTTATTATTTGCTTTCAAAATTTGTGATTCACTTTGCGTCGCATTTTTCAGGATTACATTAGCGACGCAAAAAAAATAATTTTTATCTTTCTCTTTGTGTGCCGCCAAATTTTGAAATCATTAAATGTGTGCCGCAACAAAAAAAAGGTTGAGAATCACTGATCTAGAGTATGTCAAGTCATAAGGTTGATAATGCAAAGTAACTTTAATCCCAAGTTATTGATATTACTGAAAAGTGTAGAATAATTTCAGTCATCATGGGCTAATTTTTAATGTCCGACAGCAGGTCTGGGGATTTTATTAAAGAGGCACTATGCTGCATTCTGTTACGCTTGCGCGCGCTTACTTTTGTCATTTGTAACCTAAGTACAAGGCGAGGTCTTTAATTTTTCGCAAGCAAGATTGTTATTTTTCTTGTAAACAATTGATGGCTCTTAGCAGAACCTACCGAACGGCGGTAAAGTCACTGTAAACGAACAACCATTTCTAATAAACAAATTAGAATTAAAATAAATTTATTTCATTAGATGATTTAACCAATATTTATTACGAACGTTCGTTCGCTCGAAATCCTATCTACCTATTATTTCGGTGTCGGAATACTGAACCTGCATAGCTAATTGGACACATTAACTGACCTGTCTCGGACAGAACATTAAACTGCAGTTCCTGGCCATTATCTAACCTATACTGAAGAGATAGAAACAATTACTCAGTTCACGAACTTTTATCTGCGTATTTGTGGACCTGAGTAGGTAAGATATTTGATATAGGTCAATAGTCAAATCACTATTTATAGATAGATACTAGTTGACCTGGCAAACGTTGTTTTGCATTAAAAATTAAAAAAAAATTTAGATGAAAATTAGATAGTAGCCGATTCTCAGACCTGCTGAATACGCATACAAAATTTTATAAAAATTCGGAGGAGTACGGTAACTAACATTGTGACAGAGAAATTTTATGTATTAGACTATAGTGCTTGCGCTCTAACATGGTGCCTGTGACATATGTCATTAACTTTCCGTTTCACTCTTGAAAGTTGAAGCGATTTACAAATTATGACTTAGTATTTTAGCTGTTCCAAATTCTTAATATATTAAATCGTTAATAGCAGTAGTAACTTAAATTTAAAACCGTTAAACCCAGCCAGAATGTTCTAGTCTAAGTTTACTCAAAAGGTTGCAAAGAAGAAATATATTTTATTCGTCCTAACTTATATCAGAATTAGGAACATTTAAGTTGTCACTAAATTCATCATCTGAATCTATGACGAATATTATTAACAACTAGCGGTCTCCCGGTATTTCACCCGCGTAGTTCCTGGTCCCGTGGTAATATCTGGATACAAATTACCTTATGTCACCCCTTATGAGTCGAGCTATCATATACAAAAGGTTTTTTTATAATCCGACTGATGACTGATGCAGTTTCAGAGATTAGCCAGAACAAATAAACAGACAGACAGACAATAATTGAAAAAAAAATGTTATTTTGGTGTATGTACGGTATGCATATATGCACAAACAGACACTGCAATTTTATTTATATGTATAGATGAATTAATTATGTTGTTAATATGGAAGTCACGATCCCAATCAGTCATAATATCCTTTTTTGTTTTATTCACGACCTTCGACCAGCCTTCAGGTTAATCTTTGTTGATGGCCTCTTGTAATAGTGCCAACATGTTATTTGCCGTTAATGGCGGTGAAGTAGGTATTAATTTTTGCGGCGTGACTGAAAATTAAATAGGAATATGGAAAAAAGTATTTAAATTCAATCAATCAAATCATTCAATCAAATAATCAATTATTTCATAGGTAATGCTGCGTTCGCAAAGCTGATGTTATAAATGCTGATTTTATAAAGCTTCAAAATAGGAATTGAAATTAAAAGCATACATGTTATTTGGGCCCAATAACATTATATCTAAGGACCAAGGTCAGACCTATTGTCATCTCTTCTAGAGCATAGGTAGGAGTTGGTGCCTTTTGACGCCGGACTAAGGCAATAAGCTCCAACTTTAACATTTTTATATCTACTCCGTTTTCCAGTTCATCAACTCGCTGTTGCGATTGGATTGGTTTGAGGTTTATTAACCTGTACCAAATGGTAAAGCGGGGCAGATTGAGATTTTCTTAATTTGTCTTGGTCTGGCTGGAGGAAGGCTATCGCAGTAGCTAGTTACCACCCTACCGACAAAGACGTATCGCCAAGCGATTTAGTGTTCCGGTACGATGTTGTTTCATTCTACACCTAACAAGTTAGCCCGCATCCATCTTAGACTGCATCACACATCAGGTGTGGTAGCAGTCAATTGCCAACTTGTAGTTGTTAAAAAAATTATCGCAGAGACTATAGTCAATAAAAGTTTAATCCCTAGAAACTATTCATTACTATAACCGCGATAACAAAGTCTCGTCATAAATAACGATCAAATAATAATTTGCCTTTTAAGCTAATTTTTTTACAACATTAAAAAGAGCTAGATTTATGCTGCGAGTATCGTCAGCGATAAACATGAATTTCTAAGCGTCACATCCCTAGTCACTGACGTCAACGTCATACTGACAACTGTCACCCGCACTTTCTTACAGCAATTCGAGTATAGATTAGATAAACATCCAGAGACTTCTGATGTTGTCAAACTATAACCTTAAAAATACTTTATTTTTTAAGAAGTTTACATTTATTCGAGAACCGTAACAAGCTACAAGAAAGATAACTTTATTGTGGTTTACGATGTTACAGACGTTCTGAAGTAGGTGATGAGGCGGCACGCGATCGCGTGATATAATATGCAATGTGCCAACTTTATTGCTGATTTGGTGCCTCCACTATCACTTTTTGACATCCAGGAAGCTTTCATATTGAATGAGCTTTAAAGCGATTTTATCCTTACTAATATTGTAAACTTGAAAGTTATTATGTATGGATGGATATTTGTGATTCTCACGCAAAAACTATTGAGTAGATTTTAATGAAACTTTACAATAATATGTTTTATATTATATCAGAATAACATATCGGATATTTTTTATCCCAAAATTCCCCACGGGTACGGGGTCTAAGCAGGTGTAACCGCGGGCGTCATCTAGTTGCACATAAAGGTTAAATCGGTTAAATAGTTAAGAATAGTTTGTCACTCGAACATAATGATTAAATCATTGACAATAATAAAATTATTATTATAAAAACAAAAAAAACGACTGCTTAGAAGTTATGAACTGAAAAGAGAAAAACAAGGATCACTATATCTGTATAAAATTCTAAAGTTCATAACTTCTAAGCAGTCGGGTTTTTTGTTTTTATAATAATAATTTTATTTGAGACTTTTTAGTTTTAGTTTATGGTATAGAAATGAGACGGTACACTTAGTACACTTTTTGCCATTTTTTGTTAAAAAAGTAATATGAATATGATATGATATTTATGTTTTTGAAATGGTCTTTTTACGACCTTTCAATTGGTACCCATATTGCTAAGGTAAGAGAAAAAAATACACACATCCCCCCCTTTTTCCCCCATTTACAGCCGCCCTTTTTAAAATTTATATAGCATTTACCACAATTTTGACAAATTCAACGACAACTCACATGTCAAAATCCGTTCAGCCGTTTAGGCTATAGCGCGTGCCGAAGAAATAGACATACACACATACATACATACGCTCGAAAAACATAAACCTCCTTCAGACGCAGTCGGGTAATAAAAAATAAAGGTATGTTTGTACGAATACGAATCTATTGTTTGAAGAAGTTTTATATTAGTGGATGAATTATGAATGAATAAATAAATAATTAAATGAGATTAAATAATAAAATCAATTGTCAAAAGGTTATAAAGTCAGAGCCATAGACAAAATACGTTCATGAATTTTGTCTTTTAGTTACGAATTTATAACAAAACCATGAAAATGCAAGATCAACAAGCTTTTACGATTTACCATAACCTTGGACCAATATATTGTATTTTTACACAGGTGTTTTAACAGTATTTAATCCCCATCGTAAAAAAAGAGGGATAATATGAGTTAGACGCGTCTGTCTGTAATATCAAAGCTTTTCATTTGAAAGCTAAAGTATTCCATATCGTTTTAGTTATATAAGATAAAGATCAAATAACCCAATCCTAAGATTTTTTTATTGACCGGTGGTAAGTGAAGAAGAGGGCTAGCTTGTTAAGAGTAGGATGAAATACCATTTTCGGTTTGTACACGACATAGTACTGGAACGCTAAATCGCTTGAAGGTATGTTTCTGTTGTTAGGGATGCATGGCCACGACCATCTTAGAAAATCTTAATTGGCGTAGGCCGGAATCAAACCCGGTACCTCTGTCTTATAAATCCACTGCCCATACTACTACATCACGGAAGCCGTCGATATGTCGAGATATGTCGGCATTTATTGTCATGTTTGGATTTATATATCAAATATATAAAATTCTCGTATCACAGTTTTCGTTGCCATACTCCTCCGAAACGGCTTGACCGATTTTGATGAAATTTTTTGTGCTTATCCGGTATCTATGAGAATCAGCTACTATCTAATTTTCATCTAAATTTTTTTTTAATTTTTAAAGCAAAACAACGTTTGCCGGGTCAGCTAGTATATATATATATATATATATATATATATATGTGTGTGTATATATATATATATATATATATATATATATATATATATATCATGTCTGTCAATGTGATTAAATTCTAGATAAAGAATGTCATGAAATCTGCAACTTTAATATAACGAAACAATACATAGTACGGAAGAAAATCGTAATAAAAGTACAGAAATAGATCTCCTTTAGTAGCGCAATACATTTTTCTGTGAGTTTCATCATCATCATCATCATTATCAGCCAATAGACGTCCACTGCTGGACATAGGCCTTTTTTAGGGACTTCCAAACACAACGATCCTGAGCCGCATGTGCCCAGCGGCTCCCTGCGACCCGTTTGATGTCATCAGTCCACCTGGTGGGGGGTCGACCAACACTGCGCTTTCCGGTGCGGGGTCGCCATTCTAGCACCTTCGGCCCCCAACGTCCATCAGCTGTTCGAACCACGTGCCCCGCCCATTGCCACTTCAGTTCTGCGACTCGCTGAGCTATGTCGGTTATTTTGGTTCTTCTGCGGATCTCCTCATTTCTGATTCGATCACGCAGAGATACTCCGAGCATTGCTCTTTCCATCGCCCGCTGAGTGACTCTGAGCCTTCTTATGAAGCCCGCAGTTAGCGACCAAGTCTCGGATCCGTATGTCATCACTGGCAACACGCACTGTTCGAAGACCTTCGTCTTCAGGCACTGAGGAATTTTGGACGAAAAGATGTCACGCAGTTTCCCGAACGCTGCCCAACCGAGTTGGATTCGGCGGTTCACCTCTTTCTCGAAATTGGACCTACCTAACTGGACCATATGCCCTAGGTATATATACTCGTCTACAATTTCGAGTGCAGAATTTTCAACAATAACTGGGTGGAGCGAAACATGAGCATTACACATGATCTTTGTCTTGCTCATGTTCATTTTAAGGCCCACCTGTTGAGAAACTCTGCTGAGGTCATTGAGCATATTATTAAGGTCATCTAGAGATTCTGCCATTATCACTACATCGTCGGCAAACCGCAGTTGAGTGAGGTACTCGCCATTGATGTTGATGCCAAGTCCGTTCCAGTCCAAGAGCTTAAAGACGTCTTCCAATGCGGCGGTAAATAGCTTCGGGGAGATAACATCTCCCTGTCGCACTCCTCGCTGCAATTGGATTGGCCTCGTAGTCTCATCCTGTATACGGACTGACATGGTGGCGTTTTCGTACAGGCACTGCAACGCTTGGATGTACCGGTAGTCGATTCGGCACCTCTGCAATGACCTTAACACAGCCCAGGTTTCCACCGAATCAAAGGCTTTCTCATAGTCCACAAACGCCAAGCAAAGTGGCCGGTTATACTCTTCGGTCTTTTGTATAACCTGCCGCAGCGTATGGATGTGGTCTATGGTACTAAAGCCTTGTCGGAAACCGGCTTGTTCGGGAGGCTGGAAGTCATCAAACCTACGAGCGAGACGAATTCGTGATGACTCTGGAGAACAACTTGTAGACATGACTCAGCAGCGAGATTGGTCTGTAATTCTTCAGCAAGGTATTGTCACCCTTTTTGAAGAACAGAACAACCACGCTCCTGTGCCACGCCTGAGGCGTCTTGCCCTCGTGAATGACGGAATTGAACAATCGCTGAAGGACTTCAAGTATCGGTTTACCACCCGCTTTCAGGAGTTCTGCTGTGATTCCGTCATCACCTGGCGCCTTGTTGTTCTTTAGGTGTTCGAGAGCCATACTAATCTCGTCTAGGCTGACGTCCGGGATATCTTCGGTATAGTGTCGGGTCAATTTGGCTCTGGGGTCTTCAGCCAAATTGTCAACAGGCTTTTGAGTTGACGTGTATAACTGTCCATAGAACTTCTCGACCTCACCCAAGATCTCGGGCTTGGAAGAAATGAGATTACCGTCATCGGTCTTCAGACGCGTCAACTGACTGCGTCCAATAGACAGATCTTTCGCGAACACTTTCGAGCCACGGTTGTGTTTTATTGTATCTATGATACGCTCGGTGTTGTAGCGGCGTAAGTCACATTTCTGCGACTTAGAGATCTGTCTATTGATACGTCGGTAGTTCAGAGCGTCCCCTGAAGACTGTAATCGCATTCCTTGTCTTTCCTCCATGAGCTTGAGTGTTTGGTCAGAGAATTTCTTGTTGGTTTTTGGGCGGTGGGTCTTATAGAGCTTAGACCCAACCGAATGGACAGTTTCCACTAGCCTGTTGTTCAGATCGTCCACATCAACACAATGTGCTAGGCAATCGAAGCGGTTCTGGAGTTCCAGTTGAAAGTTTTCGGGGTTTTGGATGTGGGCACGAGTAGGTCGGAGCGTTGACTTCACCAGTCGGTACCGTTCAAGCTGTACATTGATATTCAACGTGCCTCTTACCAGTCGGTGATCACTGCCGGTTTTGACCCTATTGATCACAGAGACATCGTTGAATATATGCCGTCTGGTCGACAAGATGAAGTCAATCTCATTTCTCGTGGAACCATCGGGGCTCAACCAGGTCCATTTCCTATGTGGTGGCTTCTTGAAGAAGGAGTTCATCATAAAGAGGCCCTCCTTCTCCATGAAGTCAGCCAACATTTGGCCCCTGTGGTTCCGTTGCCCATAGCCAAATTGCCCCACTCTCAACTCTGAACCACTCCTCTCGCCCAGCTTTGCATTGAAATCCCCCATAACAACATTGTAGTAGGAGTTCGAAGCATGCAGGGCTCTTGAAATATCCTCATACAATACCTCTACCTCCTCGTCGGGTTGTGCCGAGGTCGGTGCGTAAACCTGTATAACCTTCAACGAATACCGTTTGGTAATTCGGAGGACAAGGAACGCTACCCTGCTCGACACACTCTCGACTCGTACAACATTGTTAACGAGGGACTTGTGAACGATAAACCCAACACCACCTTGGGACAGATGTTCGCCCTCCCGGTAGTATAGTAAATTGCCGGAATTCAGGATTATCGAGTCCTCGCCCTCTCTTCGGACTTCAGACAATCCTATAATGCTCCAGCGCAACTTACTTAATACTTCTTCCAGTTCGATCACCTTTTCGTCAGTCCTCAAAGTGCGTGCGTTGAATGTTGCCAGGTCCAGTCGTCGGGGTTGGCAGCGGAATCTCTGCCGGAGATTCTTGACACCCCTTGCCCCGCCGTTACCATGACCGCTGCCAGAGCCAGGAATAGCGGGGCTGCCGGGGACTAGGGGCTGTTTCCTTGGTCCGTCTCCCATAAAAGAAATGCCCTATAGTGACCACGCTGGGCAGGCGGGTTGGTCACCGCAGAGCTGGACTATTCGAACCAGTGTCACTGCTGCCTGACACTGGCCTCATTTTGTAGTCCAGCCTATTTGGAATGGTTATACCGCCATTCATCGGTCGCCAGAGCCTCGTCGGTCCATCTGCAGGGTGCACCGCGAGCAGGTGAGGTTGACATTTGGGGAGGCCGACTGGAACTATCATCCCCCTTACACCCCTGTGAGTTTAAGAGCTGGTAAATAATTGCAGTGTCCCCGACACTTGCATTGTGCAAACTTTGCTGTCGTTTTTCATGAGCTTAGTATTTCTTTGTCGTCACTTACAAATTGCTCTGTAGCTTCTTGTGAATCCCAGTCTTATAAATCATTTAAATATGTATACATTCTAGGAAAACAAATCATATTTAAATATCTTATCGATCATGATGTAATCCAGCTTAATCACAAATACTTTAAACAGGCGATTTGTTAAGAGAAGGTTCTATTTTGCGGAAGTAACTAAATGTTTTGTTCAATTGTAAAATGATGTTGATTTGACAGTTGAAATATGAGGATAGTCTATTCTGCTTACTCAGAATTAAAAAATTAGAATTCTGAGGGACACTTACTGTTGTTTTTTTGGATCTCAGAGGAATTACCGTTTAAATTCTAAATTTTATTAATAATTAGTATGTGCCAGATTAAAAAAATGACAGCAACAGCTCCAATCTGAAGAGCCCTAACGTTAATCCCTGCTCGGTTTTTTGACTAATATGAGTGGAAAAGAAAATATTACCTAATAAAAATGACGGCCTCCGAGGCGTAGTGGTATGCGCGGTGGATTTATAAGACGGAGGTCCAGGGTTCGATTCCCAGTGGGGCAGATTGAAATTTTCTTAATTTGCCTTGGTCTAGCTGATGGGAGGCTTTCGCCGTAGCTAGTTACCGCCCTACCGACAAAGATGTACTGCCAAGCGATTTAGCATTTCGGTACTATGTCGTGTAGAAACAAAAAGGGGTGTGAACATGATCCTCCTCATAACAAGTTAGCCCGCTTCCATCTTAGATTGCTTCATCACTTAACATCAGGTGTGATAGCAGGGCCAACTTATAGTCTATGAAAAAAAATATATTAATCATATTAAAAAAATAGAGCGAGTATGACGTACCTAAAAATAAACGTAACAACACGTACGTAACATAGGCAAGTATTGTGAACGTAGAAAGTCTTTTTTATAAATCCAACAATATTTATGTAGGCGTAAATATAATACGCAACGTGATTAATAACCTATGAACATGCAAATAAAGCTCAGCGTATTTTTATTTATAGCCGAAGTTTCGTACAATATTTTACTCAGTAGGTAACATTTTCCTCTAAAGACCTTCTTGTAAATAAATGGACCTTGCAGCATATAAAAATGAATGAATTATATTGCAAAATGCTTGATTAGGCTAATATTACGAAGTGGTTTTATTAATTATTAGCGGACGCCCGCGACTTCGTCTGCGTGAAAACCTCTTAGGTACCCTTTTAATTTTAAAGACAGACTTTCATATAAAGTGTGCTCTTTCCCCGTTACCCCTCTCAATTTAATTTTTTTATAGTTTCCCGTGAGGCAATATCCTCCGTCCCGTCCCGTGTACTAAAGATCTACATTTTTGTTAAACATTGTACGATATTACAGTACGTTAACATTAACAATATATATTTATGGCAAGCTGATGTGTATAGTTTGTATTAAATAGTCTATTTCACTTTGGAGTCAAGCTTTCATAATGAACAAAATAATTTACAACCGGCATGCTGATCTCGAGATTAGCCCGTTTAAACAAACGAACAAACTTTTTCGTATATTATATAAATATGGTCTGCCATGCCAAATAAACTGAAAGAAAAGATCAACCCTATTCCGTACTTATAACATAACACGGAGGAGGTCAACTTAATATATTGGACGATATAGCGGCAGAATTATTTTTTAGAAATTTTCTAATATCTCCTCCATACTGTGAAAGGCAAATCTTATCTCTTTAATACCCTTGTGATTATTAAATAATTTATTTTGATAGGGATTAATTTTAGTTGTATAAATAATGACGTGAACGTAAGCATATGAATTAAATGATTTTTTAAAACACAAAAAGTTATATATCTGCCAAAATATAAAAGATAGATATATGCTATCGCGGATTTTTTTGTTGAACTTTTTAAGGTGGACAATACTGTAGTAGGTACATTATTTTGGTCTATCTCGTAGGGTACAGCCAGCGTTTGCTATATAAGCGCAAAAAAACGTGCTTATTTACGACATCACATGAGAAACCTCTAAATTTATCAGTGTTTCTCTACTATATTATGCATATATTATACATATAAACCTTTCTTAAAAATCACTCTATCTATAAAAAAAACCGCATCAAAATCCGTGGCGTAATTTTAAAGATCTAAGCATACACAGGGACAGACACATTTGTGTGTGATTACATTTTTTTAAATTATGACATTACAATGAACGGTCCACTACAAGATCAAGCGTCAAGAGGAATCGGATTTTTTATTCATTACAATTTATCCCTTTACTTCAACCACACCTGAATCTGAAGCGGCCGAACACTTTCGGAGTAGGATGAAATACCCCTTTCGGTTTTTACGTGACATCATACCAGAACGCTACGGTACTTGTCGGTAGGTTAGTAACTAGTCACGGCCCAAACCTCTCACCCACCAGCCCGACCTGGATTAATTGTAAATTCCCCAGCCCAGTCGGGAATCGAACCCAGCGCCACCGTCCGGCCGTCAACTGAGACCCACCACGCTGCTAGACTGTCAGATGATGCCTAATTGATAAAACCTAGTCCAAATAATCGAAGACTTCACGCGTTTTGATGGCCGAGTGGCGCAGTGGGTAGTGACCCTGCTTCTGTATCCTAGGCCGTTGGGTTCAATTCTCACATCTGGAAAGTGTTTGTGTGATGAGCATAGATGTTTTCCAGTGTCTGGGTGTTTATCTATATATTATAAGTATTTATGTATAAAATATAAAAATATTCATCAGTTATCATAGTACCCATAACACAAGCTACCTAAGCTTACTTTGGGGCTATATAGCGATGTGTGTAATTGTCCTATAATATTTATTTATTTATTTGTTTTCGGCACGGGGTGTAACACCAACATCTTTTCCAATCCGGAAGAAAAGCTTAATCTTTCCTAGCCTGTCTCAGGCAGGACTCGCACCTAGGAACTTATGAATGCCAATTATTGAACCAAAGAGTACCAGAATTAGTACTTAACAGTAAATATTGACTATGTTTTTGAGAGCACACAGAATTATAAATTGCAACTGACGATTGCACGCGTATGATAATAATCATATTATTAACAAAATCAATATTGATTGAATGAAATTGGATAACAGACAGTAATTATTGTCGATGTAGATAATTATGTTATATCATATAATTCAGTTTGGTTATTTTATATTAAGCTAGCTCATGCCCGGGACTTCGCTCGTGTACAAAATATAGTGTACTAGACGCCCGCTGTTTCAGCCGCGTTGTTTTTGTGGCTTATGTGTTATTCTGATAGGTAAGCTTAATATATAATATTGTGGATTTTTATCAAAATCCATTCAGTAGTTTTAAATTTTAACTCTCACAAATTTTTGCCTTTATAATATGATTGCAAACTTCAATAAACATAAAAAAATGTAAAAGTAACTCTTTTATGAAGCATCGTATTATATTATATATCGTAGCATAATATATATGTCGTCGTGGAATTTATCGTAGTCCTTATAAAGAAAACCCTTCTATGCCTACATTACATTGTTTTGTTATATCACAAATAGATTAGGCAGCGTGGCACTTTCATATTTACGTCATATTTAGCCAGTATATACAAAACCTGAACAAATTACATAGAAAACCCTTCCTTAGGAATCACTATCTATTGGTGAAAGCCGTATGAAGATCCGTTCAGTAGTCTTTTAGTTTATCGCAAACAGACAGACGCGGCGGGGGGCTTTATTTTATAATATGTAGTGATATTGATAACATAACATTGATAGTGATTACTTATTGCTGTAATTTATTTCTAATGGACTTTATTGTATAAAAATGTATTTGCTAATGAGTTATTTGCAAGAAAAGGACAGAAGGCCCATACTCCAAGATTTAAGTTTTTACAACTTTGAATATCTTCGTAAGAATTTATTTAGTTATTAGCATCTTATCTCATTATTTTTATTCTACTTTATAATAAAGTAAAAAAAAATAAGTCATTTTCCTGGCTTGTTACCTACCACGGCGCAGCTCTTTATGTACCTACCACTCATCATCAGGTAGAACATCTGCTAGTTCCCTCTACTATTACTATAAATAAAAGTAGGATAAAGGTCTTGTTAATAAAGAAATCTAATTTAACGTAGCTCCAATGCAGTTTTTGACGTGACAACGTCTTATAATTCGATAGCCGGCTGCACGCACGAAAAAACATGACGTCATGCGTCGTAACCGCAAAAATTAATATATTTATTATAAATTTATAAAATCAAAATCAATTATTTTATCAAATATCAAAATAAATTAATATTTATAAAAATATACTTAAATTAAAATTTTTAATAACCAATTAAATGCTACCATTCCATCAATATTTTCTTAAGACATTGTCATGTTCAACTATCGTCAGTAAACCGACTTTACAGACAACCAATTTTTTATAACTTAAAGTAGCCTGGCTAAGTACGTATGGGCAAGCTTGTAGCCTGTTCTACCTCTAATATCATTAGGTACGTATTTGTGAAAGGTAAACAGGTGAAGTTAATTAGAGCTAGGGAAATTTAGGCAAACTGTAACTTCAGTGTGTACTCATAGAAGTCAGACCTTTATTAACTTTAGGAATTAGCGGCGTCGGACGAATAAAATTGGTTGCTTAGTGCAACCTCGCAACTTTACTTAGCTCAAATCTGTGTCTCGGCCGGCCCTCTTATTTGAATTGTTGAGAATATTTTGAGGGGTACGTAAACGGGCAATTAAAGTTGCTGTATACTTTCTTACCCTCTAATCTCATTGAAAGAATTTTGACGACCTCCGTGGCGCAGTGGTATGCGCGGTGAATTTATAAGACGGAGGTCCTGGGTTCAATTCCGGGCGGGGCAGATTGAGATTTTTCTTAATTTGTCTTGGTCTGGCTGGTGGGAGGCTTTCGCCGTGGCTAGTTACCACCCTACCGACAAAGACGTACCGCTAAGCGATTTAGCGTTCCCGTACGATGTCGTGTAGAAACCGATAGGTGTGTGGATTTCGTCCTAATCCTAACAAGTTAGCCCGCTTCCATCTTAGACTGCATCATCACTTAACATCAGGTGTGATAGCAGTCAAGGGCCAACTTGTAGTCGATAAAAAAAAAAGAAAGCCTTCCTTAGACCAGTGGTTAGACTGTAAGGCTTTTTATCATAGCCTTGAGCTTAAGTCCTGAGCCGGACAATAAAATATTGTCCTTCAGGCTTAAGATATGTACAGAACCTTAAAAACATGTACCTATCGAGTCAATTTATAATAACAAAAAATAGAACCGACTCAAAACGCACTAAAAAGAAAAAAATAACTGTGTCATTTAGTCGCTTTAATTTACTTAAGCATATCTATGAAGTCGGTGCCAGCCATGTTTAAGGAATATTTATTTTACGTAGTAAAACAGTTTGTGGGTTCTAGGTAACGTCCTTAAAGTAGAAACCGTGGCTGGCACCGACTCCTATTTTTTGTTAAAAATTTTTATTTCTTACTTTTTAGTGATTTATCGCCACGTAACGTACTCGTACTATACTCTTATAGTATATTATACGGCACTAGTAGCCAAAAAGCTACCGATACCGAGACAAAAACCGAAATTGCTGTAAGCGTGCCTTCAAAATTTGAAGAGTTCCGTCATTTTCCCCAGGATATTATCATCCGATCTTAACATGATGACAATGGGACCACCTTGAAAGTATGCCCTTTATAATAAATAATTATCTAAATCGGACAACTGTGTAAAAAGTTATTCGTGGTCATACGATCGTTCATAAAAAAACGTCATAAAAAAAATATACGTGTCGAATACGAATGAAGAAAAAACGGAGGAGGTTCTCATTTTCTTTCCGTCGGTTAAAAAGTAGACACAATTTTAGTTTCGATGTTTCTCTCCTTTAAAAGCTAAACAATCTGAACAAAGTCCAGGAAGCAAAAAGTGTAAGCGAGGCAAAGTATTAGGAATATTAGAAATTCTAAGTAAATACTAAATATTTTAAAGGTCTTTGAATCAGTCGTTCTACCATCGAATATTGCCGAGCTCGTACGAGTATGTAGCTCAAAAAATTGCCCGTGTAACCGTTCAGCGTGCCTTAGCCGTTTCTAACTGAAATAACAAATCCGCAAACTGTTCACTGCTGGGTGTTTACGACAGTTTCCAAATGGAGAATTTGTATTTGGATTTAACCATTTTGTTTGTTTTGTTTACTAGCATTAATAAGTTTTATCGAATTAAGTCGAACAATGTTATCTGAGGCGCGCTCTGAGATTAAATCCAGTGTGTTTTCTTATGTTTTTATGTCAAAAATTGGAAATTAACACAAGGCCTACACTTGAATAAATAACAATGTTCATCGTGGAAAACTGAAAGTTTTTAAATTATTGTTGGTACTTACTAAAAACTTTTCCTAAAAATAAATATTTAAAAATAAACACCCTATTAGAATAGGATTTCTAAAAAATCGGGGATTTACATACATCACTACATATTCGAATATAGTGCCTTCTTTTTAAAGTTGGCATAAAGAGACTATTTAAAGTGTTGAGTTAAAGCACACACACGGACTAACCACAGAAAGTGACAAATATTCAGCGTTTCGATTTTATTAATAATTAGTAGCTTTTTATTAAATTTGCTGATAAATAATACAACTTTGCGGTTACTATATTAATTTAAACGTTATCGTGCTATGGTGGGTTGTAATATTTGGCGAACAGAAAATCGAAGGAATTACGTTTCATACGTAAGTAGGCATAAACTTCATTGATTGATGATTTAAAGCTTAGATATGTTATTTTTTAGCAAATTTCATGTATTATGCGTTTACTAAACTATATTATATAAAGTAATATTTCGTATTTTACGATATTTTAACACTAGAAAGACGGGAGCAGTCATTTGACTGCAATTTTAATTTAAATGTTGATTAACTGAAAAACCATTTGACTTAACGTATTGAAATTTTGTGACTTTTAATAATATTAGTAGTTAAGTGGAACTATGTATAAAAATAACTCACATCTCTTTTGTTTATTATTTAAAATCTTGATATACCGACAAAATAAATGTTTACAATTGTAATATAAGAGGGTAGAACATAAATTAGGTACGCTTATCAGTTGTTTGTGGTTTGTAAGTAAAAAGTAGTATTGTTTCGACTGCCCGTGAATTTAGTCGAAATTATTGTAAGTCACTTGTGAAAAATGTCTCGAAGGCTTCAGGATAAAGAAATACTTTCAATCTTGCAAAATATTCGTGAAGACGAATCGGATTGTGGCTCTGAGAGTGCAGAACGCGATAGTGACGATGATTGTGCGGTACCACAATTCAGTTCGAGTTCCTCTTCGGAAGAAAAACTTTACAAAACGTTCACAGTTCGAGTTCTCGTGGCCATGGTCGTGGTGGTGCTCGTGGTCGCTTATCTTGCTACAAACGAGGAGAAAATATTACTGTAGACGAACAACTCTTTTCTACTAAGGTTAGATGCAGGTTTCTTCAATACATTGCTAACAAACATGATAAGTTTGGAATAAAATTTCGGCTTTATGTCGATGTGGATTCGAAGCTTGTACTCAACGGCTTTCCTTATTTAGGAAAGGATGAAAGCAGGTCACAAAACCAAAGCCTTGGTGAATCCGTTGTTATGCGTCTTGTGGAACCTTTTGCAAATACTGGCCGAAATATAACTACTGACAACTTCTTTGCATCGGTAAAATTGGCAAATAACTTGTTCGCAAAACGCACAACCATTGTAGGAACTATGAACAGGACACGACGAGAGATTCCACCTTACGTCAAATCACTTGATATGACTTTGTTTGAAACAAAAATCCTGAAATCTGATAGATGTACACTCACAATTTATCAAGGAAAACGAAACAAAAACGTGTTATTGCTTAGCACGTTACATAATAATGTTGAAATAGACTTCAATCACAAGAAAAAACCAGAAACTGTGACTTTTTACAATGCTACCAAGTACGGCGTGGATGTGGCTGACCAGATGGCAAAAAAATATAGTGTCAAAGCGGCACGAAGGTGGCCCGTACAGGTCTTTTTCAATATACTAGACCTAGCAGGGATAAATTCTTTCATTTTGTATAAAAAAATGTCAGGTATCAACATAAAAAGAAGAAATTTCATACGAGTTTAGCTAGTGAACTTTGCGGCAAAATCGAGTATTCAAAATCCAGAAACTCGGAAAAGGCGGGAATGTTATGTACAAAAGTGCAAAAATAAAACTAATAAAGTCTGCGACATTTGTAAAAAGCCACTTTGTGGCATTTGTAATGTAAACAAAATGTTTAAATGTAAAATATGTCTATAAATATAATAAATAATCATACATGAAACCCTGTTTTATTACTACAGTTACCAGTTTTAACAGTTAAAATAAAATAAAAAATAAAAATAATGGAGGAGTCATTTGACCGGTTGCCGTCTTTGAAATAGATTTTTCTAGTGTTAAAACATAACGTTTTATGATGTACTTTAAATGTTGACATGTCATGTGTCTAGAGTGGACACGCTATGGGCTCTATCTATTAGTCTTTAATCTATGATTTAAAGTATTGAGTTAAAGCACACAAACGGACTAATCACAGATAAAATATTAGTTTCGATGTCATAATTTGAGATGCTATGTATGATTTGAGATGCGTTGTAATAATGTAAAAACATTATCCAATGCGACAAACGCGATAGAAAATAATCCTGTCAGTTCTCTTTTAGAGATTTAGTATTAGATTTTTTTATCAGAGCTCTTCGGAAATTCATACGGTTCCAGATATCATAAGCCGGTTAGCAGATGTAACTCGCGGAACGTGCGTAGGCTTCAGCCACCATCATGAATATCAACTAGATGTATAAATTGGCACGAAAATGGAATTTTACTAAGCTCTTTAGACTAGCGGACTCCGGTAGACCTCGTAGGATGCGTCAACGTACATGCCTACGTACGTACGTACATTCGGCGGCCGAGTGGCGCAGTGAGTAGTGACCCTGCTTCTGCGTCCTAGGCTGTGGGTTCGATTCCCACATCTGGAAAATGTTTGTGTGATGAGCATGAATGTTTTCAAGTCTGGATGTTTATATATTATAAGTATTTATGTATAAAATATATAAAAATATTCATCAGTTATCATACCACTTACAACACTGACTTTGGGGCTATATAGCGATGTGTGTAATTGTCCTATAATATTTATTTATTTATTATTTATACCTCGGTATAAAGACCCATAGCGGAAAAATCGCAAATAATCCTATCTCTTTCGTTGAAATGGGGCGAAAAAGAGAGCTAGAGGTCGATAATAGGCCTCTTTCTCTACACGAGATACCTCTCGTGGCGCATCCTAGATCTATTGAACTTGGGCTCCGATTCCTTGCCTGTTAAAAGTTGCCAGGGATAAAAAATTGCTTATTTGTTATTTCAGGTTATAATTTCATTTTTTCAATTTATCGAGCTCTATTCAGCCGTGTGCGTGTGATTCATTCAGAAACATCAATTAAAAGTTTTACTTTTATAATAGTAGTTACAAAAGGAGATCAAAACTGAAGCTTTTATACAAAAATGTTATCCCTTAAAAATGAATATCCAAAATCCTTGATCATCATTAAATACGTTCTATTATTAATTTATGCACATTATCTGTAATACAAATTGTTACTTCTTCCTAATTTGAAAGAAATAAGGTTTGTAAACAAAATTATTTCACAGATTTCATTTGCTGATATTTCAAACAAAATCCTTTTTAAAATAATGATAAAAAAATAACGATAAATGAAAAGTAAAAAAATATATTTTGTTATTAAAGTATCAATCGGTGCCAGCCAAGTTTAAGGAACATTTATTTTACGTAGTAAATCAGTTTGTGGGTTCTAGGTAAAGTCCTTAAAGTAGAAACCTTGGCTGGCACCGACTAGAAAAGTAAATTAAAGCAACTAAATGACACAGTTATTTTTTACTTTTTAGTGTGTGTTTGAGTCGGTTCTATATTTTGTTAAAAATTTTTATTTCTTACTTTTTAGTGATTTATCGCTACGTAACGTACTTGTACTATACTGTCATAGTATATTATAGTAGCCAAAAAGCTACCGATACCGAGATAAAAACCGAAATCGCTGTAAGCGTGCCTCCAAAATTTTAATAGTTCCTTCAATTTCCCCAGGATATCATCATCAGATCCTAACATGATGACAATGGGATCACCATATGGGAAGTATGCCCTTTCGAATAAAAAAAGAATTATCAAAATCGGACAGCTCTGTAAAAAGTTATGCGTGGTCATACATAAAAAAAAAATATACGTGTCGAATTGAGAACCTCCTCCGTTTTTTTTATCGGTTAATAACAGAAATGGTTAGATATAATTTGTTACGAAAGTACATTACAAAAAAAAATCAATCAGTCTTTCAGTTGTCCTAAAATAAAAAAAGCATAACTGTTCCATTTTACATGTCCTTTTATGTTGTTGAGGAAATATAATTAAGCCGCAGCCTTTTGTGAGGTTCATTAAAATCAGAAGTGTAAAATTGTAAAAGTGCAGGTTCTCTTTATTACTTATTCAGTGCCAAGCAGAAAATTTTCATATATGAATTTTCCGGGACCGAGTTTGTAAAATTTCGTCATTTTTGTTCACTCATCATAATGTAATCTAAGTAAATGGTAAAAAATATTGATAAAAGAAATCAAAAGGAGAAAACGATTTAGAAAACGAACCCTTTTAGGTTTTTTGTTGTCTGTAAACGGCTGAACGGATTTTGACATGTGAGGTGTCTTTGAATTTGTCAAAATTGTGGTAGTGACATAGGCTATATGAATTTTCAAAATGGCGGCTGTAAATGGGGGAAATAAGGAGGGATGTGTGTATTTTTTTCTCTTATCTTAGCAATATGGGCACCAATTAAAAGGTCGTAAAAAGACCATTTAAATATCATATCATGTTCATATTACTTTTTGAACAAAAAATGGCAGTAAGTGTACTAAGTGTACTAAGTGTACCGTCTCATTTCTATGCCACAAATTAAAACTAAAAAGTCTCAAATAAAATCATTATTATAAAAACAAAAAACCCGACTGCTTAGTATTAAGAACTGAAAAGAGAAAAACAAGGATCACTATATCTAAATAAAATTCTACTTACTACTTCTTTATGGTGTTGCAGGCGGGGACAAACGTAGTTTTGGTAGATCTTTCTTTCCCAGGTAGTAATGTATTTTGTCCACGCCTGCAGCACCATAAAGTATTTAAAATTTTATATAGATATAGGGATTCTTGTTTTTCTCTTTTCAGTTCTTAATACTAAGCAGTCGGGTTTTTTGTTTTTGTAATAATGATTTTTTTCTTATAGATAAAGTACCAATAATTTGAACATTTGAATGAAGCTATATCTGACACGGGACTTTTGATCTTCGTTTTAATAAGTGTACAAAGAAACGCCCTTTGTGATTATTCGATCTACTATGGAAAGATGTCTTTCCGAAGCATTCTGGCAAGTTACAATAAGTTTACAAACAAGTATACAAAGTCCATTGTTTAAATGTTCTGCCAATGTCCTGCTTTAAAAAAGAAGCTCTTTCTACATAAACGCAATAAAAAGATAATATGTTCTTCTTTAATTAAAAGGAAATAATGTTCTAGAAGTAAATAGGACAAGAAATCAACGTTTTTTTATTCGTAACAATTTAGCGTTTTGCTGTAATTACACCTAGTTGTAAATAATGATGCAATTACTTAGATAGGTAATCCAAGATTAAAGCAGGCTAACATTTTAGGAGTAGGATGATACACACACCGGTTTCGGTTCCTTCACGACATCGTACCGGAACGTTAAATTGCTTGGCGGTACGTCTTTGTTGGTAGGGTAACTAGCCATGGCCGAAGCCTTTCACCAGTCAGACCTAGACCAATATAGAAAATCTTATTCGGCCCAACAGGGAGTCGAACACAGGCCCTCCGGGTTATTTAATCCACGCGCACACCACTGCGCTGAGGTTTGAAACTGTCATAAAAAGGGAAATAAATAATTTTAAAAACTAGGTTAAACTTATATGAATATCGCAGTAAAAATTGTAGGAAATGTTGAATAAATCATAGAGATAGAATAAAATCTGCTATAAAACTTGTAAGTTACATGCGTGGTTGCAATTTGCAATAAAGAACTGGAAAATTGTACCCGCAGTTTTCAGATAAGCCGTGTGGCACGCTATCGAACAAGCATGTTGATATACGCCGTTATTGTAAGACCGATGTTTGCCCTGACACATTCTAGGACTATTACAGTTTTTATTAAACTTGCCACGTTCATTTTATAGGTCATGGGTGTAACATTCTAACGCTTGACTACTGGAACGTCACTCAAATATTAAAAACATCTTATCTAATATTGTATTCAAATATTAAACTCCAAACTCGTATATTCATTGACTTAAACATAGAATTTATGCGCACTGATATTCAGGAGGGCTTGACATAAGTGGAGGATTTAAGTAACGTTTTTATATTCGGGCCTATTCGTATACTTATGCACTCAAACATCGAATTTGAGCTGCATTGAAATTCTGGAGTGCTTCACGTGAATGGTGGATTTGAGCAACGTTTTAATATTAGAACCATAGTATTCTTTCTGTCAAGAAGTGCCCAGTTGGTGACTAGACGTGGAAGTTGGTGAGATCACACCCTCAAGTCTTGTAGGTTTCATTACAAACTATTTCTTTTGATGTATTGCCACCAGAATTAAACATACAAGCAAAGTAAATTCCTACTGTTTTAGAAAGTAGACTAATTAAAAGTATCTAAAAATCGACATCAATATTATACTAGTTAATAGTAATCCCACAGTAATCTCACCAATGTCTCAAGTTTGGGCTACAAAGCCCAGGAACTTAACCGTGGCTACACAGGCTGAACACAGTACCTACCAACGAGGCAATTATATACAAGGTTACATACAAGTATATTATACACAAGGACAATATTAGCACTTCGTAACGCCATGAAAGGTTGACATGGCGACCGTCCGTGTGGACAATGGAACGTGTGACTATTGTTCCCACATTGTCCCGGATACGACGCCCTTGCTGAAAAGCTTTCTTGATTATAAACTTTCACAATGTCTAGACTCTGGATTAATAAATAAGGTGCTTTATAATTTTTTTATAAGATATTACTTACCGCACTGCCGGTATCAATTTCTCTTTGTCTATATTGTCGTTTGAATAAACTTCGAGGATTATTCCAGGTTTATAATTGAACATTGTAGAGTAAGCTATCACATCTTCTGGACATTTTCCGATTTTAGATTTATAATTCTCAATCCAAAATGAATGTTCATAAAAACGTGACGGATGTGTCATGTGGGTGACTTAGTCGCTAGGATTCACCGGTTTTGATATTGCAAAATAAATATATTTTTATTAACTCTTTATAATAACTTCAGCAAAGTAACTGCTGCTTCAATCTAATACTCATCAAGTTCATTATTTATGGTCACTTTCATTATACTGTACAATAAAGCAAATTGCTTCTTCTTCTTTCTCTTCTTGTAGTATTAGAATAACATTATGTGCGTGAAAGTCGTAAATACAATAAAATATTTTTTTTACTGACGGACCAAACAAAATGTCCACCTGATGGTATATGGATAACCATCGCTTATTAACGGAGCAATCACTTCGCAGGATCTCGAAGGCAAAGTGCTAGACAGTGCATTGTCATCTTCTTGTGCATCTATCCATCTGAGACATAAGTGTAAATCCTCATGTGTACATTTTGAAATATCCTCGCCTCCAGACTCCATGGCCCCAAATAAAAATTAATTACTCTTAAATAAATTGATTAATGTGTACTTTGTTAAAATTTATGTGACAAGAAATAAAAGCAATAACATGCTGAAAAAACAACAATATCATTCAATCTAAATGTCTTGAAAAGGGATGTGTAAGAGTAAAAATTTTACTCCGCCCTCTTAAAAGGAAAATCTCAATACACGGATGTTTAGATATGTACACGTACTTGAATGAGGTATCCATTTAATAAAATCTTATTCCACATTTCCTTGCCGAGGGTTTACCCTAAAAAAAGATACTCGTATGTTGTATAGATTTTATGTACCCTACACGATGAATTGCCAGATTTGCTGTAAAGCGACGCAGTGGCGTTTGTGTCAGAGATTGTGATATCTTGCAAAGGCGTTCATTCTTCAGACTCAGCCATATTTTTGAGAATTTGACTATGAACAGGATATCGAGAAATAGTTTTGATTTTTCCTATCTTTTCATAACCATCATTGGATTCATTATAAATTTTAGTTTTATGCTCTCGCGTTCTAAATGTAGACATTCAGGCTAAATCCGTGTCATCGTTATTGTTTGTTATTATCAAAAGTAATTAATTTCTATATAAGTTTATCCATTTTTCCATGTGTAGTACCAATTTTATTTATCTTTTCATAACCATCATTGGATTCATTATAAGTTTAGATTAACTCAAATGTGACGATAATTGTTGTAAGAGTCGCGCCTGGAATCTTTAATTGTAAACGCTACCTTAATTTTTTGAGATGTAACAAAACAATGTATAAAAGGATTGTTGTGACTAAAAAAATCCGCGATGGCATAAATCTATCTTTTAAGGATAGCTAGCAAAACCCATTCTTTCTTAAAAAATAGGTTCGTTATCAATTTTTTTTGTATTCTTGGAAGGTAACACTAATTCAACACTATTTCAATTATGAGCGAAGTCGCGAACGTATGGTAGTGGGAATATAAAAATTTATTACAAATTTTGGTTAAAACTTTTCACTTAATAACTTTCCCGAAAATATTAACCGCTGTACGACACTAGACTGTGTTGTATGTGCCCCACCATCCCATATTCATTCACTTGATACACTTTTGTTAATTAAAAACAATTTGGGTCACGCCAGTTTACAGTTAACTATTCATAAAGCGTTCATAATTCATATTATACACGTGTATACGTTGTTATATATCGCTAAAAATTTTAATTGTTTAAACAATTTCTACCATGATAGAGGTCTTATTGTTGAAGAGGCCATGTAGGGCTCTAAAGTTCTTACTGTAACTCACAGACCAAGCATGAATCAGGTATATAGGTAAAGCACCATAAATTGGTACCTTAGAAATCAGTCAGAGGTACGGTCGGTCAAAAGATTTCCTAAATAGTTCACTATAATCTTAGTCTACTTTGTCATCAAGAGATCACAGTGAAGAGTTTTTTTTTTTAATTACTACAAGTTGGCCCTTGACTGCTATCACACCTGATGTTGAGTGATGATGCAGTCTAAGATGAAAGCGAGCGAACTTGTTAGGAGTCGGACGAAAATCCACACCCCTTTCGGTTTCTACACGACATCGTACCGGAACGCTAAATCGCTTGGCGATACGTCTTTGTCGGTAGGGTGGTAACTAGCCACGGCGAAAGCCTCCCACCAGCCAGACCAAGACAAATTAAGAAAAACCTCTATCTGCCCTGCCGGGAATCGAACCCAGGACCTCCGTCTTATAAATCCACCGCGCATACCACTGCGCCACGGAGGTCGTCAAGTTAGCTACAATCTTAAAAAAACTACAATAAGTTTGAAAATTATATAAATTTAATATGTCTATCATCTAAAAATGTCGAAAAGATTATAAGTAGGCACGACAATTGTCCAAAAGCCGGGGATCGAGCTTTTATCATGTTGATAAATTCAACTTCTAACCAAAAATGCTCTTCAAATTGAGTTTGACTAAATAAACATTAGGATTCGGAACCAAACAAATAAACCGAATTTACCTTTATCATAAAATTCATACACGAATAAAATACCGCCAGAATCCCCGGAGATAACTAAAAACTTGCATTCGCACAAAATAAATTGCGACTCCTGGGCACCGGGACGTAGCTGAGGCGTCGGAATTGTTCCCTTCACACCTTTAAGGGCCCTCAATAATGCCATAACTCTTCGCGGAATTCTAGGGAACTGATAATGCGAATAGTTTTTCGAATATCCGGAATATTTTTGGTGCGATGCCACTGAAAGCTTAAAATAGTTTTGGTATGTCATAACCACTTTACGTGACCTAAATGTATATTTAGTAACTTAGGGAAATATCATATTTTAAGAGAAATCTTTTCTTTAGGCACTTTAGGAATGGGGAAGCACAGGAACTTTTCACTTTTGACGTGCAGTACTAGTGCTGAAAGTTCTTAATTGTTTTATTTTATAAGACATTGTTTTATTCTCGCTTTGTTCTGTTTTAGTCTGTTGACTTGATTGATTTAGTCCAGAGGTTAGCCTATGTATGTAGCTCTGTTTTACGAGGTCCTATGTACCTGCCCTGGATAGATTATCTGATTATATTTTTTTATTTTGACGGCCTCCGTGGCGCAGTGGATTTATAAGACGGAGGTCCTGGGTTTGATTCCCGGCTAGGCCGATTAAAATTTTCTAAATTTGTCCAGGTCTAGCTGGTGGGAGGCTTCGGCCGTGGCGACAAAGTGATTTAATGTCCCGGTACGATGTCGTATGGAAATTTTTAGGGGTGTGGATTTATTCCTACTCATAACAAGTTAGCCCGATGCATCTTAGTATGCATCATCACTTACCATAGGATGTGATTGCAATCACCGGCTAACGTGTAATAAATAAAAAAAGCGATGTAAAGATAGATATTGAGAAGTATGTACTTTATAGTTGAAACTAAAACACCGTAATAAAAAACTTCAAGTAGGCATCGTACCCATACATTTCTTATCGCCCACAGACGAGAATAAAAAGGCTCGTAAATTTCTCCACATTCATAATATATTCTCATATCGCTTACTTAGAACTTTTTATCGCATCATACATTCTAATTCACCTTTCGATTTTACCGTAAACGTTTCATTTATTACCTAGGTTCAACAAAGTACCCAAGGTACCCTGACGACCTCCGTGGCGTAGTCGTATGCGCGGTGGATTTATAATAACGGAGGTCCTGGGTTTGATTTCCGGCGGGGCAGATTGATATTTTTCTTAATTTGTCTTGGTCTGGCTGGTGGGAGGCGGTACGATGTTGTGTAGAAACCGAAAGGGGTTTGGATCTACTCCTAACAAGTTAGTCCGCTTCCATCTTAGATTGCATCATCACTTAACATCAGGTGTGATGACAGTCAAGGGCCAACTTGCAGTCAATAAAAAAAATGACGTGTGGCACTCGGAGACTGCCGCGGTAAAGCTATTGCATAGTATTTTTTATCAACTTATGTTTATCTACCGACGTCATCGGGACCGTGGCCTAGCGGTAAGGCGCTCTAAGTGCCCGGATTGCCAGAGAGACGCGGGTTTGAATCCCATCGGTTCCGCAATTTTTTTGTAAGCGTGATATTTCAAAGTCATTAATTTTTTTTTGAAATTACTTTTTGAAATATCACGCTTGAAAAAAAAATAATTGCGGAACCGACGGGATTCAAACCCGCGTCTCTCTAGTAATCCAGGCACTTAGAGCGCCTTACCGCTAGGCCACGTTCCCCGATGACGTCGGTGCCGAAATTGTGCTTTTGATATTATGTTTTTGATACTCAGGGGGTGTTAGGTTTTTTCGTTACAGAATTTCTGGATTCGGTCTCCACGCTCAAGGCCCGCGATAGAAGCTATGCAATAGCTTAAAAGGTTTTTTTTTGTGTGCGTCGAGGGTTTGTCTTATTATTCAAGGGGAAAAGCCGGTTAAACCTTTGCCTTTATAAACTTTGTTAACTAATGCCTTTATGCCGGCTTTCAACTGTGTATATAATATGTAAATACTAATAACTAGATACCTATTCAGAACTATAATATAGTTTTGGATTATTCAAGCTTGATTGAGCGAAGTGAGGTGAGTGAAGGAGTTGAGCAGTAACTGAAACTTGTGGCGTATCTCAAACCAACGCAAACTTTGTAGTGTCTAGCAGTCATACATAAACATTTTGATACAAATCATAAGTTTCGTAAAAATGAATGTTTCGATGAGGTTTGTCCAAAATATATTTTCATTATTCACTAGAGGACACCCGCGGTTTCACCCGCGTAGTTCTCATTCTCGTGGGAATTACGGGTTGAAATGCAGCCTATGTGTCATTCTGATGTGTTAGCGATATTATTGTGAAGTTTTGACAACCTCCGTGGCGCAGTGGTATGTGCGGTGGATTTATAAGACGGAGGTCCTGAGTTCGATTCCCGGCGGGGCAGATTGAGATTTTTCTTAATTTGTCTTGGCCTGGCTGGTGGGAGGCTTTCGCCGTGGCTAGTTAACGTTCCGGTACGATGTATCATCTTAGATTGCATCATCACTTACCAACAAGTGGACTAATTGTACTTACAATGAATAAATAAAAAAAGTAAAAGTCGCAGATGTCCGCTAGGTAAGATAGATTTATCTGTCTGTAACATCTCTGTCATATTTTCTGATTTGTACACAAAATAGGGTCTATTATATCTGAATATATGAAAAGCTTATTTTTGTTTGAGCCTTTTTGTACCCATCAGATTTAATATCCTGAATTGCGACTGAGTAAGGCCTGTGTGCACCAAGATGTCGGTTATCATAACCAACGGTTAACATAAATCTAATATATAAAATTTCCCTGCCACAATGTTAGTCACCGTACTCCTCCGAAACGGCTTTACCGATTTTTGGTATGCGTATTCAGAAGGTCTGAGAATTGGCTACTATCTATTTTTCATACCCCTAAGTGATAAGGGTTGTCCACCCCTCGGACAATGTTTTTATAATGTGGCATTAAAAAATACATACACCCCTACACGATCAACCCTTATGTATAAAAAAATGTTTCCTAGAAATAATATACTACTTACTTACTATAATGCTTACTATAAATAATACTAAAATACTCTTCATGTAACCCGTACGCCGGCTAAAAACGTAAGCTTGGTTAAGATAACCGCCCGGTTTATGTCCTTAACCGGCGTACGGGTTGTCGTGAACAGTAAATTTTACGTTTAGCTTATGTTAACCGTTGGTTATGATAACCGAAATCTTAGTGTACACAGGCCTTAGTGATAATGTATGGCTAAGTGTTCATTTTGCACCGTGTGATAATGGACTGAATGGATTTCACTGTTACCGCGCACATCCAAATGAATGAAATATACGGGAAGTGTTGCTTTTGTTCCTTTTACTTTATCAGTATTGATGTTTCATTTTGTTATATTTACTATGTTCTTAGTGTTTCATGACTATTTTTTTTATTTCTTGAAAATAAATAAATAATTCCTTTTTTTTGCTTAAACTTTATATATATGTTTTTTTCTTTCTTCTTTATTCTTTTATTTTTGGCTTTTAGTATTGCCAAATTAATACTTATACATTTCGCCAATGGCGAGTTTTTTTAAGAAGAGGCACGATGGAGATTGGCCGGTCAAAAGAGTTATAAAAAATTTCGGTTTCAAAGATTTTACCTGCAATAGAAAAGTTAGTATACATAAAGTAGTTAGTATGAGAATAAACTAATATAAAATGTTAGTCATCATGTTAGACTATTAACGACCCAGGGCCAGGCCACTCTCCCTGTAGGAAACAGGATATGAAGCGTAGACTCACCATACTGCTCTATTGCAGGACAGATAATAGTGATTGGGACCGACGGCTTAACGAGCTAGGCCCGTGAGTTCGCTTTAAGTTTACTTAAATTTTTTTAGAAGAGGGTTAAATTAATTATTCCACAACCTTGGATTCGAATCAAGAACCTCGTAATCGAAAGCTAACTAATAGACTAACGAGGCTGGGTCCTTTAATAGGCCGATAATGAATGAAGTGTTCATTATTAACGTCACAAATGGTGAAAATGAATATGCATTTCCTATAGAGGTAGTAACGAAGGTTTCTAATTTCCCGTTTGATGACGCATGGTCGCGTCGCATTGTCGAGAATCCCTCTGACAGGCTGACACGTTCGTTAGAGTAGTCAAGGTATGAACGGAGGCTGCCTTTGTGTGATTTGCTCAGGCGATAGATTATACGGTTGCAACGCCGGAAAATTAGTATAGGTCATCGTCTTCATTGTCAGATAATATTATCTGCGCCTCACACGAAGTACGATAAGGGATATGAAGCTTAAAACCGCCACACTACTACAGTGAGAGTTGGTGGGTTTATGGTGACAAAGATTACTCTTATAGTCATCGCTGTCAGATAAAGACAGATCGTTTTACGTAGTATAACACTACTGTTTATAGAAATAAAAACAATACAACTCTAATTTTATGACATATTCTTTATTTATAAACAATGCTCAATATTTTGTAGCCCACGATCGACGGTGAATCAAGTGATGTTCGAATCAAGAACCCAGAACCTTGTGATTCAGGTCTTGGACATCTGTTACTCAATATTCAAATAAATTGTTATATTCTAAGGTCACGAAAAATCAAAGATGTCTTCATTACCCTCAAAGGCTTGGCTATTTTTTCAAATAATATTAATTAAGGCTTATCTTTTAATTACGACTAATTTTCGCTTCCCATAGTACGATAGTAGACGTAGATACGATAATAGTGAAACGGACGGGGATCAAACTCGTGACCGCGCGGTTTCGAGTCCGTGCTTAGCTTAACATAATAACTACAAAACAAACACCTGTTGTATAGGTTTTAGATAACAAAAAACAACATAGAGATATCGTTAAATATATCTAACAGTATCGTAATGCATATACCCTTAATTAACGAGATTATTTCGTGAATAATTATCGATGAATTTATAACGAAGGGATTTAAATATTGAAATATGCAAATTAACGAGTTAATAACGGAAAAGTAATGAAAGGGATGAAGTCTGTTAATTTTTGCCGCCTCACTGCAATGCGGACGTTAAAACAGTAGATATAAGGTTATAATTCCAATACCGATAAATAGTGAAAAAAAAAACGTATTACTAAATTGGAAATTCTTTATTGCTCATGTGGGCAATGGGCTTTATATTGCAGAATAAAATTCCACTTTAAATATTTTCATGTAAAGTAATGCTAAAACGAATGCACCTTTCATTGTAAAAAACTCAGATACCTTTTACTGTCTTAACTTTATTATAGGGTATACTAGCTTTTGCCCGCGACTTCGTCCGCGTGGAATTAGTTATTACGGCAGCCTAATTTTTCTAAGCTTTGAATGTCATATTTATTAATATTTAATCAACTGCCTAAGAAATAGGTCTTAAGCTTTCAAAGTGACGATACTTTCATACTACATTTCATCCCCCCTTTAACCCCTTACAACCCTTTTTTCGCAATTAAAAGTAGCCTATGTCCTTTTTCAGGCTCTAGACTTACTGTGTACCAAATTTCATTTAAATCGGTTCAGTAGTTGTAGAGTGAAAGCAAGACAGACAGACAGACAGACAGAGTTACTTTCGCATTTATAATATTAGTTAGGATTATATAGCACTATGCTCTATAATGCTGCCGATAGTGATAGCGTATGGTATCATAACTTCTAAATAAATAAATCAATTATGATACGGTGTTCTGTTGTTTGTAAACTGAAGTAGTGATAGATATTCATCATCATCATCATCATTATCAGCCAATGGACGTCCACTGCTGGACATAGGCCTTTTTTAGGGACTTCCAAACACAACGATCCTGAGCCGCATGAGCCCAGGACCCGTTTGATGTCATCAGTCCACCTGGTGGGGGGTCGACCAACTCTGCGCTTTCCGGTGCGGGGTCGCCATTCTAGCACCTTCGGCAACGTCCATCAGCTGTTCGAACCACGTGCCCCGCCCATTGCCACTTCAGTTCTGCGACTCGCTGAGCTATGTCGGTTATTTTGGTTCTTGCGGATCTCCTCATTTCTGATTCTATCACGCAAAGATACGCCGATCATAGCTCCATCGCCCGCTGAGTGACTCTGAGCCTTCTTATGAAGCCCGCAGTTAGCGACCAAGTCTCGGATCCGTATGTCATCACTGGCAACACGCACTGTTCGAAGACCTTCGTCTTCAGGCACTGAGGAATTTTGGACGAAAAGATGTCACGCAGTTTCCCGAACGCTGCCCAACCGAGTTGGATTCGGCGGTTCACCTCTTTCTCGAAATTGGACCTACCTAACTGGACCATATGCCCTAGGTATATATACTCGTCTACAATTTCGAGTGCAGAATTCAACAATAACTGGGTGGAAGCATTACACATGATCTTTGTCTTGCTCATGTTCATTTTAAGGCCCATCTGTTGAGAAACTCTGCTGAGGTCATTGAGCATATTATTAAGGTCATCTAGAGATTCTGCCATTATCACTACATCGTCGGCAAACCGCAGTTGAGTGAGGTACTCGCCATTGATGTTGATGCCAAGTGTAGTCCAAGAGCTTAAAGACGTCTTCCAATGCGGCGGTAAATAGCTTCGGGGAGATAACATCTCCCTGTCGCACTCCTCGCTGCAATTGGATTGGCCTCGTAGTCTCATCCTGTATACGGACTGACATGGTGGCGTACAGGCACTGCAACGCTTGGATGTACCGGTAGTCGATTCGGCACCTCTGCAATGACCTTAACACAGCCCAGGTTTCCACCGAATCAAAGGCTTTCTCATAGTCCACAAACGCCAAGCAAAGTGGCCGGTTATACTCTTCGGTCTTTTGTATAACCTGCCGCAGCGTATGGATGTGGTCTATGGTACTAAAGCCTTGTCGGAAACCGGCTTGTTAGATATTAGTTAACAATAACTATTTCTTTTTCGGATTTATTACGACGGAAAAGATTTCTGACATGAAAGTCGTAACTCCAGCTAAATTCACGTCTGTCACTGTCCGGGGATTAAAATTTTTTGGAACTTGTGATTAAAAAGCTACCTTCGCACAATATGTTATGAGTTTTGTGACCTTTGCGAGCAAACATTTTCATTTATTTTTTCATTCCCCCCGAGTCGTATCCCGCTAATCCTAATACCCAGAACTGTTTATCTCTTGAACGTGTCAAGCATTTTTGATGACGTCATGTACGTGAATATCATCTGAGCTCCAATTTTCTTGTTTTTAGGCTTTTGAGGTCGAAAAGGTCGTGGGACAACCCTTATAACATTAATCGTGCCGTCCGTATGTTTTTCTGCTTACTGTCACATGTCTTGGTATAGTGGTAAGACTGTGGCTTCGATCAATAATTCTATGTAATTATGAGGTTTTAATTTTGTATTAATTTTTTAACCGACGAAAAAAAACGGAGGAGGTTCTCAATTCGACACGTATATATATTTATATATTTTTTTTTTATATGGACTTTGAGAACTAAGGTCGGTTAGAACCCCAAACTGTCCGTAAAAAAATTCTATGTAATTATGAGCAACTAAATGACACAATTATTTTTTACTTTTTATTTTTCATTTTTCTAAAAAATTTATCAAAAATATTTAGTAAAATTATAGGGTCGGAGTTGGAAAGGCAGTGGTGTTACCCCGTGCCTTAGTGGTCGTCGTTTACTATGATCAATATTTGACAGTGATCGTCAATGGATTAAACATTATCATTTTATGCCCGTCAACCCACAATGAGGCAGTGTGGTGGTGGCTCCATACCCTCTATATTACAGAGAGGCTTCTTGGCCCTGTAATAAGCATTTGAGAGTTTTAATGACAGTCTCGTTTAGAGGCCTATGTCCAGAAATACCTAGATGTTCAAGGGCAAAAATGGTGATGCTAATAGTGGATGAAGCTTCATTTTTTTTAAAAGTAGGTATGTTGGGTTCCGTTTAAATAGGCTGATATTGATTATGCTGATTATATTGAAGGTGAATAAACTTTGTTTGTCATCATACGACGACCTCCGTGGCGCAGTGGTATGCGCGGTGGATTTAGGAGACGGAGGTCCCGGGTTCAATTCCCGGCGGGGCAGATTGAGATTTTTCTTAATTTGTCTTGGTCTGGCTGGTGGGAGGCTTTTGCCGTGGCTAGTTACCACCCTACCGAAAAAGCGATGCGAAAGCGAAAGCGTACCGCCAAGCGATTTAGCGTTCCGGTACGATGTCGTGTAGAAACCGAAAGGGGTGTGGATTTCGTCCTACTCCTAACAAGTTCGCCCGCTTCCATCTTAGATTGCATCATCACTTAACATCAGGTGTGATAGCAGTCAAGGGCCAACTTATAGTTGATACAAAAAAATACTTTAATAACTCAACGATAATAGTTTCCAAAGAAACACGAAACGCCTCCAAGGTATATAATACATACAAATATTCAGGTCAAACTAAAAACCTCTTTTAATTAGTGTTAAAAACCTTCTTGTATATGTCATAAATACTTTTCTGAAAACCGTATCAAAATCGATTGTAGCAAACACGAGATTTTTGCGGACAAGTATACAAAGATAGTACGGGTTAAATAGAGGAACTTCCTTTTAGACGGTTAGAAATTAACTATTTGTAAGTTCTAAGCGGAGTCCGCTAGTCAGCCAACGAAATAATAATAATAAATATTATAGGACAATTACACACATCGCTGTATAGCCCCAAAGTAAGCTTAGGTAGCTTGTGTTATGGGTACTATGATAACTAATTAATATTTATATATAATATACATAAATAATTGTAATATATAGATAACCCAGACACTGGTAAACTTCCATGCTCATCACACAAACATTTTTCCAGATGTGGGAATCGAACCCACAGCCTAGGACGCAGAAGCAGGGTCACTATCCACTGCGCCACTCGGCCGTCTCAATAAAAATACACAGACAAGTAAATTTTTACTTTTGTGTCCTTAAAACATTGTGTTATACGATCACAACAATTGTTTGATCCACTGTTACAAAGAAAGACTTTCAATTCTTTTCCCCAGTGGGTTATCCCGTTAATCTTATTGCCCCGAAGTGTTTATCTCCGAGACGTGGTGAGCATTTCGGATCTCTAGTACTCAAATGCCGCTTGAGTCCGAATATAAACCTTAATATCTCAGTGGTCAAACGTTTGACTCAAATATAATAAAATCCAGGCAATTTTTTTTGACGTGACAACGTCTTATAATTCGATAGAGCCGGCTGCACGCACAAAAAAATATGACGTCATGCGTCGTTACCTCGCTTTGAGGCGTTCCATGTAAGGCTTGAAGTGCAAGCGAGAGCGCGGAACGAGCGACAAAGAAGCACAATCGGCCTTTGCGTTCGGTAGCGTTCGACATCCGTCTATTAAATATAATTATTAAATATATTCGTTTTAAATTAAAAATTAATATATTTATTATAAATTTAAAATATAAATTTATAAAATCAAAATCGATTATTTTATTAATTTAAATTAATATTTATAAAAATATACTTAAATTAAAAATTTTAAAAACCAATTAAATGCTACCATTCCATCAGTATTTTCTTAAGACATTGTCACGTTCAACTATCGTCAGTAAACCGACTTTACAGACAATCAATTTTTTAATCACGCATGATGGTAAACGATCATGTAGAATACGGTGGTACGCGCCTGTCTCTAAGATGCCTTTTCACTCTTGACTTAAAGATACCTATATTTTAGGTAGTAGGGAAAATGGAAACTGGAAGGGCATTCCAAATTTTAACAGTGCGTGGAATATTTTCGCAATATTAGTTGTTCCTTTTTTTACCCGACTGCGACTATATCAATTTTCAAAATGGCGGCTGTAAATGGGGGAAAAAAGGGGAGGGCGTGTGAATTTTTTTCTTTTATCTTAGCAATATAGGTATCAAATGAAAGGTCGTAAAAAGGCCATTTCAAAAATATAAATATCATATCATGTATATATTACTGCTTTAACAAGCAATGTCAAAAACTGTGCCGTCTCATTTCTATACCACAAATTAAAACTAAAAAGTCTAAAATAAAATTATTATTTTAAAAACAAAAACCCAACTGCTTAGAAGTTATGAACGGAAAAGAGAAAAACAAGGATCACTATATCTATATAAAATTCTAAATACTTAGCTTACTTAGCAGTTGGGTTTTTGTTTTTATAATAATAATTTTATTATTCCTATTTTTTTGAGTACAGGTTTGTCGTTTAGTTGGGGAGTAAAAATAAATATTTATTTATTACTATGTACCTACACAAATGAATGTTAAAAGAACAACACTTGAGTTATTAGTAGGATCTTTAGCAGAACCGTCATCGATTAGGTAGTAGGCCACTAAATAGGCAAACTGGACTTGTGAGGTAATATTTATTTATCTGTGCAGTTTTTATTGTGCGCAATAAAGTTTTAAAAACAAAACAAATAAACAAGCGTGCATCCCAGTAGTACCCCCTAATTTTAGTTCTATAGAACTGATACACCACATTAGTGGTTAGTGTATTTATAGAACTAATGGGACAAAATTAAAGAAATGTCGATATCAACATCTTGTTTGTACGTTACATATAAAATATCTATAGTTTTTATAAGTTTAAAATGGAATCTCTTTTGATTGCAATAATAAATGTCCACTTAAATTTGAGAGTATCTATAAACATACTATATCGTATACGGCTTTGCTTAAATTGCACAAAACGTCTTTAAAATGGTATTGAGGTTTTTAATATAATTTTTTTCTAAACTGAATAGTTTGCGCGAAAGATACTTCCAAAGTGGTAAAATGTGTCCCCCCCTGTAACTTCTAAAATAAGTGAATATTTTTTTAGACACAACTACTACTTGGTTTTAACAACTTAGCTTATGTCGCAGGGGACATTTTTTTGTTAAAAACAAAATGAAATATCAATCAAAATAATATAAAGTTTATAACTTATATGGTATAAGTAAAGTCAAGAGCAAAAACTATACTACAGTACTATATAGAACTATTGGGATATAATTTGACAACACGGAAAATATCCCAACAGTTCTATAGAACTACGGTATGGGGTACTACTGGGATGCACCCATATATAACAACGCTCTAACCTGTAACTATGTTTTTATTCGTTGACATTGAGGGAGATAGAGGGAGGCGTTAGACGGAGATACATACAGTTGAATACGCTAATCGTAAAACATACGAAAATATTCAACATTGACAAACAACTTTTTAATTTATCGAAAAATATACCAGAAAAAATGATAATAACTCTAGAAATTATCATTTTTTTTCTAGTAATATATAAGAACATTGTAATATGTTACGACACAAACAACAAAGACTAACTAATTATATTTACTTATCCAGTCGTAGACAATTTCCTTGATAAATCGCCTCGGGAAGACAAACATGTCCCAAGCTTATAATGTGTTATTGTTACTTCAACAGTGGATATTAGGTAACAACAATCAGATTTGATTAGTCGACCGTGCTATACTATACTGTGGTCATAAATAAGCTTTGCCTTTATCTTTACCAAATCAATAATCAAAGGCAGGTAGGACGAAGGTTATAAGTGACATGGCTTTTATTAGTTAGCAGTATGGAGGGTAGAGGAAAGGAGAGTCATCTTATATGGGAGAAAAGTTGAAAAAGTGTCCAGTTGTATGCGTTAAATAACAGTTGATGATGATGATGATGATGAGTTTAAAAATTTAATGTCATTATCGACTAAAGTAGTTAATTATTGAGAACTTCAATAACTTACGTTGTACAAAATATTGTGGTAAATATAACCTTACAGAATTATAACCAAACGTGCGTTTAGAGTGATTTTAGTTCGTAAACAGTAAATAGAACGGTTATTGATATATAAACATTTAATTTTATGAAAAAGTGAGTGAATAACAGAACAGTTATGGGTAAAATTTGTGTTGTGAAAAGTTGTCCAAGTGGACGTAAATCTCAATAAAAAAAATATACTCTAACAATATTTGGCGCTTCTTTTGAGAGTTACTTTGATGCAACTGTGGCGCCATCCTAATTTAATACATTTTGACGGACACTTTTTCATATACACAGATGATCCTCCTTTCCTCTACCCTCCATAGTTAGCAGAGACAGGAAAGAAATAACCTCCTCTTCTATAAGAAGGGAGGCATAATCCTCTAGTGGGCTGTAATAATCAGAAAAGGGAATAAAATTATTATAATTCCATGGAATACAGACCTTCTAAGATTAGATTGGAATTACAACAATAATCAAACGATTTGTAAAACATGTGTAAAAATTATATATTTCTTTAACGTACTCACAGCCATAACTTGTTGTTAAATAGGATAATTCTATGTTCGTATTAATCAAAGTCTACAAAATGTGTCTAAAATCTCTTTCAGAAGCTGAAATAGATAATAAAAAAAGATAGACATCCAATTAACAATATTAATAGTTTTAATGCGAAAATATCTGTGGACTGTATAGGCGCAGACAAGACTCAAAAGTCGGAGTCGTAAAACCAGAATTTTCAGGTATAAATGCTAGGATTGTTACATTTTCACTCCTCAGTGGCTGTTTGTACCTATTACCTATTAAGTATCCTATAGTGCTTTATGTTGGTATGTTGGTACCTAAATAAAGAGATTGGAAAACAATATGTAATTAGGTATGTTATTGATAGTTTGTTTGCCTATACTTAATGGCTTTATTGGTTAGATCAAGCTCAGATACTTATATATAAACTAAAACCCCGTGAGTCCCTTCGTGATAAATTTAAAGAAATAGGAATTCTTACAGTAGCCTGTCAATATATATACAATAACCTAGTCTTTGTTAAACAAAATATAAAAGACACAACTACAAAATACAAATAACAAAATACAGAAAAAGGACTTAAACGATCGTCTTCTTAGGAATCGACATAAATTAGTTTTATCAAGGTATCGCCTCCGAAAAGTTCAAAAGTCAATTGAACAGGGTGTACTCTTCTATAACAAGATGCCCAATTCAGTTTTAGATTTGCCATTGCATAAGTTTAAGCAATGTATTAAAACTCACTTACTGAGTCAAAGTTATTATACTATAGATGAATTTTTAAATGACAAAGAGGTTGAGAGGCAATTGGATCAGCTTTCAACTTCATACAAGTAGTAGAATAAATAATTTTATGTAACAATACAGTAAATATTGTAAAAATTAATGATTTTAAAAGAGCAACTGTTGAGTTTCTTGACGGCTCTTCTCAACAGTAAATAGTCTAATTTGACGTTTCAAAAGTGCTTATAATTAGCCTACTTGAAATAAATGATTTTGAATTTTTGAATTTTTTTGAATTCAGTTTGCAGCATCATTTTCATTGAGACCACATCTACTGAAAAAAAATGATTTTTCTGTATCCGAGCAGTTAACACTTGGTAAATATATAAAAATAAATTCCCGCCTACATAACATTAGACAAATTGAAGTCGTATAAGCTCCAGTAAATAGGTAATTTACAGTTTCAATTTACTCAACGCCTTTAATGGCGGCGCTTAAAGAGGCATTTACCGTCGTTGATATCCATTATATCTGTACATTTTGTAATTACATGAAGAGCTTAATTCCAACAGCATTTTGTTCGTAACCTTCGTCAAGTGTTTTCGGCGGGAAAATCTCATTTATGTTTATAGGCAATTTGCTTCTTACGAACATTATACTGATGTTGGTCGACTTCTCACTAGGTGGACTAGCATTATCAGTATGAAAATATTTCATCTTCGTTTTCTGTTATTGTCTACAAGTTGGCCCTTGATTGCTATCACACCTGATGTTAAGTAATGATGCAATCCAAGATGGAAGCGGGCTAACTTGTTAGGAGTAGGAGGAAAACCACACCCCTTTCGGTTTCTACACGACATCGTACCGGAACGCTAAATCGCTTGGCGGTTAAGTCTTTATCGGTAGGGTGGTAACGCCACAGCGTAAGCGTCCCACCGGCCAGATCAAGACAAATTAAGAAAAATCTTAATCTGCCCCGCCGGGAATCGAACCCAGGAGATCCGTCTAATCCACCGCGCATACCACTGCGCCACGGAGGTCGTCTTTGTCAAGACTTACAAAGACTTCCAAATATTATAGTTTTGAGCTGCATCCAGCAGCCTCCTTGATATCAAAGAGTCCTGTGTCCAGCCGTAGACGTCTATCAGCTGATAAAGCTGACGAAGACGTAATATCTCGATAATGATTTAACTTTATGAGTAAATCAGTATTAAGTCGAAAATAGTGAATTTTATGATATTTAGTAAGAGGCCGTAAGCGTCGTTGATGTCCATTGCGAGTATATCTATACATTTTGTAATTACAGCCTTAATTTCACCAGCTTTTTGTTCGTAGCCTTCGTCACGGTCAAGTTTTTTCGTTGGCATAATCTCGTTTATGTTTAGGCAATTTGCTTCTTACACACATTTTACTACTGATTTAATATTATAAGCAACTATTAATAACCAGAATAACGAATTTCATGGTATTTGTTAATATTAGGTATCTAAAACTTTAATGAATAAATTAAGCAACACTTGTGATGGAGTGAGATTTCATAAATTCGTGAAACAACACGACTGACCAAGCGAAGCTTTTCGCTGAGCTATTAAAAATTATATTCCAAAGCAATTTTATTTTTATTTTTATTTTATTTTATTGTTTAAATGTAAACAACGTCGTTAAATATACAAATGTACATACAGTTAGAAATTATATACAAAACAAGGCCACTTAGGATTACACGCAGATAATAATAAAAAGAAGAATAAAATATAAAAGTTAATATTACAGGAAAGAAATGAGAATGAATATTATGTAATTAAAAATTCACAACTGAAATTGGTGTGTGCGTGTGGAGGGGAGAGAGTATGTTTGATGACACGCTAACAAAGAAAATTTATTTCTACGCCAGAAATCTTTACATAATTCACAAAAGTTTCTGATGTATTGTTTAGAAGCAAGGGTGACAATTCTTTTTTAATACAAGTTTACATATGCAATTTTTGCAAGGAACAATTTTTTGCAAGGAACAATTTTTAAAACATAAGTTTTAAATGGGAACGAGGAGCGAATTCCGGGTTGCAACTAAAATAATTAGCGAAGTACATTTTGGCCAACGACGTGCTGTAATAGTGTTAAGAGAGTTGGTATTATCTACTTAAGAGCTTGTAAACCTTATCCAAGTTTACGTGGAACTTACTGAATTAACTTGGGAACAAGTTCAACAAGAATAAGCAGGAGGTTGTTATGAAAGCTGAAAATCTACGGAAAATTTAAATGGATTAAGGACTTGTTTACACATAAACTCTCCAGTGACGATTCAATAATTCAAATTCTAAAGTTTATATCAAACAGACTTAGTTGACAAGCATTTTTAATCGTCATATTAGAATTTAAGACTATCCGTAGTGACTCTACCCAGAGTCGGAACGTAAGTTCTTAGTAATTTACAATTCTTTAGGACTCACGTTAATTTGACTAAATCATGATATAATAGTTAGATAGATAGATAGATAAACTTTTTATTGCACTATAAAAAGATACAGAGACACAAAAACAAAAATAATATGGTCCGTCAATAAATCTAAGACTTACTATTCAACAAAATATGTTTCATAAAAATTTTTAACAAAGAATAGAACCGACTCAAAACGCACTAAAAAGTAAAAAATAACTGTGTCTTAAGTAAATTAAAGCAACTAAATGACACAGTTATTTTTTACTTTTTAGTGCGTTTTGAATGGGTTCTATTCTTTGTTAAAAATTTTTATGAAACATATTTTGTTGAATAGTAAGTCTTAGATTTATTGACGGACCATATTATTTTTGTTTTTGTGTCTCTGTATCTTTTTATAGTGCAATAAAAAGTTTATCTATCTATCTATCTAACTATTATATCATGATTTAGTCAAATTAACGTGAGTCCTAAAGAATTGTAAATTACTAAGAAAGAAAGTTAAAAATTTTTATTTCTTACTTTTTAGTGATTAATCGCCACGTAACGTATTCGTACTATACTGTCATAGTATATTATACGGCACTAGAAGCCAAAAAGCTTGCGATACCGAGATAAAACCCGAAATTGCTGTAAGCGTGCCTCTAAAATTTGAAGAGTTCTTTCAATTTTCCCAGGATATCATCATCCGATCCTGACATAATGACAATGAGGCCACCTTGGAAATGTGTTCTTTCTAATAAATAAAGAATTATCAAAATCGGAGAACTCTATAAAAAGTTATGCGTCGTCATACATAAAAAAAAATATATATATACGTGTCAAGTTGAGAACCTCCCCTGTTTTTTTTCGTCGGTTAAAAACGATTCCTCTTTTCATATTCGCATTTTTAAGACTTGATTTATGATTTTTTACAATAATTTAAGTACTATAAAACTTTAGCTGACGCTAATAAAATAAAAGTGAATCGTATAAAATTACGATCCAGTTAAAATAACGATTCGTGAACACACCCTAATATGGTATTTCGTATCTATGGTTGCCGTTGGTTGTAAGGAAGTTTGAGACCTGTCTCCTATTGATAAGTTTGGTTTAGTGCTTATAAATTATTATGCTACGCGGTTTGCCTGTTTGCCTATAGAAATGATTTACAGCTCACAACTGGCTATAACTTATTAAGTGACAACAGCTAGCAATAAACCATCTGTTAAACTCGTCTTTTCACTGAGTTTAGTTTATATCTATATAAAATAGTTTACCTTATAATACTTAAAAGTTTTTATTTGTATTCATTAATTATCTTTCGTCCACTACTGTCACGTTTACCTGTACCTACTAGTGATCTTCTGTTCTGAGAGAAATATGATCCATAATTATGATCCGTTGCCTCTTCAGTTTCTTTCTTACTTCTTATCATATTTTACATTGTATTATTCTATTACGGATTTTTCGTTACAAAGGTCGTTTGTAGAGACTTCTTACATAGCTCGATAAATGATCTTGCTATTTCTTAGTAATTATCATCATCATTGCTTTCGATCAAGCATTCGATCAGCACAAGAATATAATTATTTAGTTAAATAAGATTTTTTGCTTACCATTGTAAAAGTCTTCTCTCTATTCATTGTAGAAATTATCTTCGAAGATATTATTATCAGTCATCAACTCATAATAAAAAGCACAATTTATCAATTTAAAGGAAAACTCCATTTAATATATCAGGTATATTTTACAACGTGTTTCATCATAAATATCCTCACGTGATAGAACTCCCGATCACGACGTTTATTATGGTAATACTTCTGTTAAAACATGTAAATGAGCGATAATATCGGATGAGCGTACAGCAACAAGTGAGCCGCGTTATACGATGTAATATTTATTGTTAACGGGCAATCCCTTATCGATGTTTTCTTAATTATGGAGAAGTGAATGTAAATGTATACAATATACATAATATATATGTACACAAAATTAACAGATGGCCAGACTTTTGTTATAAAAGCTGAAAGTTTGTCAATACATTTTTCGTTTGGTAACGCTGGGAAATGCATTTATGCATCCCTCCCGGAAACAAAGCCGAAGATATCGAATCGGCTTCCGGAATAGTATGTGGGGCTCGGTATGTCGCAATTTCCAGTACATCCTAGCGGACACGACTGGGTCATGCGGTGGGACGCAACAGGATCGAGAAATACACTATGACGTACCGATGTTACCCGACATTTTTAACGTTTACTGTGGGAGTAGGCGCGTATAGTAAGACCTTCTTCTGTACTGTCTTTGTCTTCGTATGAGAGGAACGTCTGGAACCGCTTTCCTTCTCCCTGCAACATCCTGGAGAATAATCACCGTCTCTTAGAAGGATACCGCTAATAAGGTGGTACAAAAGTTTGTCAGTCCATGCTCAAACCATAGGTAAATACAGTAGACAACTACAGCAATCTCTATATAAGTCCGCTGTCTGTGGCTATATATGGGTATTATCAACTATGAAGTTTGGACCATTCTGGCTTTGGGAGGTAACAGGTAGCTAAAGTTCAGACTCCGTTTGATTTAGTGGTGACTGGCTGACTAACATTGTTGTTCGTGATTCTTTACCATTCGTTAAACGGGCGGATACGGTTAAATTATACCGCTACTCACAATAATCATATAAATACATAGAAACTAATAGTGTCGCGGCGACATTTCTTCTGCTGTTGCTGTCTGCAGTCGGCAACGAACTCACACTCTACTCAAAGAACATGTTTTGACTGAGGGCGAGCTCATTGACGTGTTATTCAATAGCAGATCTGTGCGTCGTTAATTATCATTTAAGCAAAAATACAAATTACGTTAAAATCATGTATATAACGCAATGCGACATTACAAATAATAATAATAATTAGATCAGAAGCACTGCCTTCCGTGATATATTTTCCGGCATTAATATAAGTGACGGTGATTGAATGTTGGGGTGATGGATTGGGTCGGGTCCCTCGTCACGTCAGCGTCACGTCAACGCATTGTGCGGTGTGCGGCGGGACGGAATGTGCGTGTCCCGCTCTTAATGGACCGTTTATTTATGTACCTACACTTTATTTATATCTTCCTTCCTTAGCCGATAAACTGTAGGTGTAGTAGTAATACAAACATTACCGTCATACCAATTTCTAACATTAATATAAGTGACGGTGATTGAATGTTGGGGTGATGGTCGGGTTCCTCGTCACGTCAGCGTTACGTCAACGCATTGTGCGGTGTGCGGCGGGACGGAAAGTGCGTGTCCCGCTCTTAATGGACCGTTTATTATTTACTCATTTATTTATATCGCACTTCCTACTCCTCGCTATGCGATAAAATTGTAGATGCCATATTACACTTTGGCGCCATGCCTATTGCTGTTTTAACAAAATTAGTATGTTTATAGTACAGGAAAAATGGCATTTTCCTGCCTGCCGTTCTGTGTCGTTCCTATTTGTTACTATTTTGTATAGTATATTTTATTCACAAGGACAAAATTCACAAAATGTATTAGACTTAAAAATAATTTGCGTATGCGTGTTGCTTGCTCTATTTATAACGATGGTTTTCTTCTCACTAACGTACCATCTGCTAAATATACTTCTTAATATTAACCCGATTTGTCTGAAATTTAAAATGAAGGAAGATTATACTCTAAAACAATAAATAATATAACACAATAATAAAATAGTATTTTATATATATATCCTGATTTTCTTACGAGATCAGTAATAACGCAGGGCAAGATTATTACTAAAACAAAAAAAAGTAAAAAACGGGAAAATCTTTGGGTGACTGCCGATACCCAAATAACACATAATCAAGTGCTAATCAAGACATAATCAAAGTAACTAAATCAACAGCAGCTAATCAACACATAAATCAACAGTAGCTAATCAACACATAAATCAACAGTAGCTAATCAACATATTTATTAACAGTAGCTAATGAGTAGCATTCGGTGACGATGACGCAAGTTCAAGAATTTTTGTTTACCCTAAAGGCGTCTAACGCGCCTTAAGAAGTTTTCACTTCAAGAATACAAAACGAATAAAAGGTGAAATAAAACGAGTTACTCCCATGTTTTATTGTCCAGTATTACTGTACCCTAGCGAGTATCCGATCGACACTTTCACTTACCACATATTAACGCAGCAGCGAAAGGGGCCCTGAAAATAAATCAACTTGACCGGCAAAACCAATAACGAGCTGTACCTAAAAACATTCACCGGAGGAAAGTCTTTTATTAGCGGAAAACATTTAGCAAGGAGCGCTTTTCGGTAATTTACAGCGTTAACATTCGAATGAGTTACCAGGGACTTACATTTATCTAGACGCTGCTTTTTTATTCAATAGTAGGTATAAAATGACCTAAGTATCGAGAGTTGTTTAGAAATATTTATAGTAGTAAAATAAATAGTATCATAGGTTCGATTCTCGGTAGGGCCGATTTAGATTTTCTAAATTGGTAGGTTTGTCTGGTGGAAGGCTTCCGCCGTGGCTACTGACAAAGACGTACCGCCAAGCGATTTAGCGTTCCGGCATGATGTAGTGTCGATACTATCCTATATCCCCTAGCAAGTTAGCTCGCCTTCATCTCAGATTGAATCATCACTTATCATCAGGTGTGATTGCAGTCAATGGTTAACTTGTAGTGATAAAAAAAGTAATTGTTTAGTTTCCGGCTCTTTTTTACAGGTACTCATTTATTTACCAGTGGTAGATAAGTTACAACGTTCACATAAATAAGTACTAACCACTGACTTATATGTATCTCGACGTTGTATGTTCATTCAATAGTATGAAATTACCTAATATCCAGATTTATTTAGTAGGTAATCTTTGAAAATAATGTGCTGAGTTGGTTGCCGTTCTTCCCAACAGAATCAACTTTTTGAATTATCGGTAGAGTCACTTCTTTGTCACATACTTGACTTTTTTAATGTTCTTGTAAAAACTACTTACTTAAAATAAATTATTTTGATTTTAATTCAACATAATTACGCGGCTTGCGGGATTTATAGTTGAATTTTTAGGTAGTTAACCGTAAACAAACATACTACATAATAGCACAGAATTGCTGCATAGCTTATTTGCTGAACCTTTTTGAAACAGTTAATTAGATTTGCTTTAATATTATTGTCAACTAAACCCTGAATCACGCGATTCTGTATTAAACTGTAAATAAAGCTAATATTGTTGTGTGAGTTTTAAAACTAGAGATTCACACCAACGAAAGTTAAGAGCGTCAGTGAGTAAAGTACGATTTCGCCGCCACGCGTCCTTACCCACAAGGGTTAAACGTTTCTACCGCAATAGCCTCTTTATCTCATGAATAACCTTCCGAGCTGCTCCCAAGCGGGCTATCCCTGCCTTATACATGAGCTATGCTGAATTGTTGCCATCTTAATACATCAGCCTACATATTTATTCAACTCCTAGTGCTGGGTTTTTCTACCGTATGTTGGTAGGTCTTCTTTATGTACTTTTACTAGCGGCCCGTCCCGGCTTCGCATGGGTAGACGTAAATAGGAACAGATATTTAAATTATAAGCATGCTAATTAAAACGACCAAGAATCAATTGAATTTCACGCTATTTCGTTTACTACAAAATAAATTTAATTTATACTTTAGCCTCAATAACACGTGGTAATCATGCTATTGAATTGTAGCTTATATGACACGGTTGTCAGTTTACCATAGCAGTGACATCTGTTAGAATCTTTTGGAGTTAACAGATAATTGTGACTGTCAATTAATTATAGACAAATAATTTGCAATAAAATAAAATTGCGACTATAATTAAAGATCTAAGCTATCTTATCTCTCAAGTTGGACCAAACTGTTTATTGCGTGCAAATTTGAACGAAATCTGTTAAGCGATTTAGGAGTCCATCGCGGACAAACATCGTGACAGGAGATTTATATTTATTAAGATAGTCCAATGTTTGATAGATTTCAATATTAATTAGGTTGATTCATCTTGGTAGTATTTGGGAAAATATTAAGCTGTTGAGGTTATAGTTATTTTTAGTCCTTTATTATCTAAAGTGTAGTTAGTAACTTTTAAGTTTTAAGAAGTTATACTTATAGGTTAATGAAATTTAGATGGATAAAATACTGTACTTTTTGGAAGAAATCACACTGATATTTGAAAGGCGCAAGTCTGTGGTATGTATGTATATATGTTTGAATTTATTTGCTAAATATTGTGATGGAGATATCATACCTACCATGGATTCACATATAGGCTAAATTTCATCCTGATAATTCCCCTTCGGAGCGAAGCTAGCACCAATTTTTCATATTGACTCAAATTAAAACCGTCCTGCATTCCTAATATATACACAGGCAAACCAATTAAGTATTTTAAATACAGTTTTGTTAAATTGATGCATTACCAAAACATTTTTTTTTTATCGAATTCGTACAGTAATATACTGTGGACTGTTCGCTCTCAACCAAATTTACAAGCTCTACCCTTCAGCCGCAATTGAAAATCGATTCTATCGGGATAGGCCCTTTATCTGGTGCCGACTCCCCAGGGACCTATCACCGCCTTATACATAAATCACGCAGAACCGTTTCAAAGCGAAGATAAAGGTATCTTTGTTTCTAAGTTCTGTGCCCGACGAGCGTTCACAAACTGATAATCATGATAAATGGGACTGGGCGTATATTTGAGACGTCTCCTATTTATGGGACCAATATGTTGTGAGAATGACAAAAGGGTTTATTAACAAAGTCAGTCTGAGCAATGAAATGAAATGCCTACTTGAAAACAAATATTTGTTTTAGTGTTCTACCGTTAACACAAACGATGACACTATTACAAGAAATACGACATACGATTTTATGAAAGGAAATATTAAATTATCGCTTATATCTCGGCTTAGAACTATTATCATTTGAATACAAATTCAGTTGTGCGAGTTGATTCTGAGTTATTAGTAGGAGCTAATAAAAATAAAAAACTAAAAATAAAATGACTGCCTGGTTGGTCTAGTGGTTACCCTATGTGGCTTCGATCACGCGGTCCTGAGTTCGAATCCTGGGTCGGGTCACGGAATAATTCTAACTTTTTCATTCTTCTATGAAATTTCCATGATATTCCAAGCCCTGAGCCGGGAAGTTGGTGGTGTACACCCCCCCGGAGAGCACGTTAAGCCGTCGGTCCCGGTCACTATCATCAACATCTGACAGTGATCGTTCACAAATGAAACATTATCACCCTCAGCCCGCCAACTTCGAGCAGCGTGGTGGGTCTACGCTCCATATCCCCTCTCCTATAAGGAGGGAGGCCTGGCCCTGAAGTGGGCCGCTGATAGGCTGAGAATGATGATAATAAATAAAAAAAGACGTGTGGCACTCGGAGACTGCCGCGGTAAAGCTATTGCATAGCATTTTTTATCAACTTATGTTTACCTTCCGACGTCATCGTGGCCGTGGCCGAGCGGTAAGGCGCTCTAAGTGCCCGGATTGCCAGAGAGTCGCGGGTTCGAACCCCGTCGGTTCCGCAATTATTTTTTTTTGCGTGATATTTCAAAAAGTCATTAAAAGTTCTGATATTTATCGATAGATGGAACAACTAAAAAGTAATCATTTACTTTTCCAAAACTTGTAAAAAAAATTACTTTTTGAAATATCACGCTTAAAAAAAATTGCGGAACCGACGGGATTCGAACCCGCGTTTCTTTGACAATTCGGGCACTTAGAGCGCCTTACCGCTAGGCCACGCACCCAATGACGTCGGTGCCGAAATTATGCTTTTTATATTATGTTTTTGATATCCAGCGGGTGTTAGGTTTTTTCATTACGGAATTTCTGAATTCGGTCTCCACGCTTAAGGCGCGCGATAGAAGCTATGCAATATCTTAAAAATAACAAAGTAACTGTGATTTAATCAAAAACGTCTTTCAAACATTTTTGATTAAATCATAAACAACACTATTCGATTTAGATCGTGTTATCTAATACATTTTGACGACTCAAATTGATAAAGTAGCGAGGAAAAACAAGTATTTTGTAAAGATACATTGTCATTAAAAGTTTACATAGTTAACGAGAAGAAACTTTATCTATCTTAGAAAAGCGCATAGTCATTGTTGAGAAGATCTTAAAACTAACCGGTAATGTAGCTGAGACGGCCAGTGTATTGAATGAATGAGTAAGCAACTATGAAAAGGATCCGGTCGAAGTGGATAGGAATTCCAAAAATAAACTCTTATTTACGCAACACTGAATGACAAGATTTTCCATTGGTTTATTTTTATTCCGAGATCGCAAAGTTGAGCTTAGGCTTGAGGTTTTTTACATATTTTGATGTCGCTAACATTTCTGAATTGAGGGTAAATATAAATATGAATTCTGTTATATGCAAACTTTTGTTTTAAGGGTGACGCTTTTGAACCTTGAAAATTATCTGTCTGATTTTAGTGAAGATTACCAATGTTGTATTTTAGGCTTTTATAACTTTCTATTTAAAATTGTTTAATATATTTGGGGACGAGAAAACCAACTATACTAAAGCCAAACTCGATTGAGAATGCTTGTCAACAAACAAATTAAAAATGAAGGTAGAAATCATTTTACTCCTATATTTTTTAAATAACTAGTTAATGACAAATTCATGACAATAAATTAGATTAGTAAGCTTAAACCCAATTAATATATTCAATATCTTTTAAATAGAATTTTTAAAAATAATAAAACATAATTTTAAATTTATTAGACATAAAATGTGTTGCATTTTCTACCTTAATTTTAAATTTGTTTGTTGACAAGCATTCTCAATTGAGTTTGGCTTTAGTATAGATTATTTTTTTGAGTAAAAAGTGAATAGGAAACAGTTGTACGAGGCGCTGTGATTGTAAGATTACATAATCCATATGAAAAAATCTACACGAATGAATAATAACACGGATAGATTTGTGTTTTTACAGGTGTACTATCATACTGAAAGTCCTCAAATTTACGTCTGATTCCATTTAAAATTTTTTGTGTACATATTCTAGGTATACTATATTAGTATCAATCCATAAATATATTCATACCACATGTCAGGCGAATGGGACTGGACATAAGGGTGGAATTTCTTGTTATTCTAGAATTCTATTCTGGAATTTCTCGTTAGTCTATTTGTCGTCTATTTCCAAGTGCGACTTTAATATCATTTAAGTTGTATTTCATTTTATACCCAACGATCTGTATAACTACTGTAATAAGCTTAAAAAAAACATCATGAAGAATATTGATACTTTGTTACTACAGAAAAGCGAGGCCCTATGGCGACAAAAACGATGTTACAACACCTCGCCTGGACTGGGTCACAGGAACGCTTTCGCAAACAACCACAATATGACATGATAGCCCCGTTTTAATTAGCGGTTTTACTTAAACGTTATAATAATATACACGACGTCATATTATCTCGTTAAATATTACAAACAAGCCTATATCCTCATAGGAAGTCATTCGTGAATAGATCATTCAGTTGAAATGAATATCATTGCGTTACTTTTAATATTATACGTGAAATTTTGTTTAATTTATTGCCAGTCTCAGTGTAGAAATTTTCAAACTTGCAGTGGGTGTATCGGTTACGCGCATGAGAAATGTGTTTGGTGTTCGGCGGTAAGCGTTGCATCTTAATAACTAATGCACTAGAATAAAAATATTGACGCAGAATATTTACTTATTTTGTATACACGTTGACCTATAAATAATGATTCAAATTCAAATGACAGGTACATCACCTAATTACCGAGATCTATTGCAACGATTGCATTAATTAAAAATCAATGTTAGATATATAGGTGATGTATTTTTCCTTCTACCATTATCCATAATTTATGGAATATCTTGAATGTAAATTAGTCGCTATAGTTTTTGGACAAGCTATAACTTAAATAAGACACTAAAAGTACATTCCTTTTGTTCATGATTTAGAAGTGAAAAGCAGATGGTCCATTTCAGCTTCACTCTTGTACCACATACCATTAAAATGGAAAAAATACAAGGATTTTATCAAAAATAAAATAAATTTTTGACAAGTCTTTTCTTCCGTGTTCCGGGCTTTGCTTTTAGCTATAATACATTTTAGACATAGACATCTTAGCTATAATAAGAACAAAACTCAATATTTTAATCTGATTATTCAGTAATCCGTTAGCTACCTATACCTAACCAGTAACCATCAAATCAAATGGACCATACGTCAATAAACACTGACAGCAAAAGTCAAAACACCATCAATCCGCCACCTGGAAAATGTCTACCATAGATAATATAACTTATCTAAGATCCGCCATGATTATACGTAAAGTGTTGCATTGTTTTGGAGAGAATAAATAATATTTCGCCTAAATAAAAGTGAATTCAGAGATTTGGCTAATCAAAATTACATTATTAATACATGTAGTTTTCTTCAACTTATGTACAGAAAGTGAGTCTGTGCTCCGTACAATTTTGGACCATCTCCTTTAATGACTATTCTATGTTTACTACTTATCGTAGCTAAATCACGACTTAACGGCTAAAAGAAAAACTAGTCAGATATTAGTATGGGATACCCTTCGAAATATATATTTAAAAGATAAATTGACTTACTGACTGACATACATATATTCAAACCTAACCTAACTGGCATTAACCACAATAAACTTTGTACCTGAATCCCTTTTGCACAGCTGATAAGCGCTTTTAAAAATTTCTCTTTAAAAATACTATCTATAAATTACAGAAGAATCATGTTAGTCGTAGATGTATTTCAAGAAATGACTGGAACTCTTCGTGGTGTGACACTGCGATATATGACCCAGAAGTGGAAGTTACACCAACGTCACAGGAGTTTAACGATGGTACAAATGGATCAAAAGTAATACAATTCATATCTCAAATTAAGAGAATCAAAGCACGGACCAATGTTCCTATCAAATTTAATATGTCTTACAAGCCCGCAAAGCATTACCCATTGGATATCTACTACTTATTGGATTCTTCGAAAAGCATGAAGAGTTACAAAGTGGACCTGTATAATCAAGGAGTTCATATCTATGAGCAATTGTCACAGATCACCAATAACGTCAGATTGGGCGTTGGCAGTTTTGTAGAGAAACCCAGTTTACCTTATGTTGAGTATGTTAAATATGTTATTTAGTAGATATACAGTAATAAGCTACGTTATGCCACTTTCACTATATATATTTTTTTATTCATTACAAAGTTAGTCCTTAACTGCAAACGTTGTTAAGTTATTTTATATCTACATAACATCGAAATGCAATAGCGAAAGTAATAAAGAAATGTTTTATACATTTTAGAAACATTTTAAATACGAAATTATGTTGTTTTTTTATGACAGTTTTGAGCATCGACATGTTGTTGTTTTGTTAAAAATCGTTTATTTCAAGTAGACTTAAGCACTTCATATAACTCTATTTCAACTTTCAGCATTTTATCGCACACATCGTATGCATTTATACACCATCAAAGTTTAACTAATGACTCGGCCCTGTTTACAAAAGCATTGAAAGATCTACAAAAAGTGGACGGCGATAATTATGACAAACCTCAAGCAGATTTAGATGCTTTGTTGCAAGTAATGCTTTGCACAGACGAAATTGGATGGAGAAATAATTCACATCGCATTAAGTATTTTAAATACAGTTTTGTTAAATTGATGCATTACCAAAACATTTTTTTTTTATCGAATTCGTACAGTAATATACTGTGGACTGTTCGCTCTCAACCAAATTTACAAGCTCTACCCTTCAGCCGCAATTGAAAATCGATTCTATCGGGATAGGCCCTTTATCTGGTGCCGACTCCCCAGGGACCTATCACCGCCTTATACATAAATCACGCAGAACCGTTTCAAAGCGAAGATAAAGGTATCTTTGTTTCTAAGTTCTGTGCCCGACGAGCGTTCACAAACTGATAATCATGATAAATGGGACTGGGCGTATATTTGAGACGTCTCCTATTTATGGGACCAATATGTTGTGAGAATGACAAAAGGGTTTATTAACAAAGTCAGTCTGAGCAATGAAATGAAATGCCTACTTGAAAACAAATATTTGTTTTAGTGTTCTACCGTTAACACAAACGATGACACTATTACAAGAAATACGACATACGATTTTATGAAAGGAAATATTAAATTATCGCTTATATCTCGGCTTAGAACTATTATCATTTGAATACAAATTCAGTTGTGCGAGTTGATTCTGAGTTATTAGTAGGAGCTAATAAAAATAAAAAACTAAAAATAAAATGACTGCCTGGTTGGTCTAGTGGTTACCCTATGTGGCTTCGATCACGCGGTCCTGAGTTCGAATCCTGGGTCGGGTCACGGAATAATTCTAACTTTTTCATTCTTCTATGAAATTTCCATGATATTCCAAGCCCTGAGCCGGGAAGTTGGTGGTGTACACCCCCCCGGAGAGCACGTTAAGCCGTCGGTCCCGGTCACTATCATCAACATCTGACAGTGATCGTTCACAAATGAAACATTATCACCCTCAGCCCGCCAACTTCGAGCAGCGTGGTGGGTCTACGCTCCATATCCCCTCTCCTATAAGGAGGGAGGCCTGGCCCTGAAGTGGGCCGCTGATAGGCTGAGAATGATGATAATAAATAAAAAAAGACGTGTGGCACTCGGAGACTGCCGCGGTAAAGCTATTGCATAGCATTTTTTATCAACTTATGTTTACCTTCCGACGTCATCGTGGCCGTGGCCGAGCGGTAAGGCGCTCTAAGTGCCCGGATTGCCAGAGAGTCGCGGGTTCGAACCCCGTCGGTTCCGCAATTATTTTTTTTTGCGTGATATTTCAAAAAGTCATTAAAAGTTCTGATATTTATCGATAGATGGAACAACTAAAAAGTAATCATTTACTTTTCCAAAACTTGTAAAAAAAATTACTTTTTGAAATATCACGCTTAAAAAAAATTGCGGAACCGACGGATTCGAACCCGCGTTTCTTTGACAATTCGGGCACTTAGAGCGCCTTACCGCTAGGCCACGCACCCAATGACGTCGGTGCCGAAATTATGCTTTTTATATTATGTTTTTGATATCCAGCGGGTGTTAGGTTTTTTCATTACGGAATTTCTGAATTCGGTCTCCACGCTTAAGGCGCGCGATAGAAGCTATGCAATATCTTAAAAATAACAAAGTAACTGTGATTTAATCAAAAACGTCTTTCAAACATTTTTGATTAAATCATAAACAACACTATTCGATTTAGATCGTGTTATCTAATACATTTTGACGACTCAAATTGATAAAGTAGCGAGGAAAAACAAGTATTTTGTAAAGATACATTGTCATTAAAAGTTTACATAGTTAACGAGAAGAAACTTTATCTATCTTAGAAAAGCGCATAGTCATTGTTGAGAAGATCTTAAAACTAACCGGTAATGTAGCTGAGACGGCCAGTGTATTGAATGAATGAGTAAGCAACTATGAAAAGGATCCGGTCGAAGTGGATAGGAATTCCAAAAATAAACTCTTATTTACGCAACACTGAATGACAAGATTTTCCATTGGTTTATTTTTATTCCGAGATCGCAAAGTTGAGCTTAGGCTTGAGGTTTTTTACATATTTTGATGTCGCTAACATTTCTGAATTGAGGGTAAATATAAATATGAATTCTGTTATATGCAAACTTTTGTTTTAAGGGTGACGCTTTTGAACCTTGAAAATTATCTGTCTGATTTTAGTGAAGATTACCAATGTTGTATTTTAGGCTTTTATAACTTTCTATTTAAAATTGTTTAATATATTTGGGGACGAGAAAACCAACTATACTAAAGCCAAACTCGATTGAGAATGCTTGTCAACAAACAAATTAAAAATGAAGGTAGAAATCATTTTACTCCTATATTTTTTAAATAACTAGTTAATGACAAATTCATGACAATAAATTAGATTAGTAAGCTTAAACCCAATTAATATATTCAATATCTTTTAAATAGAATTTTTAAAAATAATAAAACATAATTTTAAATTTATTAGACATAAAATGTGTTGCATTTTCTACCTTAATTTTAAATTTGTTTGTTGACAAGCATTCTCAATTGAGTTTGGCTTTAGTATAGATTATTTTTTTGAGTAAAAAGTGAATAGGAAACAGTTGTACGAGGCGCTGTGATTGTAAGATTACATAATCCATATGAAAAAATCTACACGAATGAATAATAACACGGATAGATTTGTGTTTTTACAGGTGTACTATCATACTGAAAGTCCTCAAATTTACGTCTGATTCCATTTAAAATTTTTTGTGTACATATTCTAGGTATACTATATTAGTATCAATCCATAAATATATTCATACCACATGTCAGGCGAATGGGACTGGACATAAGGGTGGAATTTCTTGTTATTCTAGAATTCTATTCTGGAATTTCTCGTTAGTCTATTTGTCGTCTATTTCCAAGTGCGACTTTAATATCATTTAAGTTGTATTTCATTTTATACCCAACGATCTGTATAACTACTGTAATAAGCTTAAAAAAAACATCATGAAGAATATTGATACTTTGTTACTACAGAAAAGCGAGGCCCTATGGCGACAAAAACGATGTTACAACACCTCGCCTGGACTGGGTCACAGGAACGCTTTCGCAAACAACCACAATATGACATGATAGCCCCGTTTTAATTAGCGGTTTTACTTAAACGTTATAATAATATACACGACGTCATATTATCTCGTTAAATATTACAAACAAGCCTATATCCTCATAGGAAGTCATTCGTGAATAGATCATTCAGTTGAAATGAATATCATTGCGTTACTTTTAATATTATACGTGAAATTTTGTTTAATTTATTGCCAGTCTCAGTGTAGAAATTTTCAAACTTGCAGTGGGTGTATCGGTTACGCGCATGAGAAATGTGTTTGGTGTTCGGCGGTAAGCGTTGCATCTTAATAACTAATGCACTAGAATAAAAATATTGACGCAGAATATTTACTTATTTTGTATACACGTTGACCTATAAATAATGATTCAAATTCAAATGACAGGTACATCACCTAATTACCGAGATCTATTGCAACGATTGCATTAATTAAAAATCAATGTTAGATATATAGGTGATGTATTTTTCCTTCTACCATTATCCATAATTTATGGAATATCTTGAATGTAAATTAGTCGCTATAGTTTTTGGACAAGCTATAACTTAAATAAGACACTAAAAGTACATTCCTTTTGTTCATGATTTAGAAGTGAAAAGCAGATGGTCCATTTCAGCTTCACTCTTGTACCACATACCATTAAAATGGAAAAAATACAAGGATTTTATCAAAAATAAAATAAATTTTTGACAAGTCTTTTCTTCCGTGTTCCGGGCTTTGCTTTTAGCTATAATACATTTTAGACATAGACATCTTAGCTATAATAAGAACAAAACTCAATATTTTAATCTGATTATTCAGTAATCCGTTAGCTACCTATACCTAACCAGTAACCATCAAATCAAATGGACCATACGTCAATAAACACTGACAGCAAAAGTCAAAACACCATCAATCCGCCACCTGGAAAATGTCTACCATAGATAATATAACTTATCTAAGATCCGCCATGATTATACGTAAAGTGTTGCATTGTTTTGGAGAGAATAAATAATATTTCGCCTAAATAAAAGTGAATTCAGAGATTTGGCTAATCAAAATTACATTATTAATACATGTAGTTTTCTTCAACTTATGTACAGAAAGTGAGTCTGTGCTCCGTACAATTTTGGACCATCTCCTTTAATGACTATTCTATGTTTACTACTTATCGTAGCTAAATCACGACTTAACGGCTAAAAGAAAAACTAGTCAGATATTAGTATGGGATACCCTTCGAAATATATATTAAAAAGATAAACTGACTTACTAACTGACATATTCAAACCTAACCTAACTGGCATTCACCATAATAAAATTATGCGCAAACGCTTTTGAAAATTTATATTTTTATAGCGTAAACGCTTTTGAAAATTTCTCTTTAAAAATTCTATCTATAAATTACAGAAGAATCATGTTAGTCGTAGATGTATTTCAAGAAATGACTGGAACTCTTCGTGGTGTGACACTGCGATATATGACCCAGAAGTGGAAGTTACACCAACGTCACAGGAGTTTAACGATGGTACAAATGGATCAAAAGTAATACAATTCATATCTCAAATTAAGAGAATCAAAGCACGGACCAATGTTCCTATCAAATTTAATATGTCTTACAAGCCCGCAAAGCATTACCCATTGGATATCTACTACTTATTGGATTCTTCGAAAAGCATGAAGAGTTACAAAGTGGACCTGTATAATCAAGGAGTTCATATCTATGAGCAATTGTCACAGATCACCAATAACGTCAGATTGGGCGTTGGCAGTTTTGTAGAGAAACCCAGTTTACCTTATGTTGAGTATGTTAAATATGTTATGTGGTAGATATACATTAATAAGCTACGTTATGCCACTTTCACTATATATATTTTTTTATTAATTACAAAGTTAACTTAACTGCAAACGTTGTTAAGTTATTTTGTATCTACCTATCTATCATCGAAATGCAATAGCGAAAGTAATAAAGAAATGTTTTATACATTTTAGAAACATTTTAAATACGAAATTATGTTGTTTTTTTATGACAGTTTTGAGCATCGACATGTTGTTGTTTTGTTAAAAATCGTTTATTTCAAGTAGACTTAAGCACTTCATATAACTCTATTTCAACTTTCAGCATTTTATCGCACACATCGTATGCATTTATACACCATCAAAGTTTAACTAATGACTCGGCCCTGTTTACAAAAGCATTGAAAGATCTACAAAAAGTGGACGGCGATAATTATGACAAACCTCAAGCAGATTTAGATGCTTTGTTGCAAGTAATGCTTTGCACAGACGAAATTGGATGGAGAAATAATTCACATCGCATTATAGTTGTTAGTACTGACTCTACTTACCACAGCGCAGGTGATGGTAAATTTGTAGGTGCATTAAAACCACCTGATATTAAATGCAATTTAATAAATAATACATACGAAATGGCTCTTACGTTTGATTATCCATCTGTAAGTAAAATTAAAAAAGTAGCTAGTGACACGAATACTAGAATTATATTTGCCGCCAAACCGGATGTTAAAAATGATTATAAGGCTTTAGAGAAGAATATTAAGAATGTTAAATATGTGGAATTGTTAGCAAAATCTGATGTAGTAAATATGATTTTAAAGGAGTATAAGGTGAGTAAAAACAATAGATTTTATAATAACAGCTATACTTATATGAAAATTAGAATTTGAGTACAGTTAATATTTAATATTTTTTATAAGTTTTTAAAAGTGTTTTATACATATTGTTTAGCATATAACTCTGTCAAAAATTTTAAAAACAAATGTAAATGAGAGAAAAGTAAATTGTATAAACATCAATTATACTGTTTTCTTTTAATTTAAATAAAATCGATTTAGTCGCGATCTATTATGACAAACTGGTTTTTTGGGAACAGATTATTTATTATTATCTAACATGAAAATCGGATATCAGTACGAAAATATAAGTTATGATAAATATAATTAAGTCGTAAGTCAATATATAAATTAATATTAGAACTTTATTTTTGTTTCATTTATGTTCATAGGAATTCCGTGTTTTTTATGTTTACAGAAACTTGTTAGTAGCATACAAATCGAGGCAAGTATTGAACCTTTTATGAATTTAACATTTGAGCCGGACTGCACTAGACAAGATAAATGTAACTACACAAATGACGAGCCACTAAACATAAATGCTACACTTATTTTCAACTCATGTCCTACGGATGGAAAATATAACTATGACGTGAAAATTGGACCCGTATCGATTGAAGAAAAATTAACATTACATCTGGAAGTGATTTGTCAATGTGACTGTGAGAAGCCAGGTCAGGGAGAAAAGGATTCAACCCAATGTAGCAAAGCTGGGACATACCAATGTGGTATTTGTAAATGCAATGAAAATAGGTAAATATTCAAAGTAATAAATGATGTTTTTCATAACATAAACGATATAGAAACCAATTAACAAGCAGTACATATTTATTCAAATTTCCATAATTAGTTTTTTATTTCAGATATGGGGATACCTGTAATTGTATGGGAACAAGTATTCAGGATTTAGAAAAATGTAAAACTAATGTAGATGATGTTAAGCCTTGCAGTGGTCGGGGAACTTGCAGGTATGTGGAAAAATGTAGGTAATTAGGGTTTAAAGGTTCTTTTGTTGGGGCAATTTCAAAAAATAAAATTTAAATTAAAAAAAAAATGTTATTAAATTGTTATATATTCGCTAAACTCGTATCTATTTTTATATCAATAGGTAGGCTACCCTTCCGCTTGCGTTATTTTTGTGTACTCAAGCAAACGCCGGTTCCTTAACCGGCGGGAAAAACCTAAAAATACGTGGCGTTTAAAGACAGTCATCTGTGTCCAGCCAGCCAAGTGAAAGTTTATAAGGGTCAGATCTATCTGCTTTAAGGCTTAACTCATACTGGAAATAAAGTGACGCGCCAAGTTTATCAACTACAAATTACGAGAATATATTAATATAATCTCACTTTTAAATAATTAAGGAGCAAAGTTATGTGATACAAATATAAAATAAAGCGACGCGTGACAACGCTTGATTTAATTTTTATATAATACAACTTTGTACTTTAGTGAAAATAGAGACGGAACGTTTCACATGCCACTGGGCCAGAGTGTGTTAAACCTGACTGTAATGACTATCGCAACGGCTGTCTGAGCACTGTTTAATTTTAACATAATAAATATATTTTAGGTGTGGCAAGTGCATAGACTGCGAAGAAGGATTTTCTGGCGACTTCTGTGAGTTTGACGACAATGCCTGTGAACGACCAGGCGGCGTGTTGTGCTCTGGGCGAGGGAAGTGTACGTACGGTAAATGCCAATGCGACCCGCACTGGCTTCCTACCGACTGTCGTTGTCCAGATAACGATGATGCCTGCATCGCACCGCACTCAAAAGAGGTAGTCGTTGATACCAGTTCTCGTTTCAAAGCCATACGTCATTGAGTAGTATCGGTAGCATACTTTTCATAATGCGGTCTTCCGGTTTAGCTCGTTATTTCGTAAATTAGAATAAATATAGACAAGATAAATGTTTGGGTTCATTTATCTTGGCAAATATAAGTCCTTATTTGTCCAAGTTAGCCCTTGACTGTGATCACACCTAATGGTATGTGACGGTACAATCTAGGACGGAAGCTAGAACTAATAGTTAGGATGAAATCGTTAGAAGGATCAAAGATCCTCGTCTTATAGATCCGTTGCACATATCACTGCGCCACGGACGCCGTATCGACGTCTTGTCTTTTTATTTAATTTATTTTCCAGCCATGTTCCGGTAGAGGAGACTGTGTTTGCGGCAAGTGCGTTTGCAGCAATTCAACTTCTCCCACTGACAGCTGTGTCGGTACATACTGCGACGAATGCGCAGAATCAGCGACGAAACGTTGCACAGAGTTAGAGAGCTACGCCTATTGCAACTTCAACGACAACAAGACCGTTTGCGACGAAAACTTTAACTTTGCAGACACTGACGTCATTCTAGTCAACAAGACGTCTATATACTCCAATACATGGTACATGGCCAAGATGTGGTGCAGGCAGGTGATGGATGACGGGAAGATTCTTGTGTTCAGATACCATTACCCGAAATCGTCTAGTAGCACTATGAGATTGATTATTCAAGATGAATTGGATTTGCCAGCGGTTGCTGATATATGGGGTTAGTTGTTTCATCATCATCATCATCATCATTATCAGCCAATGGACGTCCACTGCTGGACATAGGCCTTTTTTAGGGACTTCCAAACACAACGATCCTGAGCCGCATGTGCCCAGCGGCTCCCTGCGACCCGTTTGATGTCGTCAGTCCACCTGGTGGGGGGTCGACCAACACTGCGCTTTCCGGTGCGGGGTCGCCATTCTAGCACCTTCGGCCCCCAACGTCCATCAGCTGTTCGAACTACGTGCCCCGCCCATTGCCACTTCAGTTCTGCGACTCGCTGAGCTATGTCGGTTAATTTGGTTCTTCTGCGGATCTCCTCATTTCTGATTCGATCACGCAGAGATACTCCGAGCATTGCTCTTTCCATCGCCCGCTGAGTGACTCTGAGCCTTCTTATGAAGCCCGCAGTTAGCGACCAAGTCTCGGATCCGTATGTCATCACTGGCAACACGCACTGTTCGAAGACCTTCGTCTTCAGGCACTGAGGAATTTTGGACGAAAAGATGTCACGCAGTTTCCCGAACGCTGCCCAACCGAGTTGGATTCGGCGGTTCACCTCTTTCTCGAAATTGGACCTACCTAACTGGACCATATGCCCTAGGTATATATACTCGTCTACAATTTCGAGTGCAGAATTTTCAACAATAACTGGGTGGAGCGAAACATGAGCATTACACATGATCTTTGTCTTGCCCATGTTCATTTTAAGGCCCACCTGTTGAGAAACTCTGCTGAGGTCATTGAGCATATTATTAAGGTCATCTAGAGATTCTGCCATTATCACTACATCGTCGGCAAACCGCAGTTGAGTGAGGTACTCGCCATTGATGTTGATGCCAAGTCCGTTCCAGTCCAAGAGCTTAAAGACGTCTTCCAATGCGGCGGTAAATAGCTTCGGGGAGATAACATCTCCCTGTCGCACTCCTCGCTGCAATTGGATTGGCCTCGTAGTCTCATCCTGTATACGGACCGACATGGTGGCGTTTTCGTACAGGCACTGCAACGCTTGGATGTACCGGTAGTCGATTCGGCACCTCTGCAATGACCTTAACACAGCCCAGGTTTCCACCGAATCAAAGGCTTTCTCATAGTCCACAAACGCCAAGCAAAGTGGCCGGTTATACTCTTCGGTCTTTTGTATAACCTGCCGCAGCGTATGTATGTGGTCTATGGTACTAAAGCCTTGTCGGAAACCGGCTTGTTCGGGAGGCTGGAAGTCATCAAACCTACGAGCGAGACGATTCGTGATGACTCTGGAGAACAACTTGTAGACATGACTCAGCAGCGAGATTGGTCTGTAATTCTTCAGCAAGGTATTGTCACCCTTTTTGAAGAACAGAACAACCACGCTCCTGTGCCACGCCTGAGGCGTCTTGCCCTCGTGAATGACGGAATTGAACAATCGCTGAAGGACTTCAAGTATCGGTTTACCACCCGCTTTCAGGAGTTCTGCTGTGATTCCGTCATCACCTGGCGCCTTGTTGTTCTTCAGGTGTTCGAGAGCCATACTAATCTCGTCTAGGCTGAGTTACTGAGGTTAGTTGTTTAATATATTATTATTATTTTACGTCTCGTTGATGATTAGTTGGGTTGTTAGTATGTGTTGTAAATCGTACCTCGGAAACCATTTTAAGTTAATCTCGATCAAATATTTGTAGAAATCCTTACAGAACTAAACGTTATCAATCAAAGCAACCTGTAATGGAACAGATGCTTAGCCGTACAGCCTTATATGGGCCAAAGATAAAAATTAATTCAAAATGTTATTTATTATTATAATGGTGAAGCCCGCCATAGTGGATGCACTTCGACCGTTTTAGATTTTTTGTACTCGCCCCGCCCTCACCTCCCCTATATCAGTTCAAACACCCACTCTAAAACTTGGGTGGTTGCTTTCAGGTTGGAGGCACAGTAATCCTCTGGTAGTGGATATGCCACCCCCAGGAGATCCATTCGCTTTCTAACCAATCCGTCACATTCACACAAAATATATTCCATGGACTCTGTGTCTTCGTTGCAGGCCCTGCAAATGGGATCCTCACAGATACCCATTTTGCAGAGCATAGACCTGGTGCTATAATGTGTACGCTGCTATGGCATACCGTAGCTGTTTCCTGCTCAATTCAAAATGTTGATGCAATATAATGTGAATACCTATAGTGAAACCAATGTCTTATCTGTGACTTTTACTATTTATCATATTATCTCTATCATATTCTATTTCTTGAAAGGGTTTTGATATTATCCGATAATGAGTATAAAAATCCGAAATTTCCTGACAAAGTAATTTATTACTAAACCCTTTCAAACCAACTTCCTTGCGGTATCGTAAAACTTTGGTGTCATTGCCCTTAAACCCTTACCGGTAAGGTGATACTAACAGAATAAAAGAATTTATATTTCATATGAAATAAATTTGCATCATGGTGTCCTGGCTTCGAGTCCTGGCAAGCAAAGAAGAATTTTAAATTCTTCTCGCTTGCTTGCGGCTTGCTTTGAAGGGCACATTAAGCCTTAGAACCCGGTCATTATCCTTATCATCTGATAGTGATAGTTACAAAGTCAACACATTATTACCGCACATCGCAAGCTCACATTGACGTAGCGTGGTGGATCCAAGCGCCATATCTCTCTCTTATAAGGGCAGAAAGAATCCTGGCCATTTAAATAGGCTGAGAATGATTATTATGGTTTATTTGTTTTTCAGTTACGGTGGGCAGTGTAATAGGAGTCATGGTGTTAATAGGTATCATAACAATAGTAGCTTGGAAGTTCCTTGTGGATCTGCACGATAAGAAGGAATATGAGAGGTTCGAGAAGAACTCTGCAGCCGCCGGCTACGACGTGCGGAACCCTCTGTATCAACCTCCTGCTACCAGTTTCCACAACCCTGCCTATAGGGGAGGCGGTCATTAATTTATGTATTATTGTCCTACATTTTAGTACCTATTCATAATAACATTTTGGGAAATACAATTTTTTACTTTCTATGTATTTTGTTTTTATCCAACGAAAAAATTTAAAAGTTTCTCAAGACGACAAGTATATTGTTAGCATTTAAAATATTGGAATATATACCAGTTACCACAGACGATATCGAATAGTATTGTCTATGGTAACATATTCCAATATTTTAAAATGGTAACAATATATTTTTGTTATGCCTGACCGCGAATAACTTTTTACAGAGTAGTCTGATTTTGATAATTCTATTTTTATTAGAAAGGGTATAACTATCAATATGTTACTACAGTGAGCATGTTAAGATCTGACAACGGAATTTAATATATATATATGTGCTTTAGTATTTTTATAGTTCAGTACGAGTAGTAGACCTATGATCAATGTCATAAATTATTAAAAAGTCAGAAGTGTTATATTTTAAAAAAAATATAAGACACTTAAATGTAAGAAATTGTCGCCTCCTTTTGTTATTTTAGGTTACTTAAGCATATCTATGAAGTCGATCCCATTTCAGCTTTTTACTTTAAGGTCGTTACTTAAATACACAAAGTTAATAGCAAAGTGTTTGGCTGTTTAATAAAATTTAAGTTAATTTAACAAAGTAAATAGTTAAAAACATATATAAGCTATATAATTCGTTAAATAAACTTTGCAAAAACTTTGATGCCACCGACTTAAATTAACTAAATGACGCAATTATTTCTAACTTATTAGTGCGATCTGTATTTTTTTTATTTTTTTTATACTGTAGCTATTACCCAAAATTATGGTTATATATATTTTTGAGGTTCTGTATAAACTGAATGAATCATAGTATTATGATAGTGATTTTGAGTGGAAGGATCTCAGATAGGCAGAGAAACCAGGGAATAGATCATTTATTAATTATCTGCAACATTTGACTAGTTCTAGAACTTTGAATATCTGAAATACAGACAAGGTTAAAGACAAAACGCACCCTGCAGTAGCTGCTCGAGTAATTACAAAAAGTCCTGAAACAAATTAATAAAGGCTCTTAACGGCAGCTTAAGCGCCGTCATTAAAAGGTGCTAAGTAAATTGCGATTGTAATGTATTCATTCTGCGTACCACTAGGCCTGGCGTCGATGATTTTAAATCTTGTTGCTCATAAGATAAGGTTCATATTTCTGTAACGTGTGCCGAGGGAATTAATGTCAGATGGTGTTCACGCTATGTGCCTGTGACTGATTAAGGATAGTGTTTATAAAAAATACGACGCAAAAACATTAGTATAATTCAGACTGAAAACGAAACGAAATGTCAAGTTCTTCAACTACAAATTATAATAGTAATGTCTACTTGCAAATCGTTAAAGTACAAAGTTGTATTATTCAAATATAGAATATTCAAAAATGGAACGACACGCGACGGCGCGTGTCATCGCTTGATTAAATTTTTGTATAATACATCTGTGTACTTTAGTAATGGGAAGATATAGATGAATTAAGTATTGGCAAAAATGATGACGCATCGCTTCTATTCGCTTCTGCACCAGTATGAGTTAAGCCTTACTTTAGTGTGTATTTAGCTTGGTACAGTGGATGTTATGTGTCATTCCAATCATAGGTACGTTACGTTCGGAACAGGCAGTTGCCACGTGCGCTACCGAATAATGGGATTACAGTAATGCGCCGTTGGACCGATATACATGGTAATGCCGTTTTAAATTGCTGTTTGTTGTCGGGGACGCCATCAAACAAATTTTTACGACTGAAGTCTTTTTGATGGGTTAGATTATCCAATATAGCTTTCTCGTGGGGAATTGCTCATGGGTACTATTTTCTCTAACTTTAATTACTATTTTAAAGAATTATTTGCACTATATAAGAGTAACACATTTAGTTTTGCAGTAGCGGTTCCTAATGTCAAATTTTTTCTTTCTTCTAAACGCTGTTATATTAGAGAACGTACCACAAACATTACAAGTCTTTTTCACCTAAAGTCTTCCATGTTATTCTTGTTCTTTAATCTCCATTATTAATTCTAGGAAGTAGATACTTAAATACGTCCCACTTCACACTGGATTACAACAGACTAATTTTTCTATTTACAATTTCCTTAAGTTAAGTTTAAGTTTTTAATTTCCTAACACCATCGTTTCTCTTTAGCTTATCGTGATCTTTGTCTTTGAAATTTTTGCTAGCTAGTATTAAAGTCATTAAGATTTGAGTTGTATTGCCAGTACCTAAAGTAATTATATCGATGCGATTCTAAAGCAGTCGAGGTCCTGTGTTTGCCGTGACGTAGATACAGGCCACAATAGTGGCAAATACACATTCAAATGTAAACACGTAGTGTGTCTAGTGTCCCTGCTGTTGACACAATTTACCGGAACTGCGGAGGCGAATTCAAATTTTGATGAAGGCGAATAAACGTGGCGATATACAAATGTATGTTACTGCCTTTTTAGCAACAAATTCAAAATGGTTTACGTTTTTGTTCTTTTTTTACCTCGCTGCAAAAAAAGTTTTATAAGATTACCGTGTCCATGAATTTCTATTTTTTATCGACTACACTACTCGGCCCTTGATTGTTATCACACCTGATGTTAAGTGATGATGCAATCTAAGATGGAAGCGGGCTAACTTTTTAGGAGTAGGATGAAATCCACACCCCTTTCGATTTCTACACGACATTGTACCGGAACGCTAAATCGCTTGGCGATACGTCTTTGTTGGAAGGGTGGTAACTAGCCACGGCGAAAGCCTCCCACCAGCCAGACCAAACAAATTAAGAAAAATCTCAAATTGCCCTGCCGGGAATCGAACCCCGGACCTCCGTCTTATAAATCGACCACGCATACCATTGCGCCACGGAGGTCGTCAAGATTCTCTGAGTTCTACTATAGAAAGACGAGCTCTATAACGTGTGTCAAATAGTCCTGCTAGTACTCATAGTACTACTAAATAGTTTTATTAAGAGTATTCAGTAGTGTCATCACCTCTATAGCTTATTTGAATCTCGTATATTTCCTGTGCGACATTATACTTCGCAAAAGCATGAGATTTGTCACAAAGCTGAATGGTAATATTATTTAGCAGAGTCATTACATCGATGCAATTCTGAAGCAGTTGAGATCCTTGTGTTTGTCGTAAAGTAGATTCAGGTCCCAAGAGTGGCAAATACGGTTTAAAATGTAAACACATTGTGTGTGTGGTGTCTACTGTTGACACAATTTACCGGAACTGCAAAGGCGAATTCAAATTTAGATGAAGGCGATATACTATTGAATATTATTGCCTATTTATCAATTAATTTAAAATGGTGACGCGTGTTTGTTTAATTAAAAGTTGGTCATACCTTTAACGCGTGTATTACTACATGTAATTTTTTACACTCATTTATTTATTTACAATTATTTTAAAAATTTTTAACAATGCTTATAAAATTATAAAAAAAAAACTATTAAAAATTAATAAAAAAATTCCGCCTGCGGGGCCCGGGGATCCAAGCAACCGGTGGTCAGGGCTCCAGAGTGAGGAACCTTCTCACAATACGCGCCGTTTCAAGAATTACTGCCTTCTGTATCCGACCCCTGATCCAACAATTAAGCGAAAGCTTTTTTAGATGTTCGTCAAAGCTTTTCGCTATAAGACCGTTGACTGAAACGACTATAGGAACAATCATAGTCGAATCAACATTCCACATCACGGTAATCTCATGAGCAACATGTTTATTATTAATAGTTATAAATAGGGAGGGTTGAGCGTTGCAAGCGAGGAAAGATCCCTTTGTGAGGCATGAGGGGAGTAAGTCTAATGTTCCTGTAATTATATCAACAAAGAAAGCATTCAGACATCGTATACTTAAGGTGGTTTGATGGCAGAAATAAATTTAGGTAACGCTTTTTTTTTATTTTTTTTTAATGACTACAAGTTGGCCCTTGACTGCAATCACACCTGATGTTAAGTGATGATGCAGTCTAAGATGGAAGCGGGCTAACTTGTTAGGAGTAGGATGAAAATCCACACTCCTATCGGTTTCTACACGACATCGTACCGGAACGCTAAATCGCTTGGCGGTACGTCTTTGTCGGTAGGGTGGTAACTAGCCACGGCGAAAGCCTCCCACCAGCCAGACCAAGACAAATTAAGAAAAATCTTAATCTGCCCTGTCGGGAATCGAACCCAGGACCTCCGCCTTATAAATCCACCGCGCATACCACTGCGCCACGGAGGTCGTCACACGCTATTTAAATTATTCGATTAGGACGATATCAATGGAAGTTTCCATGAATCCCTAACCTCTTTGTCTCTCTCTACTATAAACGGAAGTTAATCCACATATATACATGCTTTTCACTCCGCTCAACAGCAAGACTTATTATTAATTTATGTCTGCGATATTCATTATTTGTGCCATATATTCACCTGTAATCTAGTTTCAATATAATATATATTACAATATATACAAAGTCATTTCGAGTGAGTGAATCTCTAACATAATTATATACGTAGTAATTGTTTTGTTGGTATTGTATTAAATACGCAATATGCAATTTGGTTCTATTAACAGTTGTCAACAGACTGTATTAGATATTATTTGCAATGCAATACATTTATGCAACGATAAACACGAATTTGAATACGTATCTATCTACATTTTGTGTTTAGTTTCAACAGGTAATGCAGGTTGCCTGATGGAATGCTTATTCTACTGTAGCTAGTTTATCATCACCATCATTATCATTATCAACCTATTACAGGCAGGGTCTGGCCTATCTAAGGACCTGCAATTTAATGGCTACACATACAGATAAAACTGGCTCTGTACTTTAACACCATCATACCACAGTGTCATTAATGGCAAGCATTCGATCCCTCCTTTACTAAATAGGACGAGACCAAGGTCCTGCAATTTCATGGCTACACATACAGATAAAACTGGCTTTGTACTTTAACACCATCATACCACAGTGTCATTAATGGCAAGCATTCGATCATTCCTTTACTAAATAGGACGAGACCAAGGTCCTGCAATTTCATGGCTACACATACAGATAAAACTGGCTTTGTACTTTAACACCATCATACCACAGTGTCATTAATGGCAAGCATTCGATCATTCCTTTACTAAATAGGACGAGACCAAGGTCCTGCAATTTCATGGCTACACATACAGATAAAACTGGCTCTGTACTTTAACACCATCATACCACAGTGTCATTAATGGCAAGCATTCGATCCCTCCTTTACTAAATAGGACGAGACCATGCTCCTGCAATTTCATGGCTACACATACAGATAAAACTGGCTCTGTACTTTAACACCATCATACCACAGTGTCATTAATGGCAAGCATTCGATCATTCCTTTACTAAATAGGATGAGATCATGCTCCTTCATTTCTCTCACAGCAACTCTCCGCGCTCTACTGGCTAATCTACCGAATGGATATTAGTCTTATACCTACATACTGGGGAAGCGATGTTTCTCCGCGCCTTGTTGGCGCTAAATTAAATGTATGCTAAGTGACAAATCATTTAACAATTATAATCATTTTCATTTTAATATCCATTGAAAAATAGGATTCTCGTTTTACTATATTTATATTAATACTAGCTGACCCGGCAAACGTAGTTTTGCATTAAAAATTAAAAGAAATTTAGATGAAAATAGATAGGATTGCTGAATACGTTTTACAAGCCGTTTGATATTGTATTTTATATATTAGATTATTTTGAATTTGAAACTTTGGTACGTTTTGAATGATCTCCTAAATTATTTAGCTGTTTGTAAATTCGTTTCAGATCTACACACTCATTGAGCGTAGGTTGACCGAATAGAATAGGTATCCATCGAATCGAACATCTTTTAAGTGAACTGGCTACTTTTCATAATATTATAGCTGCTAGAATATTCCCGTAGAATATTCCGACTCAGGTCACGGTCTAACTTATTTTATATCAGACGTAAAATGAACTCCATTGAGAGTTCCAGTACTTTTAGGATCTTTTTGCTTAGCTGTATTAAAATTTATATTCTTAAAGCAGTTTTACAGATAAGTGGATCATGAAAATGGAATAACGAGTAATAGCTCGATCCTGCGAGTATCTGGTTTTTATAATATTATTTTTGGATGCGTTTTGAGGGTGTATGAAATAGATTAGTGTTGGTTTGCCTATCAAAAGATAGCTGCAAATGCATTTTATTGAATTATTTTTTGATTGATTTTGTAATAATAAAGGTAACTTTAAGTATTATCAATAATTTTACGTCATTTTAAAGGAAATGCTTTAAATAATTGGAAAAGTCAAGTGTTAAGTTTGCTTTTTACAAAGATATGTGAATTAAAGCATAAAAAAAGATTGTATTGTAAGTACACACAGAGATGGCGGGAAGTGGATTTATACCATAGTAAGTACTTAAGTAAGTTGTTAGTTACAGGTAGTACGTACAAAATTTGGCGTAGTTATAAAATAAAGTAAGTAAAGAACATATAGAATCTTAACTCGCACCAGGAATCGAACCTTAGACTGTAGGTATATATCGTATTTATCAAAACAATTCCGTTGCTACGCTTCCCATTGTCGGATTAATCCAAATTAAGCTCATAACAATGCGACTGTGCCGTCAGTAATCCGGAAAATTGATTTGTCTTTCCTGCCCCGCCCGTAATGAAGTTTAGGAAAATTATTATAATTATCCACAGTCTTCTGGTTTACGGGTCTTATGTTTATATCCACACCGCATAATCTAATAAATTGAAGGCCTCTGTGGTGCAATAGTATAGGCGTTGGGCTTATAAGACGGAAGTCCTGGATTTGATGATCTTTTCCTATTTAGTCCAGATTTGGTTGATGGGAGGCTTCGGCCATGGCTATTTACCACCCAGCTGGCAAAGACACCGCCAAGTGATTTCGCGTTCCGGTACAATGTCGTGCAGAAACCGAAATGGGGTCCTAACAAGTACATCTAAGATTGCTTTATCACTTACCGTCGCAAGTGATTGCAAACAAGAACTAATTGTAGTAAAACAATAAATAAATGACAAAATCCAAAATCATTGGATGCCGTTCGGTGTTGCAATTATCTCCTACCATCTAGAATGTACACAAACAAAGTATGACTAACAAATACGATAAACTTATGACAACCTTCTTCTACACCAGGGACTCTTTGACATTTATTTGACTTATTAGGAGGAGGAAAGTATACATGGCTCATTTCCCGAGTGTATCGAATTGACGTAATATTTTTCTTATTCCGTCAATCGCGAACCATCTGGTGCACGTAAGAAATTGGGTCGAAATTGTACGTTCAGCGTAACACAAAAGTCAATATGGAGGTAAAAATAGTAAGTCACGTGAAAACAATACGTTCTTTGTATCGGGTTTTTAATATTTCTCTTTAGAAAATCTTAAAGTAGTGTGTCAGGTCTACGTTGTGTTGAGTAGAATGAACTGGGGTTCCCTCTCGCTTTATACTTTAGCATTTTGAGTTAATATGTAATGCACTTATGCAGCTTAGTAGGTATCCTACACGTCCTAGGATTATATTATATATGTAAGTGTATTGAGGCGACGGTAATCACTTAACATTTGATGACCCGTACGCTCGTTTGTAGTTTATTAGAGCAATTAAAATAAATTAAGTTGGTGTTATTTAATCACGTAAAATTTTTAATGGATTTGATGCTTACGGATAATACCTATTACGTGTGTGTTATACCTAGACACTGTTACGTGTTTGACTGATATCGTGGATTAGCACTTTACGATATTTCTATCAGAGTGCCTAGTGTGAGCTTTCACCAAAACAAATCGAAAACTTCACATTCGCGTAAAGGCACATTTTATATGGAATTGAAGCAGCGCCCCTGGCAGTATCGAGAGAAAACTCAAATGGGTGAGTGTTAGTTGCATATAAAATTTGCTTTTACCTTTCTCGATATCGACGCGGTAAAATCTTACACTAGCCACACAATTCTATTTGTCAAATCAAATCAAATAATTTATTTGCCAAATCGTTATATACAGTATAGATGGTACAGATGCATTAAATTTGTGAAACAATCAGCCATAGTTTGGTATGCTAATTACAGTAGGTACATTACTTGTAAATAAATAATAAATAAATATTATAGAACAATTACATACATCGCTATATAGCCCCAAAGTAAGCTTAGGTAGCTTATGTTATGGGTACTATGATAACCGATGAATATTTTTATACATAAATACTTATAATATTTATAGATAAACACCCAGACACTGGAAAACATCCATGCTCATCACACAAACATTTTTCAGATGTGGGAATCGAACCCACAGCCTAGGATGCAGAAGCAGGGTGGCGCACTACCCACTGCGCCACTCGGCCGTCACTTATATACTAGAATAACATTAATATTCTCAAATAAAGAAAACACATCAAAACTACTTATTTATTTTATTTATTTACCCAGAAAACACAATAAATTAACATCTACTGTACTTATATATATCTTTAAGGTAACATTAAAACATAATAAAACGATACTCTACATGTTAAACACTCAAGGAATCATTGCCTATATAATATAATAATTCTGCTATAATTTGTAATTATTAAATTAATTTCATACCATTTACCTTAATCGAAATAATAAAATAATCGAAATAACTCCATCCTCTTTCTAAAGGTTGTCAAAAGCATGTTTTGTAAATGTAAATTATAATGAGAAAGGCTTAAATTAATTAATTTCACACTCAACGTGCCTCTCCCTGATTAAGCTCCTTGGCCTAATGTAATTAATTAGGGAAGGTTTTTAATTTTGATTTACATTGGATGCTTTGGTCTTAAATGAACAACAACAAAAAGGTGTCATATCATTGAATATTTTAATTGGAACTAGTAACCTAATCTTTTTCTAATTTATTTAATCCACTGCTAATATTTTAATCGGGAAATACTCGTATCATAAAAATAGTATATCCTACTACAAGATATTCAGTATATCCTTATTCCATACAGGCAGAATGGAACTGAACTCATGTAGAGTTAAGTAGTTTAGTAGATAGTTTTGTCTTAGATTTGTTTCGTCATAGACCTTCGAAGGTTTAAGGTGACGAAAAGCCGAACGGTCGCCCAATAGTGCGCAAATGAAAATACTACTACTAACTTTACTTATTACTCTTAAAGGGTATCAAAAGCAATAGTAGTCCTGATAATTTTTATTTCTGAGATGTAGTTATTGCCTCCCTACATATGTATATTTAAAATGAATATGATAATTTTACATCACGTTTGTTGCCGTAACTGTAAAAAACCGTAAACAATAATCCAAGTTGTCTACACTACTAACTTTTCGGGGGCAGCTAAGGGTTTGAGAGAATGCACTGCATACTTAATAATTATTTTATTAAAAAATAATGATTACAATAAAAAGACTATAATTAGAGTACATGACTAATTATGTAAAAGATCAGTGACTGATCTCTCACATTTTAAAATTAAAGCCTAGCTAATTCTAAGGTGACTACAGATCGGCGGTCGATGAAGGAGTGATCTTCATAAGCTCCTTACTTTAGTGGTAACAGTGGTTTACATGCAGTATCAGTGCCTCATGCGATTGGTGCTGTGTGCACGGTTTGAAGAGCATCGCTTACATGGCAGCCTTGATTTGTCTGTACGTAACACACTAAGTCCTGCGCCCTATGTTTGCTTAGTAACAAACAAACGTTTACGTTGTTCAAGTATGTGTTAGTATAGTATATTTTGAGCACTCTAAACGTATACCTACGTACTGGTATTTCGCTTAAAGCTTTCAAAGTTTCGTCTGTAAGATATTCTAGATGTATCAATAGCTAAACACTTTAGTTTAGGTCGATATCCACTCAGCTTAGATATCGTAAACTGTATTGAGAACTGCCGCAAAAGGCAAAGAGCAATAAACTGGAGGCTTTTAGGCCTTCCTTCGGATTTTTCGTTTACCGATATTGTTGTATTGTTTTTCCATCTGCAAAATAGCAAGTTTTTATATCTAGAACAAGGAAATATTGCTATAAGTAAACATATTACGAATATTAAGTTAAAAAAATATTTAACTAATAGGTATACATTAATTTGTTATATGATTATGTTACTACAGCTTGATGACAAGGTACGTTAATCAAGGTTCTGTGATCTAATATTTAAACACTTAAAATAAACTTTACATTTAGTCACTTAGATTTAGGTTAAAAAGCAAGTAAGTATTAGAAAATTTGATTATGTCTATATCATAAAGAATAAATAAATAAGGTCAAAGATTAAACAACGCGTCTTTCAATTTTGTTTTTTGTTCTGGGAAATACACTTAAAACACTAGGCAGGATTAAAAGAAACAATAACTTAAACTAAAGTTAACTTCACCGAGCGCCGGTGAATTTCCAACTAACTTTAACTAAACTAACCCCGCAATTAAGCAAACGGTCAGTGATTTCTGAACGAACTGTTAATTTCTTTGACCAATCACTTAAACTAAAGATTTTATCGTAGACTGTATTTTTAACAATTGAGAGTGTTTTACCTAATTCTGTTTCTCTTTTTGATTAATTATTATTTAACATTACAATAAAATAGAACCGAACGTTGACTTTTTAACTTTATTTTTGGAATATAAAACATGGTGACTATTGTCCGGGAATATGTTTTATTTCGACTAATTGGAATCATTTTAAGCTTCAAATAAATAATTTAGTTTTCAAGTAAGTACAATATAATATTGTTCAAATAATTTAAAAACAAGGTATAAAATGTTCATGCATATAAGAAGAGTCTCATTTTTTATTGAATGCCTATAAAAGATTTATTTCTTATATATGGAAAACCTTCTACTTATCGTACTTTTACCGGTATTTACCTTTGTATTGACTTTTGCGAGGATCCCTTTTGTAGACGAACCAATTTCTTATGTACGCCAGATGGTGCACGATTGACGGAAAACGAATAATGTTATCTATCGTAACTTAATACATTAGGAATATAAGGACCTTATAGATACGAGAACCCATATGAAAGTACTTGTCCATAATAAAAAAAAATCATCAACATCATTGGAATATACTGCTGGACATATGCCCAACAGTTGATTTAACGTTCCATTATAAGATCTGTAGAATTTGAGAAAAGAATTTGACAAAATAACACGATTCTATAATAAAAACATTTGAAACAACATTGGAAGATATATAAATACTAAACATCAGGTGAGAACGTATAGAAGTGCTTTTTTGACGTTAAATAAAAAATTGGTTGTCTGTAAA
>CM067893.1:10319405-10329405 GCA_034621355.1 Mycalesis mineus | reverse complement strand
TTCGTTGCATTTTGGAACTTTTAAATACCAGCGAACGACTTCACTATTCCCGTGGGAATATCAGGATAAAAAGAAAGAATTTCATCAGCTACAAATTGGCCCTTGACTGCTATTACACCTGATGTTAAGTGTTGATGCAGTCTGAGATAGAAGCGGGCTAGCTTGTTAGGAGTAGGTTGAAATCCACACTCCTTTCGGTTTCTACGCGACATCGTACCGGAACGCTAAATCGCTTGGCGGTACGTCTTTGTCGGTAGGGTGGTAACTAGCCACGGCGAAAGCCTCCCACCAGCCAGACCAAGACAAATTAAGAAAAATCTCAATCTGCCCCGCCGGGTATCGAACCCAGAACCCTCCGTAGTATAAATCCACCACGCATACCACTGCGCCACGGAGGTCGTCAAAATTATTACAATCCAATAAGTTTTAGAGCTTAGCCGGTACAGACAGATAGGCAAAATTTTTACAAATTGATTTGTGTAAGTACCTTGTATACTTTCATATGCATTTTGTGAAAAGCTGTTATTATGAAATTAAGAATCAAAGGATATTTCTATACTTAATACGATGTAACTAAATCAAAATAAATACTTGTATGCAATGTAAAACTAAACGTAATTTATGAGTGTGAATGAGGAAAGCTTTCTATGGTGATTTTGCAACAAAAAATGTTAATACGTGCGCATTGTGTGCAAATTCAAGAAAACCATATGAGGCTTATTCATAGAAAGCTGTTTCATAAACTTAAAGAGAATACAAACATAGGTATTTGTAATAAACAGTACCTACTTGTATTGATGTTCACAATTTAAATCTACGAAGTAAAGGAAAACTAGTCTTTCAGAAACATAGGCTAAAAAAACTATGAAATCATTTATTGGTAATACCATAAATTTCTACAACAAGATCCCACAAATTATAATAGATCTCCCTGATAAACAATTTAAAGTAAAAATTAAAGAAATATTAATAAAGAAAAGCTATTATAAGGTAAATAAATATTTGGAAGATAGAAATGCATGGACGGTATAGAACTGCACGTGCCATTGATACAGACATAAATAGTTAAATAACGTGTTGTTAAAATATACATATTTGTATGTAATAGTTATTATTTGATTATTGACATTGTACTGTGTGTAATTTACATTGTGTAGTTATTGGTAATTTTTATTATTTAATCTTGGTACTTAACCGAATTTGACATATATTATTTTTAAATGTAATTTTTTATTATAAGATTTATATTATGTACTGACATTCGTAAGCGCTAAATTTAGCCCAAAACGAAGAAATAAATAAATACAAATACTATAATGCAATTTTCTGAAGGACATATAGCCAGGCACTTTTTTCATCGTTATCAGCCCATTAAGCCAGGCCCTCCTTTTTTCGGAGACTGGATATGGAACGTAAACCCACCACGCTGTTCCAATGCGGATTGAAAGCTTGTAACATGTAACACCAACTTTCCTACTCCCGACTAAACTTCAAAGAAAAGGAGAACCTCAGAACTATTTCACAGCCTGAAACTCGATTAAAACTACATAGGCTTACCAAAATCTACAAGGCAGTCGAAGGATACTTTTTAAATATATGTTTAGTAGATATCAATAAAAAAATATTATTATAAAAGCAAAAAACTCGACTGCTTAGAAGTTACGAACTGAAAAGAGAAAAACAAGGTTCACTATATCTGTATAAAATTCTAAATACTTTATGGTGCTGCCTGCGGGGAAAGAAAGATCTACCAAAATTTGTCCACGCCTGCAGCACCATAAAGTATTTAGAATTTTATACAGATATAGTGATCCTTGTTTTTCTCTTTTCAGTTCATAACTTCTAAGCAGGGTTTTTTGCTTTAATAATAATAATTTTATTTGAGACTTTTTAGTTTTAGTTTATGGTATAGAAATGAGTATGGTACACTTAGTACACTTTTTGCCAAGGAATGTAGGGAGATGTTCCCTGAGAGTGTGCGTGTAAGGACGATGGATCTGTAGTGGTCCCCCAGTGTGGTTGGGGTGTGTGGCCGTGAAGTGCCGAGGCAGATCATCGTCGCCGCCGTGATGGGTTCCTGCAGGATTGGAAGCGTGAAACGACGGCGTCGCAGCGTGCTGCATCAAATCTTGTACACCAAACTATTCATTGGTTAATAAACGTCTAGTTCTCCCTGTTGTGTGGTTGTTCTTCCAATCCCCGACCCCTAGCTCGTAACACCATAATATATTAACATATTAAAATACTCAAGATACAATTGAAAACAATGAGCATTCGTACATATGATAATCGTGATCATCCTTTGATAACATACATCCAGTAGTCAGTACTTCAATTCAACATCAGTTAATGCATTTACCTTGTATAATCTTAACGTAATTCTCCTTACAAAGGGATTGTTTTAAATTAAAATTTTTACAGATCATTCTCACGATTATAAATTGTAAGTGCATTATCATATATTTTTTTCACATCGAATTGTTATGAAAATCCTCTACCACGGTTAGTTAATGAGAAATCAGTTATGAAGCCTAATTTATTTTTAACGGGTATGGCACGCCTAAAAGCATCTTTTAACTGCTTTTAACCGCGCTTTTTGTTAATGAATTCACGATGTCAGTCGACAGTTAAGCAAGTTTACATTAAAATCACATAGAGCTGGTCTCATGGGGCAATCTACACCATATAAACATTAAAGAAATCAAGCTTATAGAAAAATGTTATAATTTAAAAGATTATATCTATTACAAAAAATAATGAAACCTGACTAGGCTCGCTATAGTCTCTTCTCGGACCCAGGCGCATTTAGAACCTTCTTAACTTTTTTTGTGTTTCCGACCTGTTAATACTAAAATGAAATGAATGAAAAACATATTTATTAACAGTTCTTATTATTGATTTTATTCAATTAAGAATTTACAACATAGACTGTTACTCTCCTTCCTTAAAATTAGACTAATATCCAAATTAATCTAATTCTCATTTTAATAAAATTCATATATTTACACGTCCATCTTACTTAACTAAAATTTCCTATCTTTCTGAGCATAATAATACTTGGCATAACCGATTATAATACACAAATAATATTTATTTACCGATAAATAATGCACACCTTCCGTCAAACGAGTTTCCATTTGATTTAACAATCATCTGTACTAAATTACGGTCAAGGTGTTTAGTGTAAATAGTGCAGATAATTTACAAATGCAAAAAAGTTAAATTAAATTATACGATTTATTCAAATGTGCAATTTTATTAATTTGCACAGTACAATACAGTCAACGTAACGAAACTTAACAATGTAAAGCATTACCTAACGCAGACAGACAACTTTAAAATAATTATTTATTTACTTTTATTACAAACCGCTCCGAACGTACCAACACACTTTACGTTTCGGTACGATGTCGTGTAGAATCCGAATGGGTTACTCCATCTTACCACGTGATATGGAATCAAGGGTCAATTTGTTATAAATAACAAAACAATTGTAACCTATTTCATTCCAATCAGACATGGAAAATAGATACGCTTTGTACAGTTAAGATGAGAATTTGCGGCCATCATAACAAGGTTAAAAGAAAACTAATTAGGATATAGATATTTGGAAAGGTTTTTCCTTACACGACCTTTTGATCGGTTTCAATAAATACTCCGTCCTACGACCCGCAGGAAAAAGAATATTTATTCCCCTCTACTACATATTTCTCCTTCTTCCTCTGTTCCTTCCTCTTCCTCTTCTTTGGTGAGCTTGTGGTGCGTTTTGTGTAAGAGTATTTGTGGTAGCTGAAGCTTGGTGTGGGTTCTGTGTGTCTAATGTATTTTGGTTGTTTTGTGAGTGTTGTGTGTTTTGACCTGAAATTGGCGTGTTGTGAACAAATACAGTGTCTCCTAAAACTTTACTAATTATGGTTGAGGTATGAATGGCAGCTTGTTTTTGAAGGATGCTTATATCTATATATGTGTCTAATTTTTGTATGTATTTTTCTATGCTTTTAGCTACCACACCTGTCGCGCCTATTACTATTGGTATTACAGTCGTTCTGGTATCCCATAAACGACTGACTTCTGTTTTCAATAGATGGTATTTGCTTAGTTTTTCTATTTCTTTTGCTCCTATGTTATAATCTGATGGTACTGTAATATCTATTAGAAATGTTTTATTATTATTTTTATCTATATATATCAAATCTGGTCTATTGTGTGTAACGGTGACATCGGTTTGAACGGGCATTTCCCATAGTATTTTCGCGGATTCATTTTCTTTTACCTGAGGTTGAATTAAAGTTTCTTTCCACCAAAGATCAGAAACTTCAATTTTGTGTTTTTTAGCTAAACACCAGTAGACGTACTGGACGAGGTTATTATGTCGTTTCACATAATAAGTCCCCGCCAGTTTTTCACATCCAGAAATTATGTGTTGTGTGGTTTCGTCTTTACTTTTACATAATCGACACTTGCCGTCTACTGGTTTTTTAAGGATGTCACGTTGATGCTGCCCGGTCACTATTGCTTGATCTTGTATGGCAAATATTGATGATTCTACGCTGGGGGACACCTGTTGTTTTTTAATCCACCTAAACGAGAGCTGACGATCAATGTTTGCCTGGTCTAAAACTTTCTTAGGGAATTGCCCGTGCAATTGTTTATTCCGCCAATTTTCGTTTTGTTTCCTGTTTATTGCTTGTTTAATTTCGTTTTTTGTGTGTGCATCTTTTTGTGCTAATCGTAATTGTGATTCTATTTCACCTGCTTCCTTTAATATTGAATATTTAGCCCTATTTTTATCGTGTTGTACTATTGCTTCTATGAGGTGGTCACTTTTTGTATTGAGATATTGTTTATAATTAAGTATTTGAGATTTATACATGTATTCGATATTGATGAGCCCTCTCCCACCCTCGTCAACAGGTAAGTAAAGTCTTTCGACTTCTGCTTTTTGTTGATGAGCTTTTTTCATTGCTAGTAGTTTTCTTGTTTTAGTATCTATTTTCTTTAAATCACTGATTTTATAATTGATTATGCCAAATGAATATAACAAAACTGGAATAGCGTATGTATTAATACCTTTTATTAAAAATCTAGAATTTAAATGTGTGTTTACAAGTTTTTTGATTCTTTTAAAATATTCTTTTGATAATTGTTCTCTTATATAACTGTGATTTATTTTTCCTGATTCCTCTATTCCTAAATATTTATATTGTTGACCGACCGCAAGTTGATTAATAGTTTCCCCGCTCAGTAATACATGTCCTTCTCCTGTCGTGCTATTTCTATATCCTGAACAAAGATGTATTGTATTACATTTATTTAAACCGAATTGCATTCCTATGTCATTTGTGAAAATCTCTACGCTGTCTAATAATACTTTTAAGTTGGTTTTATTGTTTGCATATATTTTTAAATCGTCCATATATAAAAGATGGTTTATCCAGAAACTGTCCTTAAGTTTGTATCCCTTCATTTCATACTTATTAAGAATAAATGAAAGAGGGTTAATGGCTAGACAAAATAACAGCGGAGAAAGAGAATCGCCTTGGAATATACCCCGTCTTACATAAATCGGTTCAGTTATTATTGATTCCTGGGTGCCACGGGCTGTCATGATCACCTTCCAAATCGGCATTGCTAATAACAGGAATTTTTTGATTATTGAGGGACATTTATAAATATCTAGTAATTTAAGAAGCCATTCGTGTGATATGCTATCAAATGCTTTTTGGTAGTCTATCCACGCCATGCTTAGATTTTTTTTGGATTCATGCGCATCTTCTAATATGGACTTGTTAACCGTGAGGTGATCCTTACAACCCCTAGCTCCACGTCGACATCCCCTTTGTTCCACCGCCATTATATTATTTTCCTGACAATGAGCATACATTATATTTGCTAAAACAGATGTTAGTACTTTATACATAGTTGGCAAGCATGCTATTGGTCTCCAGTTTTTTGGTTCATGTGTGTTTTCGTTTTTGGGTATAAGTATAACCTGACCTGTGGTAAACCATTCATCTAATGGTTCCACGCCTGAAACTATATTAGAGAATAAAGAAGCCAAATATTTGTGAGCACTTGTAAAATATTTAAGGTAATAATTTTGAATTTTGTCTATGCCGGGTGATTTCCAGTTCAGCAGCTTCTTAATGGCACTTTTAACTTGTTCCTCTGTTATATCTCGTACTTCGTTTGTTTTAACCTCATTTGATGAAATTTCTATTTCTTTAATCCATTTGGCTTCCTGATTATACTCTACAGGGTTAGATAAAATTGACTTCCAGTATTCTTCTATATTTTGCTTAGTGGGTACTTTGATATCTTTAATGGAACTATTATTTAAGCTATTATACAATCTGTGTTCATTTCCTTTAAATAGTTTATTTTGTTCTTTCTTTGTATTTAGATCTACACATCGCTTTATTCTACCTGCTAGAGCTTTAATTTTTTGTTTTATTGTTTCTACTAGATTATTGTGGTCGTTTTCATTAATAATTTTGTATTTACTGTATATTTTTTCTTTGATTCTTATCATTTTTGGTGTACTAATTCCCCTTTGTATTTCTATTAACTGCCCCAATTCTCTCCTAAGCTTTTCTATTCTGCTTTGAATTCTCCTTTTCCACGGTGGATGGATATAGATATATCTTACATTGATATTATTATCTTTACTAATAATATTTTTTTTGTTACAGGTACTTCACAATATCTTTGTAACTCTGCGTGACGTCAGTTTGTATCATTTATTACGTTCGTTGCCACTAGTACCATTAACAGTTCCAAGATGGAACTATACTAGAGCCTAACTTGATTGAGAATGCTTGTCAACAAACAAATTAAAAATGAAGGTAGAAATCACTAGTCATTTTACACTTATTTTTTTAAATTAACTAGTTAATGACAAATTCATGACAATAAATTAGATTAGTAAGCTTAAAACTAATTAATATATTCAATATCTTTTAAATAAGATTTTATAAAAAAACAAAAAATAATTTTAAATTTATTAGGCAAAAAATGTGTTGCATTTTCTACCTTCATTTTAAATTTGTTTGTTGACAAGCATTCTCAATCGAGTTTGGCTTTAGTATAGTGATAATTTTTGTTATCAATAGTTCTATTTTAAAAGGAATACGGAGACAATGGAACAAACATTGAATTATTTTATGATTCGTTGCCACTAGTACCATTAACAGTTCCATGATGGAACTAGTAATGATTTTTTTAATCACTAGTTCCACATTATTATCTTAAGCACTTTTGGCACTATGTACCTAAGCATTGCAACAAATTAAATAGTGTCATAGAAAAAAAGGTGTTAAAAAGAAATTCACCCATCTCTCGGAAACATTTTGTTTTTCTTTTCTAAAAACAAAGATGTCCTATATCTCAGTTTTTGTATTTTTATCAAAGATATTATGTGAGTATGCTATCAGGACTAGTAGAGAGCTTACCACTGGCCAAAAACAGGAGTAGATTCTATACCTGTTGTAAGAATAATCTAGAATCACAGCTGGAATAGCATAATCATTCTGAACTAAACAGGGAGTTGAACCCAAGACCACCCAATTAAAAAGCCTGCCTGCAAAAAAAAAGTTAAAGCATAACTATCGTCGTAAATTTAAAAGTAGCAAAAAATCAACAAGCAATTTTTTTTATAATATTAGTAGTAATATTCCATACATTTATTAGACCTGCTACTTACACTACCGGTTCAACATTGGCCTACTGATATATAAAAGTAGTGCATACATTTTATTACCCAACTCACACCAACTTGCTGTTACAATTTACCAGTAATAAGCAATTCATTACCTTACTATGTCACTATGTCAAATTGAGATGTGCAACACACTCATATTTTAACATAGCTGTGATATGCGTTGATATTGTAATGGATAATTTTTTTACCAATGATTGTGAAAAGTAGTGTGTACCACACTACGCAAAAACCCTTTGAAGCAGTAAATAGAAATTGAGTAACTTGTACGAGTACAATAAATTGGTTCCTGTTTACTTCTTTACTAGAGCACTAGGGTAAAAGTAACTACCTCCTTATTGCAAAATTAAAAACCTTGCAGATACAACTAATTTATTTTATTCTTAACTAACGACCTGCCCCGGCTTCGCACGGATGCAATGCTGGCACCGCGGCCTATGTCCCTGCATTTTGAATCTTATATATCTTGGAAAATATTCACTTAAATTATATGTTCTAAAGGGCAATAGTGATCTATATTGAATGCACAAAGTATTTAAGATACTTATTTGGATAAGAATTAATGCAGTATTGCTTAAAATCGCTTTGTAAATAAACAACTAACTTTGGTTGATGGTAAAAGATAAAAAATGGTTATTGTGGGTTAACCCTAAGAGATAGACATATACTACAAAGCGGACTTTTTTGTTGACCTTTTTAAGGTGTGCAATACTGTAGTACATTATTTTGATATATCTCGTAGGGTTTAGCCAGCGATTGCAATGAAAGCGCAAAAATGCGTTAATTTACGTCATCACATCAGAAACCTCGCAAATTATCAGTGGTTCTCTTCTATATTATGCATGTCTTATACACATAAACCTTCCTGTTGAATCACTCTATATTATGAAAAAAACCGCATCAAAATCGGTTGCGTAGTTTTAAAGATTGAAGCATACATCCGGACAAACATAAAAAAGCGACTTTGTTTTATACTACGAGTATGTACCTAATGATGTTTAATCCAACGATTTTCTTGCAATTTAATAATCAGTTGTGCCTAATTTTTTATTTCGGTGTCATGGTCTTTAAATATTTTTCTTCGCTTCTCTTTAAATCTGCAGGATTTAGCTATCAATTAAATGTAGGTTTGGATAGTGTATTAATGATATCAGGAAGTTCGATATTAATATTTGTTACTTCGATATTAATAATTGTTTTCCGCATGTTGACAATAAGGCTAACATGGACGACGTCTCGTTGAGAGACTTTGAAATCAAGCGTGACACGTCAGGACTTGCATATTATGATTGCATACTCTATAGATCAGTCCAACGTACTAAAATATCTTTACAATAACTTTTGAAATCAGTTAAAAGTAACTCTTGAAGCTATTATATTTGGTTATAAAATCTGCAAAACATTTCGTGCATGTCAATAACGGGACTAAAATTGTCGGCCATCTTATTGAGTGACTTTGAAATCGAGCGTGACATGTCTAGACTTGGTTTATAATTGCATGCTCCATACTTCGATGAATAATAAAACATCTTTGCAATAAATGTGGTAATCACTTACAAATAACTCTTTGAGCTAGTATATTTGGAAGGTTAATAATAAAATCAGACACGTTGATGCAAAATGTTTCGTGCACGTCGACAATGGGACTAACATTGACGGCGTCTCGTTGGGTGACTTTGAAATCGAGCGTGACACATCGGGACTTGGCATATTATGATTGCATGCTCCATAGATCGGTCCGATGTTAGACGTCTTTACAATAACTGTTGAAATCAGTTTTCGTTATCAGAACATCACTTGCGTGATCCATCAAAGCATGAAGTTAGTGTTGAAAATAATTTCGTAGGCCAGCCTTGATTGGTGATTTCTCAAGTCATCGCGTTCTTTAGATTAAACTAGAAAAAAGTAATAGCAAAAAATTACTTCGATGCAAAATGCAAGATTGTATTACATATATATATTATTTGTATGGTTTAAAATAAAATTAAATTTAGGTTAATAAAAAAAATCCCATAATGGGTGTCAAAAAAAGCAATATAGTGCATAGAAAATTTCTATTACTCTTAAGTTTAGTGCGAAATGAATTTTGCATTTTGAAAAAACTTATATTACTGTCAATCATATTTTTATATATGCTTAAGCCAATAATTAAAATAACTAAGTAGGTTTATAACTTAAACTTCTTTATTTTGATCGACGCCTCCCGTGACCAGAAGGCTGGTCTCTTTTTAACCGACGAAAAAAAACGGAGGAGGTTCTCAATTCGACACGTATATTTCTTTT